>JAPPVO010000036.1:106971687-107571687 GCA_030407325.1 Camellia japonica
TATGATCCTGTATGTACAAAACCTTGTGTAGTGCATATTTTGTTGTAAGTTATTAAAATGCATATGTATGGTTTGTCATGATGTGCCATGTAAGCACAGCTCAATGGACAAAGTTTTAAATTGCTTCTTTTGGTCCCTATTAACTCTGTTAAAATACTTTTGGTTTGGTTTGAGGCCGTAGATAATCTCATGATTACTGATCGGTTATGTCCTCAACCCACGGGGGCGGGTTCGGGTCATGACAATCACCCTACCATGCATGATCAAGGGCAATGGAGACCTAGGAAACTTGGCACATTTCATCACTTTGAGTATGAAACGTCCCAATATTCCTTGTGTTCAATTAACATATGATTGAACACACAACACACAAGTTATTATCTTGCTCAATTTTAGTCCCGAGTTGTTAGTTACTCATTTTAACTTACCAACCATTCTTTAATCCAATTAAGTCCAAAGGCAAATTAAATTCCTCTAATGGGAAGAAGGCTCAAAACACAAGTTGCTTTGGGTATGAAAGAAGTCTCATACCGTTGGTAATGAACCCCTTAAGGGATTAAACCATTAAGTATAAACAAATGACTTGAAACCACTTTCAAAGCAAAATGAAAAGCCAAGAAAGGAGGGAGGTTGCAGAGATGATTAGTGCTGAATTTAAGTATGAAAAGCTCTAAAAACATACAATCAACTCAAACAAGTGATGTCTAAAGGCCTAAAACACCAAGCTTGTGAGGACTATTACACTACAAGCATGCAAAACAAGACTCAAATGCAACAACCAACCCAAAACAGAGTTAAAATAGCCTAAATTAGAGGCTAAAACATGCTGGAACTAAGCCACAACAAGCTAGAAAAACAAGCTAAAGCATGGCATCAACTAGGCTAGCAAACAAGACACAATGAGGGGAGGCTAATCCCTCCAAATTTGGACTTCAAAACATGATTTTTACCACTGAAAACGCATTGAAAATCAGTGTTTGAAGGGCCAAAAAAAGATGATTTGAGAATGGGAAACAAAGGTTCCAAGGCTTTGTAAACAAGGAATAAAGAGGGGTGAACCACCCCCTAACCTTAAATGGCCAAAGACACCAATTTCAGCCCATAAAAACAAGTTTTTTTATAGCTTAAAAATAGCCCAAAACAATGAAAAAAAAGATAGGAATAAAAGTATGTAAAGCAAGCCTACAAAGCTAGTATTATACCTCTTGAAGAGAAGAGTGATTCCAAACAACAATTCCAAGAAAATACCACTTTTCTGGAGCTCAAACCAAGCCCAAGAACACCGCAGCTTAGAGATAAGGGGATTTGGTTAAGAATGTATAGGCAAGAGTGTAGGAATTGTAGGCAAAAGTGTAGGAAATTTGTAGAGAGAGAGTGAGAAATGTAGAGATGGGAAAATTTTGAGTCTAAAATTTTCTAACCCCAAAACAGGAGAGAGGGGGTCCCTATATATAGAAAACATGAAATCTATACAAGGAGATCCAACCCTCCACGTATGGACAGATGCAAACATCTGTGCAAACAGCTGGCATAAAATATCTGCAGAAAACACTGGTGGTCGGCCGGCCATCAGTGATGGCCGGCAAGGCACATCAATGGCCGGCAGACAAGAAGTGATGGCCGGCAGGCCACCAGAGATTGCAGGGTGGAAAGACCAAGGCATGGTCCAAAAATGAGACAAAATGGATGCAGCGTTTGAAAAGCTCAAAGTTGTGGCATTTCGCTGAGGACTTCGAACGCTTGGCAAGCAAACAAACTCATCATCGGGTGTACCTGCATGGACATCCAAGTCATAAGGGTCGTCAAAAATGGGGTGTCTACACTAGGTTGGTTCAATATCCAGAATTTGAGGCACAAACATGCTACCTTAGCCTATAGGGCTGCCATACAGATTTCAAGCCTTCGGTTTATTCTCCTCTTTCAATGTTAGTTTATTTTCGTCGCAAGGCTCCTCCTCCATTGGTTGTCTCTGCCCCTGCTGCTGATTCTCCTGCTTTTGACGTCTTTGATCCTGCTGCACACCGATATCCTACTCGAGAATGTCATCCTCCAAACAGGTTGGGCTGGTCTAATATATGTTTTTCTACTTCTTAACGTACTTTTTTTTTTTTTTTTTGCTATTCACTCTTTTTCAGAACCTCAGTCTTACAAGTAGGCCTGTCAGGATCCTCATTGGGTTCAAGCAATGGAGGATGAGTTGTCTGCTTTACACAAAACTAATACTTGGGAGTCGGTTCCTTTGCCTGCTGGTAAGAATTTGGTCGGTTGCAAATGGGTTTGCAAAGTCAAGACTCATTTTAATGGTTCTCTTGAGCGCTACAAAGCTCGTCTGGTTACCAAAGGTTTCTCACAGGAGTATGGTATTGATTATGAAGAAACATTTGCTCCTGTTGCCAAGATGACTACTGTTCGTACTTTGATCTTTGTCGTTACTGTTCGTTCTTGGCCTCTTTATCATATGGATGTTAAGAATGCTTTTCTTAATGGCCATCTGTAGACGTACCCAAACGTCATGGGCTCTGCGCGCGAAGGCGCGAAATCCGTTTTGTTCATTGGGCTTACTACAGTTCGGACTCAATGTCACGGTTCTGAATCTAATCTTGCAAAGTGCAATGCAAGACCGATAAATCACCAAAGAGTCCAAATACGGCAAATCGTTTTGGAAAACTGATTTTATAAAGAAGTGCCAAACATGGACTGCTTTGCCAGATACAGAGTCGCCACCTAGATATTTTATTTTGGGGAAATTTAGGAAACTCTGACTCGTGCCTAAGGCCACGTGTCCGTCATCACCAAAGTTGCCTCAGCTCGGGAACTTGGGTACGAGAGGGGAAGGTCATGCAATGAGCACCCCCGCTCGCCCGATCAAAGATCGGCTTTTACTAACGCGATATCTTATTTTTGAAAACACATGCGTTCTTATTCCGGTTTATTAGCTTAGCCTTACTACGTGATGCGCACAACACACAAGTATAGACTAGATCGCCTAAGTTGGAACAAAACATCTCATGTTTGTTTGAAAATGGTTTGAAGTTTGCTACTCACAAGTAGGCTAAATCGAGGATTTCAATGAATTGTTCCAATTCAAACAATCCAACCTTCACCTAGAGGCATTCAGGCAGTTTATATCACATAAGCAGTTAGCCTCATGGCAAGCATGCTTTCATGGCAAACAATAACACACATGCAGTATGCTAAAGCGTAAACACTCACAGTGTACTCCGAGCCAAAATAGAGAACTAGTTAGAAATCAATGCATGATCCTAGTTCATGTTGAGATGGCTAATGCAACACATGCGAAAATGCAACTAAGATAGGCTCGGCTATTCTAAAATGGAATGTGAAATGCAACAATTGATACATGTATTCAACTTGGTACTGAAATACAATGCAGTTAGTATGATGCGCCGAGCCCGGTGCATGCAAGACAAATGAATGGATGCACACATGTAAGCATAAGGATGCTAATTGAAACATGCCCTAAAACTAACCACTGAAAGCAGGTAAGTAAAAGGGAGAAAAGACGTGGGGTTGGAAGACATTCACACACTCACGCACACTTATTACAAAATTCACCCTTTTGACGGAGGGTCCGAATAAATAATACAAACTAACTAATTAATCAACTATTCTAGCTAATTAATTATTACAAAACCTTAACTAATTAAGCATATTAATTAAGTTACAAAACAGTTAAAGCAGCCTCAAGAAGAGGGACAAATGCATGCTCGGTCGGCTTCGCTCGGAAATCCATTGCCATGCCCCATGTTGCCTCTGTTTGCACTGTTCTGCACCTCTGAAAACTGTGAAAATCTCTGTGATGCTTCTGGACCACCCCATGAACATGTTGATAGGCCATCGGCCAACAGATATGGCCATTGGCCAGTGAATAATGGTCATCGACTAAATATGAGGCTATCGGCCAAACATTGTTAGCCGATCGGCGCTGAAGATAGCCGATCGGCCATCTCTTCCTGCAAACTGCTCATTTTGCTGCAACAGAGCACAAACAGAGGCATGGCAATGTATTTTCAAGAAAATGTTGTGCAACTACACCCCTTATCATGTTTGAAGCTCAAAAGAGTGTAGTGCTCGACTCTCGAGCAATCAATCACGCATTTCGATGCATGATGGCCAAAGAGGCCGAGTTGCACAAATCAATATGGATAAAATGCACAAAAACACATAAATGCCTTGAACTCTATCATGTTTGATCAAGAGTGTCGGCGACCGAGAATTGAGGCACGTTTCATCACTTCAAGTATGAAACGTCCCTCGTTCTTCGTGCTTGGCTTAACACCCGAACCAAACACAATGCAATGCAAGGTGTGCCAAACACAATGCAAATAACAAGCATGTAAGCAAAGCTAATGTAACAAGCATGCAAAATGCCATGCAACCTAAACATGCAAACATGCAATGTAATAAGCATGCAACAACAATGCGAACAACAAGCATGCAACAACATGTAATGCAAACAAGCATGCAAGATGGACTTAGACCGGATATGGACAGACCTCAGTCATGCCCAAAACAGTGGCCAAACATGCTGAAATGAAGACTCCAAGAACTATCCAAGCATGCATACATGTTAATGCAAGATTAAGGCACAAGACACAACTCTCCAAAGGTATTGAAAGGATGAAACATGGAGTACAATGGCATATGTTCCAGCACTGAAATGTCATGCTAAATGACTTAAAATCATGCAAACAACTCATGTGATGCATGTTGCAAGGCTTAAGCATCAAAGCTAGTGAAGTGTATTACACTAGAGGCATGCAAGACAATGCTCAAATGGCCAAACCAGCCCCAAACAGACCTTATGCAGGCCAAAACAGTAGCCAAAATAGACTGAGATGATGGCTTGAAAGGCAAAAAAATGAGGCTCATGCAATGGCTCACAAACAAGGCATAAAGGTGCAACTCTCAAAAACATTGAAGGAGTGATAAACATGAGAGTATGGCAAAGATATAAGCTCTGAAATATCATTTAAAATGATGCTAAGGCATGCAAACATCACAAGTATAGCATGGTAGAGGCCTCAAAACTCAAGACTAGTCAAGGCATTTGCACTATAGCTATGCAATGCATGAAGCGTATGGCCAATACAACCCAAAATAGTCCTATAGAATTCCAAAACGATGACAAAACATGCATGGAGCAAAGCCAAAACAAGCTAGCATGAAGGGTCAAAACATGGAGTATGTAAGGCCAATAAGGAGGTTTACACTACACCTACCAAAGCCAAGCATGTGATGACTTAACCAACAAAAATCAGAATTATGGCATGTCAAACTAACACCAAAAATGGGCTAATACCAAGTCAACACATACTAGAATAACAAGCTCACTCATTAGGCATGCAAGACTAGTAAAGAGGACTTACACTACAAGTGTAAGAAGCAAATGAGGGATGCCCTAACCAACCAAAAATAGAGTTATATCATGGCAAAGTAAGACCCAAAACACACTGAAATAGTGGTCCAAAAGCCTAGGCAAGATGGCATACACACGGGCTCTTTTTTAAGACATAAAGCATGAACCCTTCAAAGCATTGAAGAAGTGAAACATGTGAGTGCATGGCAATGAAACATGCTCTGAAATATCATTCCAAATGATGCTAAATCATGCAAATAGCCCAAGCAATGCATGCTAGTGGCTTGGAAACTCAAGGCTAGTGAGCAAAAATGCACTATGGCTATACAAAGCATGGCATGCATGACCAAAAAAACATAAATCAGACCTTAAGAATGCTAAAACATGGCTAAAAGCTTCTTGGAGTTAAGCCAAAATCACACTAGAATGATGGTTTAAAGCATGATGCATGTTGGGCTAGTGTGCAAGTTTACACTACAAGTGTATAAAGCATGCAAGAGGTGACCAAACCAGCCTAAAACAGAGTTATGGTAGGTCCCAAAAGTCACAAAAATGATCCCAAACAAAGCCACAAAAAAGTAAAAACACATGCTTATTTGGTTGGCCATCAACACTAGCAAGCAAGACAAGAGGAGAGGGGACCACCCTCTCCTATTTGGGCCCTCAAAACAGGGTTTTTACCACTGAAAATCCTTTGGATTTCAGTGGTTCTAAGGCCAAAAAGAAGTTGTTTGAAAAGTTTGAAAGTTAGCTCACAAGGCCTTACAAGCCAAGGAGCAAAAGGGAGCATAACCCCCTAGCCAACCAAGGCACAAACCAAGACACAAACCAAGACTTTTAGGACTGAAAAAAAAAGAGAAAAAATAGGGGTTTTTGTAGTTCAACACCACCCCCAAAACAGCCCCAAAGTAGTGTGAAAAGATGGCCAAGCAAATGTGTAAAACAAGCTTAAAGGGAGAGAGATGTTACCCTTGATGCACAGCTGCAAAACCAGCCCAAAATCTGAGCCAAAACACCTTTTGGAGCTCCAACAAAGTCCCAAGTAAGCTTCAAGCAACCTCCTCCCAAAGATGGACCACTTTCACCAAGGATGTCTAGGCAAAAGAGAGGTATTTCTCCACTTACATGCACAAAAGGCAAGAGGGAGAGGCTTTAGAGAGAGAGGCAGAGATCAAACTCTGAAAATTATAGAGAGAGAGGGAGTTTTAGTGAGAGGAGCTCTCAAAACTTGCTCAAGAAGTTCTCTCCTTTAGAAATGAGATATTTGGCTCTGTATATAGCAAAATGCAAGAGTTTGGTCGAAAATATCTAAGCATGGGACAGCTGGAGGTTGTGTGGAACAACTGGAGATGAAATATCTTCAAAAAATCTGAGTTTGGGTCACTGTTGGATGATCGGCCATCTTTGGCGCCGATCTGCCACTTATCTGCTACTTTTTTGGCCGATCGGCCAACAAAATCTACTTTTCAGACCCAACTTCAAATGGGCATAACTTCTTCATATGAACTCCTTTTTAGGTCATTATCATATCCAAATTCAAGCCCCAGAAGTAAGCTTTCCAATAGTGGTAGCCTTGCATCAAAATTTCAACTGTGCAAAAAGTTATGCATGTTTTGTTGAAGCCGCTCAGTTTCGATCCAACCGGAATGATGCCCAACTTCCAACAACCATATCTCCCCCATTCGGACTCGGCTTTAGGAGATTCTTGAGTGCAAAATGAAGCCCTGGAAGTCTTCTTTCCAATGGTGGTGGCCTCATAGCTTAAATCCAAGTGCATAGACAGATAGGCCTGATTTGGCGAGGACCGCTCGACTTTCTCTTAGCGATTCATACCCATCTTCTTCTCCAACTTGGTTTCTTCCCTCTTCTCCTCTTTTCTTCAACTCCAAACCCCTAAACAAGGTGTTTTGAAAGATTTTTCAATGATTTCATCTCTCTTTCATTCATTTTCACTTTGTCCTCGCTCGGTTTACCGAAAAACGCAACATTTAACGAAATGCGAGCCTCGGAACATCGTAGAAACTTTATTTCAAAAATATTTTGAAAGAGAGGGTTTTAAGGTCTAAAAACCATCCAAAATAGCTTTGGTCCAAAATGGGGTGTGAGGTTAGCATTTGACTCTCCTCTTGCCGAAGAAATCGAACCTTTGCCCTGCACATCTTTCATCACCAAGTAGACCATCAGTAGCGCCCAAGTCTTAAGGGCGGTCAAAAATGGGGTGTCTACACCATCTCACTGAGGAGGTTTACATGCGTCCTTCTCTTGACCGTCACCATTCCTCTAGACAAGTTTGTTGCCTTCGGCGTGCTCTGTATGGTCTGAAGTAGTCTCCTCATGCTTGGTATGATTGCTTTCAAACTATTGTTACTGAGCTTGGGTTTCATCCTTGTGCCCAGGACTCTGCTTTATTTCTTCTCCATACCTCTACTGGATTTGTTGCGTTATTACTGTATATGGATGATATGATTATCACTGGTTCTGACTCTTCTGCTATATCTGAGGTCAAGCAGCATCTTTTTCGCACCTTTAAAATGAAGGATTTGAGCCCATTACGGTATTTTCTTGGTATTGAGGTAGCTTCTTCTCCCAAGGGCTACTTTCTCTCTCAGGCCAAATATGCCAATGAAGTTATTCATCATGCCGGTCTTACTGGCACTAAGATTTCTAATACACCTATTGAGCTTAATGTAAAGCTCAACACTACTGATGGTGTTCTTCTGGATGATCCTACTCTATATTGAGAGCTCGTTGGTTGCTTAGTCTATCTGACGGTTACTCGTCCTAATCTTGCCTATGTTGTTCATGTGGTTAGCTAATTTGTCTCTGCTCCTCGCTCCACACATTAGGCTGCCTTGGTTCGGATTCTTCACTATCTCCAAGGTACTATCTTTTAGGGTTTACTATTGTCCTCTACTTCCTCTCTGGATTTGGTGGCCTATACTGATTCTGATTGGATTGGTGATGTCACTGATCGCAAGTCCACATCTGGTTTCTATATGTTTCTTGGCGATTCCTTGATCTCTTAGAAAAACAAGAAACAAACTGTTGTTGCTCACTCTACTGTCGAAGCTGAGTATCGTGCTATGGCTCATGCTACTGCTGAAGTTGTCTAGCTTCGTTGTCTTCTTTCTGACTTGGGCGTCCCTCAATCTTCCCCGACCTCCCTTTATTGTCACAACCGCAGTGCTATTTAGATTGCACATAACACTGTCTTCCATGAGCGAACCAAGCACATTGAGATTAATTGTCACTTTGTTCGTCAGATCTGCAGTCTGGCTCTATCTCACTTCCTTTTGTCTCTTCGGCTCTGCGGCTTGCTGACTTCTTAACTAAGACTCACACCACTACTCAGTTTCAATTTCTTCTTGGCAAAATCTCAGTGTTTTCTGCCCAAACACCTTGAGTTTGAGCGGGGGTGTGAGAATAATATTAGTATAGTATATTATATTATGAGACTAAAGTCTAGTTTAAATACCCAGGGGGTATCTTCTGCGATAATAATATTAGTATAATATATATTATGTGAATATTATTTTTTTTTCTGAAGAATTTCTGTATATTCAATTGTATTTACTGAAAAAATAATACATCACTTATATAGAACACTAAATCCCAATCCTAAACGAATAGATCACTGATATAGAATTCTAATTGATATAGAACAGTAATCCTAAATAGGAAACAAGAATAAACCTAAACCAATCATAAATAGGAAACAATAAACATTTGCGTTCTAGGCATCACCATTCGAATTGTAGTTTCCACCGTGGTAGTTAGTCTCCTAGAAACTCATTGCAAACACAGCCAAGATGCCTTTGGCAAGAAATGTTGCTCAGGGATAGCACTTTGATCACCATTCTGGCTTGAAGTAGGCTTAAGCTTGAACTTGAGGTCGAGGTATACCCATACTTTAGATAAATGACAAGGCCTGAAAAGGTGCCTTCGGAATGTAATCCTGGAAATGCTGAAGTTGAAACAAACTCAGATGCTCCAATTTTTCCTCTTTTGTTTTGCTTTGTAGTTCGGAACCTATGTAGCTTCAGATAGGTCCTTGTTCTATTGTTCTCTCTTTTGACCTGGGTTAGACCCCACAATTTATGAAAGAACGAATCCTATTTTACAGATCATGTTGAGCGTAGCACGGCACTTTGAGCACAAAATGATTTATTTTCTTGAAACTGGAACTAAGAATGAATTCTTAACCAGGTATTGAGCCTACGACTGACCACAGTACACCACGTGACTCAACAAAGTAAAAACAATCTAAACACGTCTATTTACACTAAAAAAAAAACTCAAAACAAGAATCGAGACAAACAAAAACAACAAACACAACACTTGGATGCTTACTACCGGTAAGAGACCTCTCAGTTCACGGGGAGCCCACTGCTTCTCCAGGTATTGTTTCCCACCCTTTCTCGTTTGTGATTCTCACATCACTTTGGCATTTAATCTCTTTTTCTCTAAAAAGCCCTTTCCTCCCTTTTTCTCTCATCGCACATCTCTCTATTCATTAATCTTTGATTTTTTATCCCTTCCCAGGTGTGGTTGATGGATAAGCTAAAAGTTATGGACCCTATGAAGGGGGGTCGGATAGCCTACTCTATTTCCAGTTCGTGCTTCACACTTGGTTCGATACCTCACTACTTTGAGAGAGTTTTTGGCCTCTGCTGCTAGCCTCAGTTGTGCCCTTTCTGGCAAATACGTTGACAACGGGGAAAAGATAGAAAATCTGACTCGACTGTGCCCCTAGTTCATCATTTTTACCATTTTTTTTATTTTTGGCTTTCTGCTAAATCAATTTTGACCAACATGAGAGTTAGATTAACATGCTTGTTTGACTTTCTGCTTTGAAATCATGTAAGTCAGGCTACGAGTACTGAAAATTTTCCTTTTTGGGGTCCAAGAATGGTCCAGTTTTGGAGAAAAAAAAAAGAATAATTTTTGAGAAAATTAGTCAAATTCATTAAAAATCCTCAAAACTATTTCTGCAAATGGCCACTACTCAACCAACGTGGAATTAACTCTTGAGATGCGCAACCTCAAATCTGAACTTGAATTGTCTTGCAGCTGAATCCTTTAATGGAATAGGACACCCGAGTTTGAATGAAGATGTGCCAATTAGACATGGATAGGATATCCGAGTTTGAACAAGGATAAGCCAATCAACATGGATGAGACAAGCAGGTTGAAAATGTTTAGGGCCAAACTTCAGGATGAAGTTGTCTACGTATCCCAAAAATGGGAATTAGGCCTTACGTAGTCCCTGTGTTAAGGTGCACTCGGGTATTAACACTCTCTTTTTATGCTCTAACTTTTGCCAAGGCTACCCTTCTAGGTTTTTAACCTTGCGAGCTATTTCTCTCTTTTTTTCTTTTTCTTTGCTTTTTGCTTTGTTTCCATTTTTTCTTCTTTTTTCATTTTTGTTGTTTTCTTTTTTTTTTTTTTTCTTTTCTTTTTCTTGCTCTAACTTTTGCCTGGGTGGCCCTCCTAGGTTTTCAGCCCAGCGAGCCTCTCAAGGACAGAAAAGTTTAACTTGTCCATGTTGATCAGTCTTAGGATCTCTAAGCCATCTGATGATGTAGTCTTGATGATGTAAGGGCCCATCCAAATGAGTCTGAATTTGCCCCTAGTGTTGTGGATAAGAACTCGATTGTCCTTCAGCAAAAATTTTCTTCTCTCAGATTCTGGGATTTGGCTTTCTTGACGATCTTCATTGGCTTGAGAAATGACCTAGTTTTGAATCTTCGAGCATATCTGACCTTTTTTGCCCCAAATTCAAGGGTTGCTTCTCATCCAGCTATACAAGCTTCCTTTGATGACATACGACCTTAAAAGAAACAAACTCAAAACTAGGTCAACATGGAAAGAGTGTAAAAGACAAACACAAAACAAGAAAGTGATGTCCGAGTTAACACCCCCAAAATCACTAAACTCCAACACCACAAGACTGACTTAATACAACAAGATTGACTCAATACCCAACAAGTCAAATAAATAGCATTTTCAAAGTGCTAAAAAGTGCGTTCCATCCACCACATCTGGAGTAAAATGAGCGCCATCAGCAGGTGGTTTATCCCCAATCACATAGTCACATTATCCCCCAAGTTCATCAATCCAGCGCCGATAGACTCTGTAGGACCTGGTGCGACGATGACCTTGTTGTCAATCAGATCTTGTATTTCATGGCAAAGACAAAAACAACTGTCAATGTCATGGCTGGTTTGTTGATGGAAGGCACAGTACTTGGCAGCTTTATACCTGGCTGGAAGGGGATCAGGGAGAGGCCGAGGGTCAATGGGTTTGAGATAGCCTTGCCCTACGAGGATTTGAAGAGCTTTGGACAAGGTCATGTAAAGAGGATTGAAAGTGCGGTTACCAATCCTGATGGGATTGATGGAGGGCTTGGCAAGTGTTGACTGGGCTTGGAGATCTCCAAACGGTGTAGGATTGGAGCTGAAATGGGTATTTCTAGTACGACAGCCCTTTTCCTGGCTTGCCCCTTGATTTAGAATGCTCCCAACCTGAGCGACAAAAGTGTCATCTACAGTTTTTGCAACAACTGCAAGAACTTGCTGCTTGTTTAGCTTTAACCTTCAAAGCCTCAATAGCCCATTGAAGATGTTCATAGGGATCAATGCTTGTCCCGACCTTTTTGTTGCCACTTGCCTCCACTTTGCCAAGGGATTGGGTTACTATATCGGAGTGGAGCCCAGTTATTGTTGACATGTCATCACCCAAACTTGAGATAGCTTCAGGTTGGCCCTTTTTAATTGCAACTCGCCCCAAGATTGGGGAGCCTTTTGGCATGAAATTTCTGACACGTGATGTAGTCGATGATGGAGCCAAAATCCCAAAGGCTAAATCTGCCACAATTCTCTGCAAATCTTTAATCATGCTCACTAGCTCAGAAGTAATGGGTTCATGGGTTTGAGATGATTGGGGTTCAAGTGCATCCATCATACACAAGTCCGTGTTTTTTGGAATGAACACCTCAAGCTTGCGTAAATGGGCTGGGTTGATATATATGCTATGGTTGTAGGTGGATGGCAGTGTATGGATTAGGTTGAGATGTGGAGGTAATGGGTTAGGGGTGGCCTGAGGTCCTTTTGGTGGAGCTATGATCTCTTTGTCAATAAGATCATGAACCTTATGACGGAGGTGGATGCAACGGTTTGTATCATGACTGTGCTGTTGATAATAGGCACAGTATTTTACTGGGTCATGTCTTGGTGGAAGAGGATTTGGAACGGGTTGGGGTTCTAAGAGCTCTAGGTACCCTTTTTCTAGTAGCATTTTCAAGGATTGAGAGAGACTCATGTAAAGAGGATGGAAATTTCAGGCTTAGGGCGGAGTTGAAGTGGTTGGTTTTTGTCTATTGATGGGAGTGGTGACTGTATTTACTTCTGAGCATTTCACAACTGTGCTACCACTGGTAGTAGCATTGGAATTGCAAACAACATTCTTCTTCAAAGCCTCATTATCTTCCACAATTATCCCTTGTCTGATGGCATCCTCGATTTGAACTCCCATTTCTTGAAGCTCTGTAAGGTAAATAGAGGTAGAACAATCATCTTCTGCAGTAACTTGCCATGCAAATTCCGAACAACCATTCTTATCTAGTCCTTCTCGGAAGGTCTTATTGTCATCATCAAGGCTTTGGCCCTCTATCTAGTCACAAACTCAGAGAAACCCTCCTTCAGCTCTTGACGAGTTTCCTCGAGATCACGAGTTGTGACCTCATTCTGTGTATTGTAAGAGTACTGAGCAATAAAGGCTTCGACCATCTCCTCCAAATTCTATTTGACAGAATCTTCCAACTTAGCATACCAAATGGCCGCTATACCTGACATGGTACGACCAAAGAGAGATAGCTTATGTGGTCTAGTTAAACCCATCGGCCGCAAGATATCATAAAACAATCGCAAGTGAACCATCGGATCCCCGGAGCCGTCAAAACTGTCAATGTGCGGCATCTTAAACTGGTCCGACAATGTAACCCCAGAATCAGTGTATCCATCCTCTATGTCCGGGATAGAGTTAACCCCTTGTGCTCTTTTGAACAACTTCTCCAATTTGTTGACTTTGAGCACAGTTGGATCGACTTCGAATTCAAATGGTGCCTCGATCTGATAAACTGGTGCTTTGGAAGCTTGTGCTAGGATTGGCTCTATTGGATTGCCCTGGTTTTCTTGGACATTGGCAGTATTAGCAATGGCACCAGGCACAAGGATAGTTGCAGTGGGTACATGTGATGCAGAAGCCATTACTTGCTGTGGTTACTGTTATTGTAACCTGGTTATAACCTCAGCCTGACGAGCTGTAACCTCATCTTGACGGACTGCGTCATGTTGTAATGTCTCAACTGTTTGTTGCAAATGATGTATTAGTTCCTCCATACTGGCCGGGGGATACTGTGCCATTGGAATAGGTGACTGGCCTTGTGCTGGACTAGAAATAGATGACTGTTCCTGAACCGGACTAGACATAGGTGAGCTGAGGGGTGACTGTTGTAGGAACTGGACTGGTAAATGCTGTGTAATCCTCTTTCGCCTTGTAACTGGCTGCAGTAAAACAAACATTGGTTGCCCCTGAACTAGGTCCCTGACCTTACAAAGTCTATCGACACGAGTCCAGAGTACCTGGGGGATATTGGAGCCTTCTGAAGCTATGGTTCCAGGACTACCTTGCAAAAGAGAAAATAGACAGCACCTTAGCCCAATTTCACTAGAATAGATATGATCACAGTTGAGTGACTATACTCTACACTGACTTCTACCCCAAAATAGATACCAACCTTGCAACTGATATGCACATTCCTGTACAGTTTCACAGTAACGCACATACCAATTAAGAGAGAGCCAAAACACCCCTATGAGGGGGGAGGGTTACCCTGTCCTAGTTTTCTCATGAACTAGGGTTTCACTACTTCAACCAAGCGGTTTCACACAATCCTGCATTCAAGTGAGCATCTTGTCCTAGTTTGGGACAATCTCTATGGCTTTTCTATATGCAACTAGGCCAAATTGTAGAAAAAAGGTGCCTCAGCAAGACTACCTAATATACCTCTCATACCTAACACCGAGAAGTGAAAAGAGGATCAAACGGTACAGCGGTAGTCCACATCCAAGGGTTGTGTTCCCAACATAGTAGAGCCCACGATTGATCAACCTTTTGGCTAGCTTTTGGGCAAGCCTCCGGCAAACCGTCCAGGATTAGCAGATGGCAAAGACAGTGACTTAAGAGCACCAATGCAAATGCAATGCAAAGAAAATATAAGTATAGATAAAATTTCATATCATGAAGTTCAAGTCAAGTTCTCTAAAACTCCCAATAGAGTCGCCAAAAATTGTAGCTCGACTTTTCGTGCTCCTTTCAGATATAATTAGCCCTACAGTTCGGACTCACATGGTTCTAAATTTGATCTCACAAGTGCAATGTGAAATAAATAAACACAAAAGAGTCCAAATCTGACAAATCTTTTGGAAAATCGATTTTGAATCAAAATGCCAAAAATGAACTATTTTGCCAGATACAGAGTCACCACCTAAATATTTTTGGAAAATTTAGGAAACCCATGACTCATGCCAAAGGCCATGTGTCCGTCATCACCAAGATTGTCTCAGCTCGGAAACTTAGGTATGAGAGGCGAAGGTCACGAATAAAGCACCCCACTCACCCGATCAAAAATCGACCTCTACTAATCATGATGTGAATCTTATTTACATGATATGCTCTTGTTTCAGTTATTAGGCTAACACTACTATGTGATGTGCACACAAGTATAGACTAATTTTCAAAATTTGAAACACTTTGATTCGTACTTGTTTTGAAAATTGTTTAGAATATGTACCACTTGAAAAAGTGATCGCATATGTACATTACTCAAATTATTCCAATTTAAGCAATTAGCCTTAATCCACAAGCATTCAAGTAGATATATCAATTAAGCACTTAGCCTCATGGCAAGCATGCACTACAACAAAATTGAATTTTTACGGCTTGCGATGCATGCTGTAAAAGCTCTTTCACGGCATGCACACAAATGCCGTTATATGACATACCGTGGAAAGTTGAGTATCATTTACGGCATGCAGGTAAAGTTATAAAAAGTAATAAATTAAACATTAATGACATACTTTGTATGTCGTATATAACTTTCTACGACATTTTTATCATGCCATAAATCATCATACTTTCCATGACATAATTTTGCATGCCATAGAAGATTATTTTTAATATATTTATGACATACTTTGTATGCCGTATATAGTATTTTACGGCATTTTCTTGCATGTCATAAATCATCACATTTTTCACGACATAATTTTGTATGTCGTAGAAGGTCATTTTTAATATATTTATAACATGCCTTGTATGCCGTATATAATCTTCTACGACATTTTCTTACATGCCATAAATCATTACACTTTTCACGGCATAATTTTGCATGCCGTAGAAAGTTATTTTTAATATAATATATATATAGGAACATGACCTTGCCTAATCGTATGTAGACAATAGCTTATAAAATGCAACCTGTTGCAAACCAAGCAGAAGCAGCAACTATAAAGTAAGCAAAAAAATCTAATATTTTGGAGTCCTCATTATGAGAGTTGTATTAAAATAAATAAATAAATAATAAAAAAACACAAATCTGAAAGTGTTAAAAAAGCTATAATTAAAACAAATTGAGAAAATAGGTTTTTACCCAAGCAGATGAAACAGGTAGCCCACTCTCCCCTACTCTCTTTCTTTCTCAAATGATGACTAACAAAAGTTGGCACTTTCACAACGACAATTAGAGGTTGTTAGTATTTTGCTACTATGTTTTGTCAGTAAGTGGAAAATTGAGTCTAATGCGGAGCAAAATGGGAACTAGAAACAGGACCCCATGTCCGAGAGCAAAGACTATGGGAACCTGATGCTTTGAAACAAATGAAAAACATAGTGCATCTTAGATCAAAAAACTGTAATCTCCCCGAGACAAGATGCATCATCAGATAAGAAGTCATGTTCAGCGGTTAAAAGAAACTTGCAAGCCGGTAACACCATAAAAAGAAAGATCCTCAATCAAACACATTCATCCATTAAAAGAATAGCAGCAAGAATAATCAATAATCAATTGATTCTATCTTTTTGCATTCTAGAACAAGCAGCAAGGAATATATGAGATTCTCAATCATCCAAACTTCCAAAGGGGTAATATAATATAAATGAGTATAAGCATTTAATTCCCCTTCAACCACGACAAAGGTACAAGTAGTAATCATTGTCATAGCAACAATTTTAAAAATAGCATAGCATTAATTCATCTAATTTTTACTTTCATGACAAAATATGCATTGCAATTTTTGCAACAATGCAATGCAAGACTCATGCTGTTTATAGTGCACTTGCCATTTTTATCTGGTGTCCAAAGTGTTGGAAATAAAATCCCACCTTAAAAACTCTGATGCCCCATATTAAAATATGAACCCATGTGATAATGGAAGCATACCCAAAACAGTCACACAATATTTAACTTTGTTTGGCCCAAATGCTTGCATCCACAAGAGAGGTAAATTCACTATACGAAAAAAAAAAATAGAGTATACGTGAGATGACCAAAAATACACAAAACTCACACCACTACTCGAATCCCATGTCAAGGTAGTTGAGCCCTTGCTCACCCCTGTATTTTTTCTCTCACACCATAATATAACTCCACACTTTGGACAGCCCATCCCATACACCCACATTTATATATATGAAATGGCTTACGAGATAACACAAATAAAACAACCATTGAACTTCCCAAAATTGGCAACCCACTAAGTGGAAATAACCCAACAATGACTTTTCATTGCTCAAAGCAGAGACCTCCAAAAGGAATAAACTGTGTACTGCCAACTATGGCATAACCATACGAATTCTTTTCATATCTGAAAGTCCAATGCAACGCTCATACGAATACCACTTAAATTTTATTTCAAGTCCAAAGAGGCATCATCTCAATCCTCATGGCTTCCATTAAATATATTATCTATGAATTCTTACCCACTTTAACAATTATTTATTTATTATTTTTACCAGCTCATATTGACAGAAAAATCCTAACACAAAGTTTCCAAATTATTGTTTCAAATTGAATGTGTCAACCAAATTCATTTGAAACAAACAAGTGGGCCGGTCATTTGAAACAAACAGCTATCATGCCAAGGTCACTGATAGAAACAAGCCGAGTTGAAAGAGGGGTCTTCTGTTGCTCCACACTATGGGTGCCTAATTTTAGATACAGCTTAGTTCAACGGCGTTAGGCTAGCTTAGGTTCATTCTTTAGTATTGCTCAACTAGATAACTGTAGATACAATAATCTTATAAGCAGGGCTTCAACCACATTATCAAAAACTTCTCCCTCTATTTCATTATCATCTTCTGAAGAGCTAGAATCACCATTAACCATTATTTTTTATGATACTAAGTTTCCTACATTATCAACAAATAAATTATTAACAAATTAAAAAAATTCAATTCTTAGCAATTTTTCTGTGACAGTCACTGACCCAAAATAGGATATTCTACATTTATCAGATGCAATATTTACTTCACTGGACAAGGTTGAAAGTGATTGAAAGAGCTGATACAATTCACAAAAATAAATGTATCAAACCTGGAAATGAAAAGAAAACAACAATGACTAGCAAACATTTGACAAGCAGCCACCAAAAATCCCTCCTGACATTATTGTCATTTTAAACTGAAACCACATGAAACCAGCTTCATGTGGTTGGCATAGATGACATTTACACCTTGAACCAGCTTCACTACAATCTGCAAACACCATGGGCACAAAAAAAAGAAGAGAGAGAGAGAGAGAGAGAGAGAGAGAGAGAGAGAGATGGTTTAGCAACAAACTTATGCTGAATGATGGCAACATTAAAATAAATATTCTATGAAGAATGCATTTCATCACAAAAACTACTATTTGCATAAGCATCCAGTAATGCAGAAATGAGTGCAAGACTAACTATATATTGTATGAAGTTATTCAGCGTTGCTAAAAGAAATACGACTACACAATACCTAAACATTGTAACATCAAATATGACAACGATGTCACAATATTTGTGCAATTCATACTTTCATTTCTTTTTTCTTTTAAATAAACTATTTTTAATTGTACATGCATAAGTGAACCCAATATAGTGTATACGTGTGTGAACCAAGCAGAACACGAGGTGCTGCGAACCTGCCATAGATCATATATGATGCCCAAAAGTTGGAAGTCCACAATTTTCCAAAGTTGATTTAAGTGTAAGTTTGAAGCAGAATCCATTTCAAAAAAGCTACACCTACAAAAGATCATGCTTTTCTCCCTCCAGTGAACAAAAATGAAAATCATGGCACAAACAATTAGTTGATTAGTCTAACTAATAAATGAGGTCAGGAATTTTGATAACTTGACAAACCTCACTCCTTTCCTACTTCATGAGTTCAATTTCATAGTTGGAGAATCAATTTGACAATGATAGAAGAAAGAAAGCAAGAAAGAATATTTGAGATACAGAGTTAGATTTGATGATGCTTACATTGAGCTCTAGAAGAGACAAAACAAAGAAGTAGAACTTCAAAATTAAAGAAAGAATCCTTAAACCACGCTGTCATCCATAGACACCATCACTAAAACAGAAAAATTGCTGAAAATTGAAAAGTAATTGGGTTAGTGACTGTCACAAAAAAATTCAATTCTCAGCAAAAAGCTCTTAACTTCCCCTTCTTACAGGTAAAATAGAACTGGATTAGTTTCCACCTCACTATATGAACTATATGAACTTCATGAATCTATGATTGTTAAGTAGAGAGGCAAATCAAATAAGCTACCTAGTACTAGAGAATCATCTCAAGTATTTAAACAAAGTTAATAAGGTATTTTCTATTATTAATTTTTTCATTTTTTTTTCCAAGAATGTCTCTCAAATTGTTAATTATTCAGCAAATGTTCTAAACTGTTTTCAAATTGTTCTAAATCATGTTCAAATTCAACCCACCTTCTTTATTTAATTAACTGCTAAACATAACATCACAAAAAATAAAATTTCAAAAAAAAAAAGAAGAAGAGTTTCAAATAACTCAAAAAAGTGTCAATAATCAATAGAAAATTTCAAATAAAAAGCATGTAAACCACATGAATGATTAGATGAGAGACGAGACCAAGACATATGTTACTTCGTGCCATTTTAAACTTCATATTGCTAAGAAACACCACTAAAATAGACCTACTATTGCATCCAATATTTATTGGAGAAGTTGCAACTGTTGTGAATCTATGCATGAGAACAAAATTAGAATACGAAAAATACGTTGCAAAACTGAGATTTATTTGTAATATGACCCATGTTACATGTCAGCTACAAATAGCATTTCTCTATGTTGGGTATATGTGAACCATTAGAAATGTGCCACGTGGATTTGAATCCCCATTTGGCTAGGTATTTCAATTGGACTAAGACACCTTTTATTAAAAATGAAATTTTAAAAAATGTGACCACCACTGAATTGAGATCTGCAGAGTTTGGAGAACCCTAACAAAGCCTCAATAATCTTATACAATTATACCAATATTTCAACAGTCGTTGGCCAAAAGTGACAGTCCGGGATTATCATCAAATGGTTTAATGAAAGCACTAGTGGTCCTTAGATTGTCTCACAAGGGAAGCTATTTACAGATCAGAAATCTTGGAATGCTATTTCAACAGGGCAATTTTTTAATTCTGGAAGACAGTAACAAGACACAAGGAGGACTTTCACAGTTGAAAATTATTTGGGCAGTCATGTGGCAGCATAAGATTATGTTCAAAGATATATTATGCACGATGTTATTGCACACTAGCATGGTGGAGAAAATCTGCTCTACACCTAACTTAATCCTTTGTACTATCCTTACTTCGATATAGATTTCATCATTACTAGTTGGGTATGAGAGGAGTTGGGAGAAGAAATAGAAGCAGCCATATGCCACGAATCAACAAGTGAAAGAAAGCAAAGGGGGCTGAAATATATGGCGAAGAAATCTGACAGAGATATAGAGATACTACTTCCCAGTTTCAATCATGTTCAACTTACAAGGCCATTTCATTGACAATGTATTGAAAAATTTCCTCCATTTTTCAAGCTTTACCAAAGATTTATTTACTTCACTCAATTGATATTTGTAGACGTCACAGACTCAGTAAGAACCGTGTTTCAATAATTATTTAAAGCTTACCGAAGAAAATCTAAATCCTATAGCGTAACACATAAAAGAAAACTCCCACTGAGCATACCACAGGAACATGAAGGAGCTGCCATCCTTCTAACTGTCCCATTAGTGCATCCCTATTGCTAACAGTCCACTAACACACAAACTGAACCGGGCAAGTCTCAATACACACCAAAAATAGATAAGGTACAAACAGTGCACCATAAAGAACAATATCCTATACTGCATTACATTTACAACACCTATTTGAAAGAATTCTCCCCCATAGACTAAGTTGTCAATTGACCAACAAAAGTTCAGGAGCAGAAGATAAAGTACATATTCTTTAGTTGAATATTCTATTTGTGCAACCTAATTTAATCAGGGATAAGAATGGAAAATGTTATCACCAGATTATAATTTTATGCTAACAAAGAAACACAAGCACAAATAAATGCACTATGCATTTCTTTGAAAGAAGTATTAGATCCAGCAATATCAATAACCTGATCAACTTTTGTCCCACGCATCTTCTTAAGGCTATGAGCTGTTTACTTTTCTCATTATTCTATCCTGGGGTTGGCCAGTAAGAATCGTGATCCTAGTTCTTATAGAACTCATTTATATCAATTTCCATATGGTGCACGTATTTGGGTTTCTCAATAACCTCATACAAAAAGGATCAGAAGAGAGAGAGAGAGACAAAACCAAGAGTATGATAAGAAGCAAACTACAAAAACAACATAAAAGCAACATTTAGTGAATGATCCTTATTATAATTTCAGTGCATTACAAAATATTACAGAAATAGTGACTTAAAAGAAAATACCACAATATCAACTTCTTTCACAGCATGATGGTTTGAAAATGGTGAGAAACATATTCTTCCTTATAGTGACTCAAATGCTAAATATACAGGATAGTGTGACCACAAAGCTAGTTTGTAATATGTCAGATTTAGTCTGAAGAAAATTCAGCTAAAATTTAAAGTTAATCAGCAGCTCACCTATGTTCAGCTACTCTCGAGTTTGTCACCTGAAAATATTTGAGTTATGGTCAGACACTCTATTTGAATAACAATATTCTGTTTTAATTTTTAAAGGCAATTCATGTGATAATGATACAGTTATTTGCTTAACAATGTCTATTGTTATACAAAGAGGAGCTGACTTTTGACAAATCCATATCAAGGAAAAGCAATGGATTACGCAATGGATCCATTGTAAGCGGCCATAACGAGTGGCAGTAACTACCACAACGGTTGCGGCCGCTTTTTAAAACCTTGATAGGAAGCCTTGTAATATAAACTTAGAGATCACAAGCACAAAATAACTCAAGTAAATTCATGAGGAAGCAATCACTTAAGCTCAACATCATAGCATCACAGATTGAATTTCACGATTTGGCAACTATAAATTCATATTCAAATTCAAATATCTCACAACAAATATTTTTTAAGCTACTGTTTGCATATGTATAATCAAAAAAATTCAATTCAAATTTTTTTTATGAATTTGGTCCATCTGGTATGGATTGAAGTAGTTGGCGCCTTTATGTTAGGCAATGTTTTGACCATAGAGATCATGGATTGATCACAACTTCAGTGCAGTTGTGAAACGTAGAAGGAATAGATAGCATCCTTACTGAAATCAATATACGACTTCACTTTCAGTTATTTTTAAATATTTTCAAAATGCAGTTTTACATTAAAATCATGCATTGGAAACACCACTTCAAAAACAACTTGAATTTGGTAAATAAGTTGAAAAGGACTTGGACTTGAGAAATAAATTTTAAAAAGATGTGGGTTTGGTAATATATATACTCATAAATCCAGGTATGAAGTACTTGAAATACAGAAATGTGTACCCCGGAATAAAGGATGAAGTAAAGACTGCATTGATAAGGTCTTCTTTAGAGTCAAATTGATCAACCAACAAGTGTCTAGGCCTCCAAAGGATCTGTGTTACAGCAACTGTGAGGAAACAACAATATCAAACAATTGAGGGGCTGCATACAAAAATACATTCAAATAAATTATTCAAAGTGGCAGGGTGCATCTTATGTTCAATACTCCATATACCACACATTTAGGAAGGGTCAAATGCATGGAGAAGTTTAAAGAAATTTTTTTTAAACTGTTATACTAGCTAGGAGTCATCTTCTGTTATAAATGGATAAAAACTCACAACTACTCAACTATCAAAGAATCCTAGTTCAGATCACCATAATGTCGGGTTAAAAGCATGCTAACAAGGACTGTCATTTTTCTTTCTTCTCTTATAATTGAAAGTAGCATTATCAGCAAAAGATAAAAGAATGAGCAATAGAAAAAAAATCATATTTTCTTCAACATACAAACACTTATAACTCTCTACGTTACTGAAATAATCCTCAAAGGACTAGCCAAGCAAACTTTAACCTAGAAAATTTCCACGCTTATCGCACGCTCAAGAATTACCCAAATCTTACCTAAGGAAATTTTAGACCACATCAGATATAAAATCTTCAATTCTAATTTTATTTATATAATCAAGCAATCAACAAGATTACAATAACTGCAGTGAATGACAAGGTCAAAAGTCTCAACCACATAACTGACTGCACAAACCCCTAAAAAAAACTGCAAATAAGTAATTATTGCAAAAGGCCTTGCTTACAATTTCTATTCATTCCCAATATGATATGGTGAAGACCAGAAAATGAAGATCAGTGCCAGTCCACCAATAATTTCAAGCCCACTACTCATGTGACTAGCATTTGTATGGTGATAAGGAGGGTGTGTAGGACTGCATGAGGTACCCCTGCTTCTCAAGTGGCTTCAACAGGCTGACAAATTCTCCATACACACTTAGGGAGTGCAAGTTACTTGATTATATCTTCTTAAAGAAAGGCTTTGAGAGAAATTAAAGTCTTAAAATAAAACTTCACTGCTATAATCAATGGCAAAGCAGGAAGTTGATTCAAAAAGGGGTATTGGACAAGGGAACCCCTGTCCCTGTTTACTTCAGTGCTAATTTGCTAAATAGACTAATTGCTTCTGATGAAAAATTGGATATCATTAACCCATGGAATTGGAAAAGAAAAAGGTCACTTGGATTCAATTTTCCTATTCTACCATGTTTTCTTTGGCCGTTCAAGGTTGTCCCCAAACCTAAGATAAACATTGATAAGCAATGTTAATGTACTCGATTACAGGTGTCAAGTGTGGGTACGTGTCTAGAGTTCGAACCCATCAAACCTCAAACTTAAGAGTATGGGGACTCAACAAAACAGAAAAAGAAAAAAAAAATCATATTTTTATACTTTTATTCTATTATGTGAGATAAAATAATCAGGGACGGAACTAGGAGAAAACTATGGCCTAAAAAATATTTTATGAATCAAATGAATATGAATTTATAGTTGTCAAATCGTGAAATTCATGAAATGTATAATCAGAACAAATATTTGATTCAAAATATTTTATGAATCAAATGAATATGAATTTATAAAATATTTTTTATACTTTCAAATCAAATGAATACATGGATTCAAATTCAAATCTCTCACAACAAATTTATAATTAAATATGAACTTAAGTTCAGAGAGAGAATTTACCGCTTGAAATCGCAAGGGGCAAACCCTAGGAGGAGATTCAAGATTGTAAACCCTAGGAGGAGATAAATCAACGGAATGAAGAGCTTGAGAGAGAGAGAGAGAGAGAGAGAGAGAGAATACGAAACTAAGATTGAATCGAAATCGATGCAGATGGCTCACCTTAGTAGACGATGCAAATGGCAGTGGCGGTGGAGCTTCGAAATCGAGAGAGAACTTCGAAATCGAAATCACCGAGCCGAATCATCGAGCTACGTATTTGATTTATGAGAAGGGGGCAAGGTATTGATTTATTAAAAGGAAGCTTCTCTATGAAATCGATATCACCGGGCTGAAGCGAAGAGAGTAAGCGAGAGATTTGAGGGAGCCCAGCAGAGAATGAGGGTTTCAAGAGAGAGGGAGAGAGTGCATGAGAGATTGTAACACATTTGGAGGCATGTATAAAATGCCTTCTATTAGCTAAACGGTAATGTTTGAATTAATACAAAATGAGACACTTATAGAGCGTAGTTAAATATTATAAAAAGTGGTGTTTAAAAAAACACCATTGAAACAAATTGGATCGGTTGAGAGAGATTAGGGTTTAGAGAGGACTGTGAGAGAGAGAGAGACCCAGAGAGTGAGTGAGAGAGTAACGGGGCAATGTTATGAGCAAGTTTTTAAATATTTTAAATAATTTTTTTTTTACTTTTTAACTTTAAATAATTTACATATACTTAAAAGAAAAATATTTTTTAATTTTTTAAAAAATCACTAAATTCAAAAAATATATATATAATTTAATACATTTCATATATATTATATTATATTTTATTTTATTTTTTAATTGTATTCAGATTAGGCACATCTAAAAAGTAAAAAATAAATAAATTATTAAAAGAAAGAAAAATATCAAATCAAGGTAATTTTTAAAAAAAAATAATTACAAATTAATGAGAAACCATATAAATATTAATTATTAAAATTATAAACTTTTTCATGAATATGTAATTTTTTTTTTCAAAATTTCACTGGGTGCAATTATCCCTTAACAGAGACACTAAATTATAAAATAACATTTTTTACGTTGTCCTCAATTAGGAAAATGTAAGGTGAGAAGTTTGGTTGGAAATTGTTAGTTTTTTTAAATCAAAAAAAAAAAATTCGGATTGAAATTTTTTTTAATAAAAGTTTTCACGACATGCTAATGCATGCCGTATAAAGTTATAATATTTTACGACATGAAATGTATGTCGTCTTAAGTACAAATATTTTATGACATATTTTTATATGCCGTGAAAATATACATTTTTTACGGCATGCTTTTGCATGCCATAAAAAAATTTTGAATTGAATATTTTTTTTTTTTGCAAAAGTTTTCACGGCATGTTAATGCATGCCGTGTAAAGTTATAATATTTTATAACATGAAATGTATGTCGTCTTAAGTGTAAATATTTTACGGCATACTTGTGCATGCTATAAATATATGAATTAACGACTTACATGGTATGTATGCTGTTATTGACAAAACATTAACGGCTTGCAAAAAAAAAATGCCGTAGAATGTACTAACTACGACATGCATTTAATGCATGTCGTAAACATGATGCCGTGAATAGTTAGTTTTGTTGTAGTGATGCTAGATATGGCAACAATCACATTCACGCAAGATGCAAAAGCAAAAATGCTCCTAGTATTCTGAGGCAAGCTAAAAGAAACAAAAGAGTTAGAAAACATGTATGCTCCTAGCTAATGCAACATGACTAATGCAACACATGGGATATGTAATTAATAGGCTCAGCTACTAATTATTACATGTGATTCAATTTGATAGCATGCGGTTTTAAACACGTATTCAACGAAGTATTTAAATGACAATGCATTGTTAGAATGATGAACCGAGCCTCGATGCATGCAAGACAAGTGGATGCAAACATAGAGTATGCTAAAAGGAAAGTGACGTTCTAAACTACCCATCATAAGCAAGTAAATAAAAGGAAGAAAGACATGGAGGGGAGCTTCTATTTACACACACAATATACACTTTCTACACATCCCTCCTCACTACACTTTTTACACACTCCCTTCATGAAGTGTGTGTATAAAGGGGGTTTAGTGTGTGTTAATAGAAGCTCCCGACATGGAGTTAGAAGACATACACATTATTACAAGTTTGCCCTCGCGCAGAAGAGTCCAAATAAATGGACTATCTAATTAAATACCCAATTAACTACCTATTACAAACCCAAATAAAATAAATTAACTACACTAGCTAATTAACTAATTATTACAACAACAAATTTAACTAACTATGCTACCTAATTAAATAAATCAATACATAATTAACTAGCCTATTCTAAGCACAACACTAATACTATTACAACATCACTTCACGGATCCCGAAAATCGACAGACAGCTCATGCATGGATGTGGATTTCCACCCGATAATGCTCTCCGTTTTGCTACCGGAATGCCTCTGTTGCACAGTTTAGAAAATTACACTATTTTTCACCTCAGCTTCTATTCTGCTCTGCTGGAAAATGGGGATTGCCTGCCTAGAAAAAGTGGCAGGCAACCCAGAAGTAGTGGCTAGCAGGCCACTAATAGTGGGTTGCCATCCAGAAGAAGTGACCTGCCGGCCACTAGTGTTGGTTCTTTCCTGCAGCAACAGAGGACAAACAGAGCACAAACCAGAGTGTTCTCAAGGGATGTTTGTCCACCCTGCCTCTCCTTATCATCAAACAGGTCAAAGGAGAGGTAGGCTTGATTCACAAATCATCAATCGGCACAATTTCATTGCGTGATGACTTATGAATCAAGGGACACAATTCAACAAATGCACAATTTAAAGACTCTCAAAACCCCCTCCCTATCATGGATTGATCAAGAGAAATGGTTGACATTGACTCTTGAACCATTTACATCATTAACAAGTATGAAATGACTCAAGACTCAATGGGTTCAATTAATGTCCAATTGAACCCAAGTTGATTTTATTATCTTGCATCACTTTTAGTTCCAATTTTATTATTTCATTTTAATTACCTTCCGATCCTTAATTCATTAGGTCCAAAAATGGTTTTAAGTCCTCTAATGGAAATGAGTACCAAACCAAATGTTGTTTTAGGCATGAGAGAGATGCCATGCTGTTGGTAATGAACCCCCAAAGGGATTAAACCATTAAGCATAACAACCTCAATCTCAAGCTTAAATAAGTAACTAGTTTGAAACAACTTTCAAAACAAAGAAAAAGCCAAGAAATGAGGGAGGTTGCAGAGGTGATTAAAGATGAATACAAGTATGGAAAGTAAGAAATAAACACTATCAACTCAAATAGGTTGGTGGTTAAGGCCTAAACCACCAAGCCTATAAAGACCATTACACTACAAGCATGCTATACAAAGCTCAAATGCAATGAATGCCTAAAAATAGTCCTAAAGCAGCCCTAAAAAAGTCCAAAAAAAGTGCTGCAATGAAGACAAAAATAGCTAAAATAATAAGCTAAAATATTGAGGAATTAATACTAGTACACAAGCACAAGGAGGGAAGGCTAACCCCTCCACTTTTCGGACTTCAAAACATGATTTTTGCCTCTGAAAAACCTCTGAAAATCAGTGGTAAAAAGCTCAAAAAAAGATGATGAGAATGTGGGAAATACAAGGGCAAAGGCCTTAGAAGCAAGGTGTAAAGAAGGGCTATCAACCCCTCTACCTTTAATGGCCTTAAACCTCAAGTTTTAGCCCAAAAATACAGGTAATAAACAGTCTTAAAAATAATAGAAAAGATGGAAAACAAGTGGTGTGGAGATGGTACAAAAGCAAGAGAATGTATACTTCTTAAAGAAGAATGAACCCTTCAGTGACAAGCCACCAATTTCTCACTCTCAAGTGCCTCAAGAGCTAAAATTTAAGCTCAAATCACCTCAACAAGAAGCTCTCTAAGTTTAGTTTAGAGTGTTTAGGCAAAGGCTATGCAAGTTGCAAGAGAGAGAGAGAGAGAGAGAGAGAGAATTGTAGAGAGACGAATTTTCCAAAAAATGCTCTTCAAATTTTTTTTCTCACTCCTAAATTTTTCTAACCTTTAAAGCAAGAGGGGAGGTTCTTTATATATAGAAAACCATGTGTCTATCTCGGAAATATCTGTATAGGAACAACTGGTGCAGTGTGGGAACAACTGGCAACAAATATCTATAAAAATCTGGCTTTTTACACAAGTGGCCAACAGGCTACTAAAAGTGGGTTACCGGCCACTATTAGTGGGCGGCAGGCCATTAGTGGTCGGCAGGCAAAAATTTGCTTCCAGGCCCAATTTCAAACGAACATATCTCCCTCATCCGAACTCGATTTTAAATCATTCTTGAGTCTAAATTGAAGCCCCATAAGTCTACTTTCCAATGGTGGTGGCCTCATATCTAAATTCTAAGTGTGTAAATAGATATGATTATTTTAGTGAAGGCTGCTCATTTTTGTCCTAACGGATTGATGCCCAACTTCCTCCTCAACTAGTTTTCTTCCCTCTCCTCCTATTTTCTTCAACTCCAAAATTTTAAATAAGATGTTTTAAAGATTTTTAAAGAGTTCACCTCCCTTCCATTCATTTCCACTTTTTCCTTGCTCGGTTTACCGAAGAGTGCAGTATTTTTAAACGAAATGCAAGCCTCGGAACATTGTAGAAACGTTTTCAAAAATATTTTGAAAGAGAGCGTTTTAAGGTCTAAAATAGTTTAATAGTTTTGGTCAAACTATTTTTGGTCAAAATAGGGTGTAAGGTTGAGATTCTGATGCTTTTCTTGGTGACGAAATCGAACATTTGCACAGCATAACTTTCATCATCGAGTGATCAATTAGTGGCGCCTAAGTCATAAGAGCAATCAAAAATGGGGTGTCTACACACACCTTCAATTCAAATTTCTGAGTTTAATAAATATTATTTGACATATTTTCATCAAAAAAGAAGTGAAAAATTTTCCTTGGTTGGCCTCTTTTCTTACCAACTTTCTTATTTTAAGTATTGTGCATAAAAACCCTGTTTTACAACCAATTTTCGAAAATTCTAGAAAAATGTAGAAAAATCTCCTGGACTTTGGTTTCATGTCAAAATATTCCTTAAAGCGTTAGCTTTCAAGAAAAATTGGTTTTATCAAAAAAGAGTGAGCAGTTTGTGAGAAAATCATATTTTCGTAACGGTTGATGAATCTAGACAGTGCTGGAGTGTTTCTTAAATAACTAAAAATCTAGAAAATATATTCCATTTCTGAAACATGTTCTGAAAACTAGATTAAATTATCTAAGAACCACAGGAAGGCCAAGTTCAGGAAAAATCTGAAATAACCTTTTGATCTTAATCTTTAAGTGGTACTAAATCTTGAAATTCTGTTGGCATTGGTATTTTATGCTCTTGTGTTCATAAATATGCTTATTAATATATGATCATGTCTTGGTATGATATTACACATGCCATGGTTGTATATCATTTATTTTATTCCTTCGATGATGCTTACACTTATACTAAGTTATTCTTGTTGCTTGCTTGTACTAACTTAAAACGTTAATCTAAACGAAAAAACTTAATGGGATGGCTAATGGGGTTCTGATCACATGAGTATTATTATGAGATGAAGTTATTGAATTGGTTAACGAGATGTGTTACCTTTTGGAAGAAAAATCTTGCGCAAGTGGTTTTCGGAACCCTTGAACGGAACTGTTGTCTTCAGACACTAGGTATTCGGTGTGGGGAGAGATTTGGGCGAGGCCCATTATTACTATCTCTTTTGAGGCATTGCGGTTGGCGCTACTCGATATATAACCATTGGTAGGCATCCAAGGTAAGTTCTGCAACAAAGTAGCAAAAGAGGGGGTATATCGAATAATCTGCATCCAATTCTTGTGATTGGAAGGATGAAATCTCTTTGAGGGATTTCTAGACTACTAACAACTAACCTTGTAACCTTTGTTATTTATTTGAATGTCATGTTCCCTTTCTCTATTGTTGTAATTGCTGTTGTGTATTAGATGGGAAAAAAGAGGACAGGGTGTGTGTGCGTTTACTGGGCATTCAAAGCTCACGGTGTATCATGCCGGGTGCCGAAGAGGAGCTTGCAGTAGAAGACGACGAGCTGGAAACCTTCGAAGACATTTGGCTATCTTAGAAAAGTTAGAAATTTCTTTTTGTTGATGGAATTAACTTTTGTAACTAAGGATATTTGCAAGCCATCTATTATTATTATGTACTTATATTTTAAAACACCAATATAGTTCTGTACGTTGCTTATGATCACTTGTGTCAATGCCTTTTAAGATCTGTCAAAATGGTAGTGCACTATCTAACAAAGGTGGACTTAGAAGGGAAGCAAATTTGACTCCTCTGGCGATCTAGGATCTTACTTGATTATTGGACGTAGGACTCACTAGTGACCCATGATGCCCGAAACAAATAAAATAAACCATCCATGACAATAAGTAAATAACAATATAAATCAGAGTATAAGGTCCTTCTATTACATAAGATAGTTGTACAAAAGCGTGACACATGCGAATATACATTCATAAGTCCTAACCCTGAATCTATAGCATGCGTTAACAATAAATATATGAAATAAAAGTTAAACAAATCATTGAAATTCCCTGAAGGCTAAAACTTTGCAAGACTATACTTGGTTACATCAAAATGGATTTAAATCCAATACATATAAAGCCCCAAGCTCGTACAAAATAATAACAAGTAAACAAAAATGAAGCTTTTGCTCCAATCCTCACAAGCTACTGCCTTGGCGGAGGCATCTCACTAACACCTGAAAATGGTTTTCCCATACAGGGTGAGCCAAAACCCAGTAGAAATAAGGGTGAAATACATATGCAATGCTTATGATGACTACGTTTTACATTTCTTTCTCAAAACCATGCCATGCTCAGTTTATATCTCAATTCTCAAATCATGTCCTTTACAACAGAAAACAAAGGGGAATTCTCAAACCGGTACAACCTTTCACGGATATTTCGTCCGTGGAAAACCGTCAAACGATACCCATGTAAACGTAGCCTATACAAGCACTACTATTGCCATTTCACAGAAATTTCGTCCGCGGGAACCCGCACCCATGTATACTCGCATTTTTCGGGACTTTCACCCTGGACACCAAGCCAACTTAATTTGGTGATACACACCTCTTTTTAACGTTCACGCTTTTTTTCTCAAATTTATATACATTTTCAATGTATTAAATGAGCAACAACGTTCAATGCACATGGATGAGAAATTAGTTTCAATTCACATAATCCTCATGTAATTTCTATAACAATCATATCTATCCTCCACCAATAGCCCAAAACAGATATTGCTAAACAGATATAAAATCTCCAATACAGATAAACTTTCCAAATTTCAAGGTGAATGATAATAAATATCAAACTCCACCATCTATATCAATGTCCATCCAGTTCCACATTTTCAACATCAATTTCATTTATTTATACAAAATTAATATTTGAGTCATTAGGGTAAAACTCATTTTTCTTCCAAAATCCATTCTAAGCATCAAAATCAATAGTTTGATCACAACACGACCTCATTCCTAACCCCACAACCATTTTCAATACATCTATTTGAAAACCCCTCTTTTGATTTTGAACCAAAACCCTAGGTTTGTTCAAAATCCTCCAAACACACAAGATTATTTTATAAAAACAAATAGCTAAGTTAAAAATCATATAAGAGTGTAGAGAATCCCTACCTCAAAGCTAGAAGACGACATAAACACGGATGAAACTCGGATGAAGCCAAAACCCAACTCTATTCGGATGAAAATAAAGCTCTAGGTGAGCTCTACCATTTTAACAAATGGAGTAGGGTGGAGAAATGGGTAGATCTTGGTGTATTTGTAGAGAGAGGGTGAGTCATAGAGAGAGAATCTCAACTTAGGGTTTTGAAATATTTTAGAGAGAAAGAGATGAAAAAGTGATGTAAAATGGCCTATTTACGAACTGATATATGCACAGTTCGCTCGAGCGCAAGAGTTGTTACTCGAGCAACCAGACAGAATAAGTTGTTTCACTCGAGTGCAAGAATCTTCGCTCGAACATAGAATACAATCTCCCAGAAGTTTTACAGACAGAAAACCATCACTCGAGCGCAAGAAGTCTCCCTCGAGCAAATAATACTACCTCCCCCGTATCTCTGCAAGCCTACAAAAGTACTGGGACCCATCCACCGATCACTCATTCTCATCAACATGATAAACAAGTTCTCAATACTGAATATACAATTCACATTTCCAAAACATATATAATGTTTATACTATCAAACATAACAAAAGTTTTAATACATGCTCAAACATTAACAAATAGGTCCGGATACTTCTTACGGACTTCCAACTCACGTTCCCAAGTTGCTTCCTCAGCTCCGTGATGTTGCCACAATACTTTTAACAAAGGAAATGTCTTGCCTCGCAAGACTTGGTCTCGAGTATCCAAGATTCTCACTAGTCTCTCCTCATACGAGGCATCCTCATCTACCTCTAAATCTGTCCAATCCAACACGTGCGATGGATCCGACTCATACTTCTGAAGCCTGCAAATATGAAACATATCATGGACCCCGGAAAGCTGTGGCGGTAAAGCCAAGCGATAAGCGTCCTCTCCAATCCGTTCAAGGATCTCAAAAGGTCCAATAAATCTAGGGGACAGCTTCCCACTCTTCCCGAACATCATCAAACCCCACCTAGGTGATATCTTCAAGAAAACATGATCTCTTACCTTAAAAGACAAAGGTCTCCTCCTACGGTCGGCATAACTTTTCTAGCAACTCTGGGCAGTAGCCAACGTTTTACTGATAAGAGCAACTTTCTCAATCATTTCTCGAACCAACTCAAGGTCTAACAAAGGTGCATCACCCACCTCGGCCCAACACACCAGAGATCTACACGGTCGGCCATATAAGGCCTTAAACGGTGCCATGCCAATACTTAGCTGGAAGCTATTGTTATAGACAAACTCCACTAAGGGTAAGTGCCTCTCCCACGACCCCTTAAAGTCAAGAACACAACCCTGAAGCATATCCTCAAGGATCTAAATGATGCGCTCTAACTGCCCGTCAGTCTGAGGATGATACGCAGTGCTAAAAGTAAATCTAGTGCCTAAGGCACTCTGTAGGCTCTGCTACAACCGAGCCATGAATCGCGGATCTCTATCCAAAACAATTGTCACAGGGGTCTCGTGTAACCTCACTATATCCCTAATATAATGGTCGGCAAGATAATCTACCAAGTCACTCACGCGCATAGGTATAAAGTGCGCCGACTTGATTAACCGGTTAACTACCACCCAAATTGCATCACTACCCCGTTGAGTCCTCGGAAGACCCACAACGAAATCCATCGTGACATACTCCCACTTCCATTCGGCTATAAGCAAGGGTTGCAACAAACCCGTTGGCCTCTGATGTTCAACCTTCACTTGTTGACAAGTAAAGCACCTTGATACAAACAAGGCCACATCCTTCTTCATTCCCCTCCACCAAAATTGGCGACTAAGGTCCTGATACATCTTTGTGCCTCCCGGATGCACCGCAAGGCGTGAATGGTGAAACTCTCGGAGTACTTCCTCTCAGCAAGACCCTGGCACGAAAAGACAGTCACGATATCTAACACTCGAATCCAGATACACATTCTAGCCTTTCTCTACCTTCCCACTGGAGATCTTCTCCCGAAGGGATTCTACCTCAAGGTCACCCCTCTGTGTTTCTATCACTCGGTTCACAAGTGTAGGTTGTGTAACTACCGAAAACAAGGCTACAGACTCCACGGACTCACCAAGATGCAAGTCAAACTCACCAGTAGCACCCAACATCTCCCATTCTCAAGTGGCAATACTAGCTACACTAGTGATGGATTTCCTACTTAAGGCATTAGCCACATCAGTGGCTTTCCCCGGATGATAATGCAACTCAAAGTCATAATCTTATATAAATTCCATCCACCTCCTCTGCCTCAGATTCAAGTCTTTCTGTGTAAACAAATATTTCAGACTCTTGTGATCAGAAAACACTTCAAACTTCTCACCATACAGATAATGCCTCCAAATCTTTAAGGCAAAGATCACCGCCGCTAACTCTAGGTCATGAGTAGGGTAGTTCTTTTCATGTGTTTTCAACTGTCGTGAGTCATAAGCTACTACTTTCCCCTCTTGCATCAAAACACAATCCAAACCTTCCCGTGAAGCATCATAATACACTGAATAGCCCAAACCCCTCTCCGGAATAATCAAGACATGAGCAATGGTAAGTCTAACCTTAAGCTCTTGAAATGACTTCTCACAAGTCTTACTCCACACAAACTTGATTCCTTTCATCGTCAATCTGGTCAACGGTGAGGCTAATCTAGAGAAAACTTTCACAAACCACCAGTAATATCTGACCAACCCCAAGAAACTACAGATCTCAAAAGCATTCTTAGGCTGTTACCAATCTTCCACTGCCTATATCTTGGATGAATCTACAGTCACCCCACCCCCAGATACCACATGGCCTAAGAACTTTACTTATCCCAACCAGAATTCAAACTTCCTGAACTTAGCATATGGTTTGTGGGCTCTAAGCAACTCAAGTACTACCCATAAGTTTTCTTTGTGTTCCTCCTCAGAGGGTGAGTAAATCAAGATGTCATCAACAAAGACGACCACAAAATAGTCTAGGAACTCACAGAAGATCCAATTCATCAAATCCATAAACATGGCAGGTGCACTGTTTAGCCCAAAAGGCATCACTAAGAACTCATAATGGCCATACCGCGTATGGCATGTCATTTTCTAGACATCCTCCTTTACTCTCAACTGGTGATAACCCGATCTCAGATCTATCTTAAAAAAACAACAAGACCCCTTCAACTGATCGAATAAATCATCTATACAAGGCATTGGTTCTTGTTCTTAACAGTCACCCGGTTCAACTTCCGATAATCAATACACAATCGCAAAGTGCCATCTTTCTTTTTGGCAAATAGAACCGGTGCTCCCCAAGGCGAAGGCGAAGTACTAGGGTGGATAAAACCCTTATCTAGCAATTCTTGGAGTTGAATCTTCAACTCACTCAACTCAGTAGGTGCAAACCTATACAGTGCCATAGAAATCGGTGCCGTGCCAGGCACTAAGTCAATAGAAAACTTAATTTCTCGGTGAGGTGGTAAACTATCAAGATCCTCACAAAAAACATCCAGGTATTGACAAACTACCCTCGATAACTCAACTCAAATTTCATCACTCTCACTACCCAAGAAGTTGGCAAGAAGGCAACTAAGCTCACTCTGCCCACGCAGATCATATACCAGTGATGAGACTCTATCAGCTCTATCCCCCATGAAATAAAAACAATCACCGCTCAAGGTACAAACAGCAACCCTCTAACAGTAACAATCTATGACAGCTCGATACGATGACAACCAATCCACACCCAAAATAGCACCAAACTTGACATGTCAATCAACACAAATTCAAAAGGAAGTCGGTGACTGACAACCTCTATGTCACAACCCCTACACCCCTGTTCCAAAATAATCTCACCACCAATAGGTGACTCCACACTGAGTTGAGATGCTAACCAAGCCAACTGTAACCCCAATGCCGATGCAAATGAAAACGAGATAAATGAATGGGATGCACCCTTATCAATTAACACATTAGCAATAGAATTGCATAACAGGAAAGTACCTCTCATTACCGAAGGCGCCGGTACTAGGTCTGGCACGGTAATAGCATACATACACCATGTAGGTCTCTACTCTACCTGCTCACCCGTCGGAGCATACGTCTGATGCACTAACTGAGCTAAAGAGGCTCCCTGATTGGCCCTCAAGGCCTGTGTTGACTGTGCGGGCTGGTGGCTCTGTGTCTGGCCTCGAACCAGATACACCAAGTGTGCCGTCCAACTGAGGGCAAAACCTCTTCATGTGCCCTGCCTGCCTACACTGATAACAAGTGAGCGACTGCCCTCTCCATTGACTCTAGCTTTGAGAACGAGTCGAAGATAATACAGACTGTTGCCCTCCTCCTTTCTGCAAGCAAGCTAGAGACTTGTGGCCCAATTGACTATACTTAAAGCAAGTGAAATCCCTGACCACCTCTTCCAGAACCCGAACTCAGTACTGGAAAAGTGGACCTCGATTGAGCTTCCTGGGATTGCTGTAGCTTAGAACCTCTATGCCTCTTACTATCCCCTGAACCTCTTAACTCCTCCTGGAGCCCATTATCTACTCCTCCTCCATTTGCATCATGATCTTAAGATGAGCTACCGACTTTACAAGTCGCCCATAATCTCTAATCATCAAACCAACTATCTAGAAAAGAAGCCCAGTCCTTAACCATTTCTCAAACTCCACACAATGGCGCTTCTCTGTCGCCACTAACTCTGGTGCAAACCTAGGTAGACTAGTAAATACAACCTCAAACTCGGCCACCGGTGTGTTCAATTGCTTGAGCTGTGAGAACTGCTCCCTCAACTTCTCCCTACTAGTGGGAGGTAAAAACTTGTCCTGGAAAGTGTCGACAAATTCCTCCCAACTTACTCCAATGCGCCCACATGCATACTTCCACTATTGACCTGCATCTCTTTTCAACTAGAAGGATGTCAAGGTCACTCTCAAACGTCTTCACCAATTGCTCGAGCCATTCATCCGCTTTCGAAGGCTCTTTAGGATCACCCAAAAACTCATCCAGATTCAACTGGAAAAACTCTCGGTTGAAAAAAGACGGCCCCGTCTCAGCAACATGGGCCTGGACTTGATTCTCAACTTTGAGAATGTACATGGATTCCCGTAATGCTCCATCCATCTCACAGACTGAGGCGCCCATGGCCTGTTGACCAGTCTGCTCGGCCACATTGGCCTAACCAACTCCCTCATGTTGCGCCGAAATATCATCCGGTAAAGGTACCTCATGCCTTCTAGGCCTACCATGTCTACCACCACCACGTCCACATCCTAACATCTTAATGAAGGTAACAAAAGAGATTAGTCTTAACCTTGAATCTATAACATGTGTCAACAACAAAGATATGAAATAGAAGTTTAAAAAATAATTGAAATGCCCTGAAGGCTACAACTTTCCAAGACTATACTTTGTTACATCAAAATGAATTTAAATCCAATACATATAAAGCTCTAGACTTGTACAAAATAATAACAAGAAAAATGAAGCTTTTGCTCCAATCCTCCCAAGCTACTACTGTGGCGGAGGCATCTCACCAACACCTGAAAATGGTTTTCCCATATAGGGTGAGCCAAAGCCCAGTAGAAATAATCCAATACAATATATAATCTTAACAAAGATATAAGGGTAAAATGCATATGCAATGCTTATGACCACAACATTTTACATTTTTTTCTCAAAACCATGCCATGCTTAGTTTATATCTCAATTCTCAAATCATGTCCTTTACAACAGAAAACAAAAGGGAATTCTCAAAATAGTGCAACCTTTTATGGATTTTTCATCTACGGGAAACTGTCAAACAGCACCCATGTAAACGTAGCCTATACAAGCACTATTATTGCCATTTCACAGAAATTTCACCCGCGGGAACCGGCACCCATGTATACTTGCATTTTTCGAGACTTTCACCCTGGCACACAGGCCAACTTAATTTGGTGATACATACCTCTTTCTAACGTTCACCCATTTTTCTCAAATTCATATACATTTGCAATGTATTAAATGAGCAACAATGTTCAATGCACATGGATGATAAATTAGTTTCAATTCACATAATCCTCATGCAATTTCTACAACAATCATAGTTATCCTCCACCGATAGCCCAAAATAGATATTTCTAAATAGATGTAAAATCTCCAATATAGATAAACTTTCCAAATTTCAAGGTGAATGATAATACATATCAAACTCCACCATCTATATCAATATCCATCTAGTTCCACATTTTCAACATCAATTTCATTTATTTATACAAAATTAATATTTGAGCCATTTAGGGTAAAACTCATTTTTCTTCCAAAATCCATTCCAAGCATCAAAATCAATAGTTTGATCACAACGCGACCTTATTCCCAACCCCACAACCATTTTCAATACATCCATCTGAAAACCCCTCTTTTGATTTTAAACCAAAACCCTAGGTTTGTTCAAAATCCTCCAAAATTACAAGATTATTTTATAAAAACAAATAGCTAAGTTAAAAATCATACAAGAGTGTAGAGAATCCCTACCTCAAAGCTAGAAGACGAGATAAACACGGATGAAACTCGGATGAAGCCAAAACCCAACTCTATTCGAATGAAAACGAAGCTCTAGGTGAGTTCTACCATTTTAACAAATGGAGTAGGGCGGAGAAATGGGTAGATCTTGGTGCATTTTTAGAGAAAGGGTGAGTCTTAGAGAGAGAGAGAGAGAATCTCAACTTAGGGTTTTGAAATATTTTAGAGAGAGAGAGAGATGAAAAAGTGATGTAAAATGGCCTGTTTACAAACTGATATACACACAGTTCGCTCGAACGCAAGAGTTGTTGCTCGAGCGACCAGACACAATAAGTTGTTTCGCTCAAGCGCAAATCTTCGCTCGAGCGTAGAATACAATCTCCCAGAAGTTTTACAGACAGAAGACCGTCGCTCGAGTGCAAGAAGTCTCCCTCGAGCGAATAATACTGCCTCCCTAGTATCTTTGCAGGCCTGCAAAAGTACTAGGAGCTCACAAAAGCTCACTCGTGCGCAAAAATCTTCGCTTGAGCGAAGAGGCCAAATTCTGGACAACAACAGTTTAGACCAACTAGTAACCAACCTATTCCAAACACAACCAAGACACTCCAATAACCAAACTCAATGAGAAATGTTAGGTTTTTATTCTTGGCAATCCCGTTTGACAAAACTCCTTTCAGTTGTATTTGTTTTCGCACTTTTATTTCAGTGAGGCTATGAGTTTATTAGATGCGAATCCAACCCGAATCGAGCCTTGCAGAGAAGTTTGTGATGTTAATGCTTTCAAGATTGCCACTTCGCTGATTATGACGGGGGTTGAGCTGACCGGTCAGCTCACGCCCGAAGCAAAATGTAAAATTGCATTCAAAGTTGGCTGTTCGCCCTTGCTCGCTCGAGCGAAGGATTGCGTCTATACAAAAACCTGAAAGAGTTCATTGTTCGCTCGAGCGAAGGGTTCGTGGCTCGAGCAAAGGCACTAGTAGAAATCACGCGAGTTAAGGTTCTCGCTCGAGCGAGAGAAGCTTCGCTCGAGTGAGCTTCAAAATCCGGATTTCTATAAGGAATTGGTTTTCTTCCAAAACTAGGATTACTTTGGATTTCTATAAGTAGTTGGTTTTCTCCCAAAACTTGACTTACTTCTCCAGATCTTCTTTTTGGATATTAAGGATTATATCTGGGGATATTTTGCTAGTTTTCTTTGATGTTTTGATTGAGTATTCAACTCATGGTTTAAAGAGTATATATCAAAGGATTATTTGTTTGTTCTACATAAAAGAGAGAGTTGTTCTTCGGTGGGTTCTGAAGAATTCGAGCCTGAAGCTTTGGTGGATTCTGGAGTGGCTCATCGTCAAGACAATTCCGAGGTAAAGACGGGGTTGGAAGAGACACATAAAGGTTGGTTCAATTCGGGCGTGGATTCGCTAGGTAATTGAGAGTATACCTGTGTAATTCCTTTATATCTTCTTAGTGGATTGTTTTGTGGCTTTTGCCCGTGGTTTTTTATCACAATTGGAGGTGTCCAATTGTGGTTTTTCCACGTAAAATCGTTGTGTCGATTTGTCTTGATTGTTTGATTGGGATTGTTATATACTGCTTAAAATTGATACATAATCACAAATCAACATCTAGGGGTTTTCTAGACTTTTCAATTGGTATCAGAGCGGGTCGATCTATCTTTTTTTTGTTTTACAAATCTATTAGAGCGAGATCTTGTTTGATTTGTGATAATGGATACAATTCGTGAGGGAAATTCTATGGTTCGACCACCCCTACTTGACGGATCCAATTATTCTTTTTAGAAAGTTCGGATGAAATCGTTTTTAAAATCTATTGATGAAAAAATTTGGCAATCTGTCATGTATGGGTGGACTGAACCAACGATTACCGTTGATGGAGTAACTTTCCCCAAACCAATTGATAAGTGGGACACAATTGATTACCAAAATAGTAGCTAGAATAGTAAAGCTATCAATTCTCTTTTTTGCGCTGTCACACCTGAAGAGTTTAGTCGTATTTGCAATTGTGAAGTCGCAAAAGAGGCTTGGGATATCTTACAAACTATTCATGAGGGCACTCCTTCTGTTAAATGCTCAAAACTTCAAAGGCTCACGTCTAGTTTCGAAAACCTTTCAATGAAAGATAGTGAGACCTTTGATGAATTTTATGCGAAGTTGAGTGACATTGTAAATTCCAGCTTCAATTTAAGTAAAAAAATACCAGAATCCAAAGTTGTGGGAAAAATTTTGAGATCCTTGCTCGATCGGTTCCAACCAAAAGTTACGGCTATTGAGGAGGCTCAAGATGTTGACAACCTCAAGCTGGATCACTTGGTTGGAAATCTCCAAACTTATGAGGCACATAGGAATTTCAAAAAGAAACAAAAAGATGCTATTGCTTTTAGTAGTGCTCATAGAGTTAGAGAGGATTCTGATGAGGATTGTGAGATAGATTCCAAGATTACGGCTGCTTTTGTTAAACAATTTAAAAAATCTTTTTTGAAAAAGAATTCTAATCTTTTGGAATCTACTCATACTCATAAATCTAAAGGCAAAGATAAAATCAAAATTAATTCTATAGCCAAGAAGGAAAAAGGAAAGATACAAGGGAACTCCGAAAGAGTCCAATGCTATGAATGCCAAGGATTTGGCCACTTTGCTTCAGAATGCCCCACCCGTTTGAAGAAGAAGAAAGCCCTCGCCATCACTTGGGATGATGAATCAGAATCTGATGAAGATGAAAGTGACAACGAAGATCAAGGCGAAGAGGGACATAAACAATTCCTTGCTTTCATGGCGGCTTTCGAAACTGACGAACGAACAAAGTATCCGAAGAGATCGGTTGAGAATGCCATTGATGATGAATCCTCGGAGAGTGATGATGAAGAGCTTGAGCAAGCTTATGAAAAGTTGTATAAGGAATCTCTTAACTTATCCAAATTGAATGACAAACTCACTATGAAACTCAAAGCATGTGAAAGTGAGAATGTCAAATTAAAGAAAGAGATTTCTGAGGCTAGGATTGATGCCATCAAGATTTCTAATGATCGACAAGCTCTTTGTGCGAAACTCTTGACTTGTGAGACAGAGAGGAATGAGCTACAGCAAATCTATGCAACATATGAAGAAAAGATTGAAACTCTTGAGATGTCTCAAATTGCTTTGGAAAAACTAATGATCAAGAAAGAGGAAGAACTCAAGTGTGCTATGGCTACCATTGGTCTTTGGAACAAAGGATCGAAGACTTTGGACAATATCATTGGGTCTCAACAAATTTGTTCTGACAAGAGTGGCATTGGATTTGGTGGTAAGAAAGAGCAAAAACAGAGTGCTTCCACATCTCATGATACAAGAACTCAAGGAAATGGAGAACAAAAAATTCAACAGAAGGATGGACTTCTCAAACTTCCTAGAGTTGATAAGGTAAAAGAAAAGAAGGTACACCCTGTACACCCTGTTTTTATTTGTCATCATTGTGGTATGCATGGTCATATTCGCCCTTATTGTTATAAGTTGCATGAGAGAGTGTATTTGCCTAGACCTAAAAATAGGAAGTTGGAAACCAAGTCGAGACGGGTTCCCATTGAAAGCAAAGGGAACCACAATGTTAAGACACCACCCAAGAACCGTAATGCTCACAACTTTGTTTATACTAAAGCGGTTTGGGTGAGAAAACTTGACTTGTGTTAATTTGTTTTTTTGTTTTAGTTTTTGGGTTTCTGTGTGTTGTTTTAATGAGAAAAAAAATGTGTGGTTGTTCGTTTTTTTGTCTTGCTTTATTGTTGAAAAAAAAAAAATCCAAAAAGATTTTCTTAGTATGGTTTTGCAAGCTTGAAATTTTTGAGTGATCCTTGGTGCATATTGGAATTGATAAGAATATCCATTACATGTTAATATGTGTGTGCTTTCTGTGATCATTACTCATTTCGGAGTGTGTGTTCTTTGATTGGTATGTCTCATTCTGTACACACTCTTGGATTAGCAAATATTGGTGTCTTCCACCTCAGTGATCATTTTTCTCTATGGACTTCTGGCATGGTATCTTTTGTTTTTCTAGCGGAATTGACCGATACTAGCATATCTTGGGTGATGTTGAGTCTCTTAACCACCTTCCATCTTTTTGCATCTCCACGGTTTTCCCCTCTGTTCTTTGTAGTCCAACCATGAGGAAAATGCTACCTCAGAGTCACCAACCAGGCCATCCTTATTATATCCATACTTCTCTGGTTCAGTTTTCATACTCTTGAGCGTGTCAGCCACCAATGAGTGTGCAAAAGAAAAAAAAATGTGAAAAAGAAAGAAAGAATGTGCAAAAGCAAGAAAAGAAAAAAATGTGAAAAGGAAAGAAAAAAAAAGGATTCATTGATTGAGGGGGAGCCTCCGCTTTTACTCAATAAATACCCCTTGATTCCTAGTGGTTTGACTTTCCTTAGTTGTGCTTAGATTCTCTTGTCGGAGGTCCAACTTTCAGATCACTACTAGGATTGAATCTAGTGTTTGTCGAACTCCAAGAGTCACACACACACTTTTCTCATGGGATCTATGCTTTTCACATAATGCATCACTTTCTTTTATGAGGAATCTTCTACAGGCTGTGCACATTGTGTTTTCAAGTAATTGTGCTTCTTGGATAATCTTGTGTGTTTTAAAGTACATCTCTGAAATTCCTTGCTTGCTCCACCATATTATTTTTGTCGTTTTCTTCTTGTTCACTGTTTTCAGTGTTTGTGGTTGCTTTTAGTGAGGGGGAGTTCGGTTAATCGTTATCATATCATTGCTTGTGTGGTTTCTGATCTTGCTTTAGTTGATTGAGCTTCCTTTGTCAATTCGTGACAAAAAGGGGGAGAGTTTTTCATATATCTTAGGATTTCATGTATTCATGTCATGTGTCAGGTGCATGTGTCTTAGTTTTCATCTTTTCATGCTACATGTTCTTAAAATCTCCAAGTCACATCTATTCATGTTTTCAACCTCATACTTCAAGATAATCTAGCCATATGTTTATTGCTTTTTCATATACTCTTGTGGGACTAATAGTTGTTTTGGAGATTGTGGCACTAATAGCTGTTTTGCAGATCATGACCTTGAGAAAGAAGTTTGCGTTTGTTGGCTGTAATGGGTTGGGGTGATTAGGATTTTATATTGTTAGGTGTGTTTTGTCACGGCATTGCCAAAGGGGGAGATTGTTAGGTTTTTATTCTTGGCAATCCCATTTGACAAAACTCCTTTTCAGTTGTATTTGTTTTCACACTTTTATTTCAGTGAGGCTATGAGTTTATTAGATGTGAATCCAACCCGAATCGAACCTTGCAGATAAGTTTGTGATGTTAATACTTTCAAGATTGCCACTTTGCTGATTATGACGGGGGTCGAGCTGCCCGGTCAGCTCGCGCCCGAAGCAAAATGCAAAATTGCATTCAAAGTTGGCTGTCCGCCCTTGCTCGCTCGAGCGAAGAAGTTCTCGCTCGAGCGAAGGATTGCGTCTATACAAAAACCTAAAAGAGTTCATTGTTCGCTCGAGCGAAGGGTTCGTGGCTCGAGCGAAGGCACTAATAGAAATCACGCGAGTTAAGGTTCTCGCTCGAGCGAGAGAAGCTTCGCTCGAGCGAGCTTCAAAATCCGGATTTCTATAAGGAATTGGTTTTCTTCCAAAACTAGGATTACTTTGGATTTCTATAAGTAGTTGGTTTTCTCCCAAAACTTGACTTACTTCTCCAGATCTTCTTTTTGGATATTAAGGATTATATCTGGAGATATTTTGCTAGTTTTCTTTGATGTTTTGATTGAGTATTCAACTCATGGTTTAAAGAGTATACATCAAAGGATTATTTGTTTGTTCTACATAAAAGAGAGAGTTGTTCTTCGGTGGATTTTGAAGAATTCGAGCCTGAAGCTTTGGTGGAGTCTGGAGTGGCTCATCGTCAAGACAATTCTGAGGTGAAGACGGGGTTAGAAGAGACACATAGAGGTTGGTTCAATTTGGGCGTGGATTCGCTAGGTAATTGAGAGTATACCTGTGTAATTCCTTTATATCTTCTTAGTGGATTGTTTTGTGGCTTTTGCCCGTGGTTTTTTATCACAATTGGAGGTGTCCAATTGTGGTTTTTTCATGTAAAATCGTTGTGTCGATTTGTCTTGATTATTTGATTGGGATTGTTATATACTGCTTAAAATTGATACATAATCACAAATCAACATCTAGGGGATTTCTAGATTTTTCAAGAAATAAGGCGAAGCACGGTATGAATATCTAAATAAGACAAATGAAACCTAGATTCAAAACATGAATGAGTCAGGTCTAAATCAGGAACACTATAACCTCCCCCCTTAAGGAATTTCGTTCCCGAAATTATAAATCAAACATTAAAATCATGTTTAAACCAATTTCAACAATGATAATCAATCAATTCCAATACCATGACCCATCTGTCGATCACTCATTCTCATCAAGATGATAAACAAGTTCTCAATACTTAATATACAATTCACATTTCCAAAACATATATAATGTTTATACTAAATCAACATAACAAAATTTTTAATACATGCTCAAACATTAACAAATAGGTCCGGATACTTCTCATGGACTTCCAACTCACGTTCCCAAGTTACTTCATCAGCTCCGTGATGTCGCCACAATACTTTTACTAAAGGAATTGTCTTACCTCGCAAGACTTGGTCTCGAGTATCCAAGACTCTCATCGATCTCTCCTCATACAAGGCATTCTCATCTAAATCTAAGTCGGTCCAATCCAACACGTGCGATGGATCCGGCTCATACTTCTAAAGCATGCAAATATGAAACACATCATGGACCCCAGAAAGCTGTGGCGGTAAAGCCAAGCGATAAGCTACCTCTCCAATCCGCTCAAGGATCTCAAAAGGTCCAATAAATCTAGGGGACAGCTTCCCACTCTTCCTAAACCTCATCAAACCCTGCCTAGGTGATATCTTCAAGAAAACATGATCTCCTACCTCAAAAGACAAAGGTCTCCTCTTACGGTAAGTATAACTTTTCTACTAACTCTGGGCAATAGCCAACCTCTTACTGATAAGAGCGACTTTTCCCGAACCAACTCAGGGTCTAACAAAGGTGTATCACCCACCTCGGTCCAACACACCAAAGAACTACATAGTCGGCCATACAAGGCCTCAAACGGTACCATGCAAATACTTAACTGGAAGCTGTTGTTATAGGCAAACTCCACTAAGGGCAAGTGCTTCTCCTACGACCCCTTAAAGTCAAGAACACAACCCCAAAGCATATCCTCAAAGATCTAAATAATGCGTTCTGACTGCCCGTCAGTCTGAGGATAATACGCGGTGCTAAAAGTCAATCTAGTGCCCAAGGCACTCTGTAGGCTCTACCACAACCGAGCTGTGAAACGCCGATCTCTATTTGAAACAATTATCACAGGGGTCCCATGTAACCTCACTATATCCCTAATATAATGGTCGGCAAGATAATCTACAGAGTCACTGACGCGCATAGGTATAAAGTGTGCCGACATGGTTAACCGGTCAACTACTACCCAAATTGCATCACTACCCCGTTAAGTCCTCAAAAGACCCATGACGAAATCCATCGTGACATACTCTCACTTCCATTCGACTATAAGCAAGGGTTGCAACAAACTGGTTGGCCCCTAATGTTTGGCCTTCACTTGTTGACAAGGCACCTTGATACAAACACAGCCACATCCTTCTTCGTTCTCCTCCACCAAAATTGGCGACTAAGGTCCTGATACATCTTTGTGCCTCGCGGATGCACCGCAAGGCGTGAATGGTGAAACTCTCAGAGTACTTCCTCTCGGCAAGACCCCGGCACGAAAAAATGGTCACGATATCTAACACTCGAATCCAGATACACATTCAAGCCTTTCTCTACCTTCCTACTGGAGATCTTCTCCCAGAGGAATTCTACCTCAAGGTCACCCCTCTATGCTTCTATCACTCGGTTCACAAGTGTAGGATGTGTAACTACCAAAAACAAGGTTGCAGACTCCACGGACTCGCCAAGATGCAAGTCAAACTCACCAATAGCACCCAACATCTCCCATTCCCGAATGAAAATACTAGCTACACTGCTGATGGATTTGCAAGATAGAGAAAGTGTGTGCTTTACAAGTTTTGGTCCTTTAGGAATTTTTTCTAACTTAATTTCAAGAGGGGTGGTCATCTATATATAGAAAAACAGGTGCCTCAGTCGGAAATATATGTATAGAGACAGCTGGTGTAGTGCATGCACATAGGGGGATAGCTGGCAACAAAATATCTATTTTACTAGAACACCTGGCTAGCTAGCTAGCCATATGGGGGACGGCTGACCACTAAAATTGGCCTATGGGGACACCTGGCTGGCCAATCCACTCTAAATAGCCAAATTTTTTATCAACTGGCCAGCCAGGGACCTTTACTGGCCGGCCTACTACTTTAGTGGCTGGCCAACTACTTGCGAAAAAAAATCTGTTTTCAAACCCGACTTCAAATGGGCATATCTCCCTATAGACCCGCCTTTCTTCGCGCACCCCCCTTTCGGAGAAGGCGCGAATTGGTCTTACTACAGTTCGGACTCTTGTCACGGTTCTGAATCTAATCTCACAAAGTGCAATGTGAGACTAATAAACACCAAAGAGTCCAAATCTAGCAAATCGTTTTGGAAAATCAATTTTAAATAAAAAGCGCCAAACATGGACTTCTTTGCTAGATTACAGAGTCGCCACCTAAATGTTTTGTTTTGGAGAAATTTAGGAAACCCTGACTCGTGCCAAAGGCCACGTGTCCGTCATCACCAAAGTTGCCTCGGCTCGGGAACTTGGGTACGAGAGGGGAAGGTCTTGAAATGAGCACCCCTGCTCGCCCGATCAAAGGATCAGCCTCTACTAAGCATGATATGTTGTTTTATAAACACATGTATTCTTATTCCGATTATTAGTCTAATTTTACTATATGATGCGCACAGCATACAAGTATAGACCCAATCACTAGAATTGGAACAAAACAACTCATGTTTGTCTTTTGAAAATGGTTTGGAAGTGCTACTCGCAAGTAGGCTAAAGCGCGGATTTGCCACCCTCAAGTGGGCTTAAAACATGATTTTGCCACTTCGCAAAGTGGGCTTAAAACTCACAATCATCGAATTGTTCCAATTCAGGCAATCAAGCCTTCACCCACAGGCATTCAAGTAGTTAAGCATTTAAGAAAATAGTCTCATGGCAAGCATGCTATCATGGCAACACTCACACTCATGCAAGGATACTAAAGCGTAAACACTTATAGTGTACTCCGAGCAAAAACAGAAGCTAATTAGAAATCAATACATGATCCTAACTATACAGAATGCCTAATGCAACACATGTAAAATGCAGCTAAATAGGCTCGGCTATCTAAAATGGCATATAAATGCAACACTTGATAATATGCTTTGAAACACGTATTCAAAGAAGTATTGAAATACAATGCAGTTTGAATGATGCGCCAAGCCCGGTGCATACAAGACAAATGAATGATGCACGCATGCAAGCATAAGGATGCTAATTGAAATATACCCTAAACTAACCATCAAAAGCAGTTAAGTAAAAGGGAGAAAGAAGTGGGGTCGGAAGACATGCACGCACACTTATTACAACAATATGCCCTCGTGAGGGAGGGTCTGAATGAAGGCTAAGCTAATCTAAGCTAAGCTAAGCTAAGCTAACTAATCTAATTAAACTAATTAGACTAATTATTACAAACCAATCGAATAACTAGCAAACTACTTACTAATTATTACAACATTTAACTAATTAACAAATTAATTAATTAAATTACAAAACCAACTAATTAATAACTAAAGCTTTAAACTAAGCTGCCCAGCTCTGTTTGAAGATGTTGAACATGCATGCACGCATTCGGTTTCTCGCCCCGAAAAGCCTTCCGATTTGCTCTTTAGAGGCTCTGTTTGTAAGGTGTCTTCAAGAACTTGCTGTTGAAACTTACCAAACCAATGCTAGGAAGTGCACCACTGGCCTGCCGGCTATGAAGAGTTACTGCCGACCATCTGCCGGCCAAGAGTGGGCCTCTGCCGACCAACAATGCAAGGGTGCCGTCCATCAGTGTAACACTGCCGGCCACTGGTGTGTTGTGACGCCAAACTGTAACAGGGCACAAAACAGAGGAAATGAAGGGTCTCCTAGGACATGTATGTACTGTACCACTCCTTATCATCTCAAAACATCAAAGGAGAGGTACCATTGGATCCAAAACCATCAATCAAGCATGCAATGCATGATGGCCAAAGATCTAACTTGCACATATTCCAATAAATGCAAGACAAACAAGACTCTAAGACCACTACCTTATCATAGAAGATCAAAGGCAATGAAGACAAAGGGGATTGGCTCACTTTCATCACTTTGAGTATGAAGTGGACCAATCCACCTTGTGTTCAACATAACGTCCGATTGAACACGATGCAATGCAAACAACATGCTATGCAAACAACATGCTAATCTTGGCATGTTTTACTTAATTGATTTTGTTTACACATTTTAACATTACCAACCATTCTTTAATTGATTTGTCCAAATGTGAAAGTCCTCTAATGATAATGGGTCAACCAAAAGGGGAGTTTAAGGCATGAGAGGGATGATGCCTTTGACTAGGAGGAACCCTCAAAAGAGGGTTAAAGCCATTAGAGCACCAACCCTACCTCATGTTTAAACATAACCTTAAGACCAAACAACCCTCAAAGCAAATTGAAGAATGAAGAAATGAGGGAGGTGGAAGCCATGCAATGCATGATATGGCATGAAACACAAGACTCTAACATGCAAACAACTCATGCACAACATGCTAAGAGATTTAAGCATCAAAAACTAGTGAAGGGCACAACACTAGCACCATGCAATACAATGCTCAAAGGACTAAACCAGCCCTAAATAGACCCCAAGCATGCCAAAATAATGGCCAAAATGAGCTGAAATGACAGCATGAAAAGCAAGAAAAAGCATGCTCAAATGATGGCTCGCAAGCAAGGCACAAAGCTCAACTCTCAAACACATTGAAAGAGTGAAAAATGTGAAAGTGTGACTAAGCTACAAGCACTGAAATCATGTGTGAAATAATGCCAAAACATGCAAACACCTCAAGCTTAGCATGTTAGAGACTTTGAAACTCAAAACTAGCCAAGGCCATTTACACTATAGCTATACAAAACAACCCTCATATGACCCAAACCACTCAAAACAGAGTTAAAGCATGCTAAAACATGGGTAAATGCATGCTGAAGTGTAGCCAAAATAAGCTAGAATGATGGGCTAAAGCATCAAGCATACAAGGCTAATTAGCAAGATTACACTACAAGTGTAAGAAACATGCATGAGGTGACTCAACCAGGCCAAAACAGAGTTACAACATGCTGAAATAAGGTCAAAAATAGGCTAAGATCAAGTCAAGTGATGGTAGAAAAACATGCTCAACAAGTAAGCCAACAAGACATGCAACCAAGAAGCAAAGAGGGGAGGCCACCCCCTCTTACTTTGGACCTCAAAACATGATTTCTACCACTGAAATTTCTCTAAGTTTCAGTGGTAGAAAGGCCAAACAAAGGGTGCCTCAAAAGCCTTAAGAGATGGCATAAGGCTTAAGCAAATAAGGCACACAAGGGGGTGAAACACCCCTAACTCCCACAGGGCCTCAAACAATCACTTTTAACACTTAAAAATAGAGATTTTTGTTGTTGAAAGCTAGGCCAAAAACAGCATGCAAGGGTGGCCAAACCAATGTACAAAAACAAAGCTTAAAGAGGTAGATTCTCACCCTTGAAGCACAACTTTAAAACAGCAAGCAAACAGCCAACTTATGAGCCAAAATCACCCCAAGGAGCTCCAACAAGGCTTCCAAGAACCTCAAGCCTAAGGTTAAGGTGTTTGGCTAAGGGTGCTAGTGCAGGTGTGTAGAGAAAACACAATTTCAAGCACAAAATGTAGAGAGAGAGTATTCTAGAGAGAGAGAGAGAGGAGAAGGAATATCTCAGCCAAGAATTTCTAACCCTCTGCATGCAAGAAGAATGTCTCTATATATAGGAGATACAAGGAGCCTTCAAACAAATCCAGCCATCCACGTGGGTGCAGATGGTCTATCCTGCAAACAGCTGGCTCAAAAATATCTAAAAAATATTTGTTGAAATAATGGTGGCCGGCCGACCATCAGTGATGGCCGGCAGTGCCTCATTGATGTCCAGCAGGCCTCATCAATGGCCGACAGGCATAAATTGATGGCCGGCAGTAGCATTTCATGGCCGGCAGCGCACCAAAACAAGCACTATAGAGAGACCAAAGCATGGTCCAAAAATGAGACAGAATGGAAATAGGGTCTGGAAGGATCAAACCTGGAGCATTCCGTCGCGAAAGTCGAGCGCTCAACGAGCAATCAAACTAGTCACCGGATGTACCTACAAGCACATCCAAGTCTTGAGGATGGTCAAAAATGGGGTGTCTACACTCCCTCATCCAGACTCAATTTTAGGTGATTCTTAAGTCTAAATTGAATTCCCAGAAGTCTACTGTCATGACCCAAACCCGCCCTTATGGATTAGAGTCATAACTGGCCAGTAATTATGAGATTACCTGCATCCTCAGTCAGAAATCAAATCATATATCATATAATAGGGAGCCAGATTGCGGAAGTAAAATTACAAAGATTGTCCAATGAGCTGTGCATACATGGTTAAACCAAAACATTCTCATATATGTAATAACTCACACTATACAAACATCCATATTATGTATGTAATACATAAGTCCAGAATCATTCATAAGTCAATATTAACAAAAACCAAGGTTATACACAAGGTTGGTCATACATGACCACAAAAGAACAAAAGGAAAAGCAAAACAAAAGTAAGGCCTCTTGCGTGAGGCAACCTGGGTTGACTCCTCAAAACTTGGTTTCTCATTGCTCACTGGGGCTGAGGATGGACATCTCACTGCTCACCTATATACATATAAATAAGGAGTGAGCTAATGTCCAGTGAATAATACCAAAGCAAAGGAGTTCATGAACAAAATTCTTACAATCATAATTCATTATTACGCTTGAAAATCAATAATAAAGCAAAACGACCTCGGGTCCATCATAGGCAAAACGAACTCAGGTCCTTTCTATCATTTCTCATAGATAAAACAACCTCGGGTCCATCATAGGCAAAATGACCTTGGGTCCAACTTACACACAAAATGACCTTGGGTCCATTACACATAGAACAACCTTAGGTCCAATTCATATATACATTTGTGTGCACACATTTAAATCCATGGTCATATTCATTCTTGTATCCAAAACGACCTTAGATCCATTCAATTCCTTATTTTGAACGGCTTTCGGCCCATTTAACAATTATACAAAACTTTCGAAATAAGTGCTTAGAATATTCACTCATAATATCACTTCAAAAGTTTAGAACCTTACCGCATAGGCATCATTTAGAAAATAATGTATATATAAAAATATCTTTGCTAAGATATTACTCACAGTGTTCCGATGCTTGATTCGTTCTTACACTCAACCCTACATAATTCATAACACATTGGGTCATAATACAATTCAATCCATTCTTTAGTTTACTTAATGTTCTTAGGCTTCTTTCGTGTCCTTTACTTCATTTAGGATGTTCAATGTGTGCCTAAGAATACTCGGAAATGGAAAAGAACGGAAATCGAAACATAATACTGCTTTTCAAAAATTTCTGAAACAGGGCACCTCGCTCGAGTACAGCTTTGGTCGCTCGAGCGGTCTGTAAAACTTTGTAAAAGTACTAGGTGCATGAATTTTGCGCTTAAGCAAGACTTTTGCCGCTCGAGCGATGAGCCATATAAAACAGGGTTCGCTCGAGCGCAAGGCTTGCCGCTCGAGCTACCGTACAATTCTTTGCAAAACTTCTGGGAGCTTGATTTTTATGCTTGAGTGACACTTTCCTCGCTTGAGCGGACATATTGAATTCTAGAATTTCCAAAATTATGTTTGAAGCTCAAACTTGATGTTCAAAGGTCTAAAGCTCGTGTTTTTTGAAGAAAAAAAAAAAACATGGAAAGACATTATATAGCATAAAAACATAGGTAATTTGAGACCAATTGTCCAAAACTATGATCCAATTCCCAAATCATTTCATATTCTTCTTGACAACTTCAAAACACATGCAACCAAGCTTTATAACTACATGGATTATGCATGCATGTGTAATATAGACTCTAATACAATTTCAAATGGTAGAAATGATAGTCAAAATCATGTGGCTCAACAAAATTATGCATGCATGAGTAATTTGGCACCAAATTCTTTATATTAAGTTTGTATTCTACAACAATTCACAAATTCTTCTTGAATACACATATTCTTCAACTTTAACTCATGAATTAGAGTTCAAATACTCACTTGGAGTCTTCAATCCTTCTAACTCTAACAAATTCTTGAGCCTAGCTTCCCAATTCTTCAATCTTGAAGTCAATTCTCCAAGAATTTGGTCCCTCTCTTTCTAAATCAAGTGTTTTCCCTCTCTAAAGTGTATAAACTCAGCCAAGAGGTGAGAAATGAGCTCAAAGATATGAGCTAAGCCCCTAATTAGCACATATATATGTCTCACTAATCATATTGACTAATCAAGGCTTAGGCCTAATCAAATGAATATGATTAAATCAAATAAATCTAATTATTTTGATCTGAATCAATTTTTAATTAAATTTCATGGTAGCCTCTAAAAATTACGCTTATCACAATGGGACAGTCAATTTCGCTTTCTGTCACCTCTACGACCTTTATTTTAAATTTTATAACAGAAAATCAAACAGATTTTCCTACGATGAACAGATAGAATTTCAAAAACACATATAATCATAGAATTAGCACTCAAAATCATATCAAGCATATAATTATAAGCATAATTAGCGTAACATAGAGTAGGGTTGTCATATCTACTTTCCAATGGTGGTGGCCTCACATCTAAATTCTAAGTGTGGAAAGAGATATGCCTAATTTAGTGAAGGCTATTCGTTTATTTCTTAACAGTTTGATGCCCAACCTTTCCCCAAACTAGTTTTCTTCCATCCTCTCCTATTTCCTTTAACTCCAAACCTATAAATAAGATGTTTTTAAATATTTTTCAAAGAGTTCACCCCCCTTTCATTTATTTCCACTTTGTCCTTACTCGGTTTACCGAAAAGTGTAATATTTTAAACGAAATATGAGCCTCGGAATATCGTAGAAACATTTGGAAAAATATTTTGAAAAAGAGGGTTTTAAGGTCTAAAATAGTTTAGCCAAAATGGGGTGTAAGATTGGGATTAAAAGCTCAAAAACCGAAACATTTTACTGAAGAACTTGAACAATTGTACAGCGCAACTTTTTATCATCGAGTGATCAACCTAAGGCGTCCAAGTCTTAAAGGCTGTCAAAAATGGGATATCTACAATATGGTTTGAGAATATGAAAACATTTTATATGTTGTGTATGTTTTGGAAACATGAATTTAATGTAAACATTGTAAATGTTTTAGGAAAATGTGAATTATACTTTCAATATTAGAACTTGTGTATCGAGTTGATGAAAATGGATGACCGAAGAATGGGTCAAGGTATTGTAATTTATTAACTATCGTTATTGTGCTTGGTTTAATCATAACTGTAAAACTTGATTTGAAATTTCAGGGACGAAATTCTTTAAGGGGGGAGGTTATAGCGATTCCAATTTTAACCCGATCTTTGTTGTATCCCGGACTCGGGTTTCATGGTTTCATATTGTTGTTCACCTCTTGCTTCCCTTGTATCTCCTTAAATTTGGCTATTGGGTTGTTGTAGTTGCGTTTGGGATAGGTTGGTTGCTTAGTTTCCAAACTCTTATTGCCTAGAATATTGCTCCTCCGTTTGAACGATACTTCTTGCACTCGAGCAGGCTTTATGAACTCTCAGTGTTTTTACAGGTCTATAAAATTACTAGGAGAGTGTATTCTATGCTCGAGCGGATCTTTCTACGCTTGAGCGGGCTCAGCTCGAGCGGGCTTTCTTGTACTCGAGCGTCGGTTTGTTGTCTGCAAAACTACTAGGAGTGTGCATTCTACACTCGAGCGGAACAACTTATTGTGTTTGACGCTCGAGCGTTAACTCTTGCGCTCGAGCGTACTGTGCATATATCAGTTTGTAACAGCCACATTTTTCATCACTTTTTCTCTCTCTAAAACATTTCAAAATCCTAGATCTTGAGCTTCTCTCTCTAGAACTCACCTTCTCTCTACATTTTCACCTAGATCCATTGATTTCTCTAACCTAGTGTCTTTGGGAAAAATGTAGAGCACCTCAAGGGCTATGTTTTGATCCGAATAAACCTTGGTTTCAACATCTTTGGAGTTTCTCCATTGCTTTTCTTGTCTTCTCACTTGGAGGTAGGGACTTTCTACATTCTCTTATGATTTTTAACTTAGTTATTTGTTAATTGTGTAAGAAATGTTGGGATTTAAGGGATTTTAGACAAACCTAAGGTTTTGGCTTAAAATCAAAAGAGGGGTTTTCAAATGAAGGTATTGAAAATGGTTATATGTATAGATATGAGGATGTGTTGTGTTGAATTTGTTGATTTTGACACATGGGTTGAATTTGGAAGAGAATGGGGTTTTGTCTTAAAATGTTTAAATAATGAAATTTGTATTGGAAATATGAAATTAGATGAATGTTTAAATAAATGGTGGAGTTAGATGTGTATTATCTCTTACCTATAGAAATTTGGATAATTTATTTGGCTTGGAGATTGTAGATCTGTTTAGAAATATCTGTTTTGGGCTATCGATGGAGAATAGCTATGATTGTTGTAGAAATTACATGAGGATTAGGTAAATTGAAACTAATCTCTTAACTGTTGTCATTGAATATGACAGCGCTTTAATATATTGCATATGTATCACTACAACCAAAAAAGGTTTTTACGGCGCGCAATGCACGCCGTAAAAACTCTTCTACGACGTGCAGCACGCGTCATATTATGACTAGTCATGGAAAGTCAGTCACTTTCAATGACATGTTTCGTATGCCGTTAAAAACTACGTAACGGTAGATTTTGTGCGTCGTTGTTACTTTTTCTATAACATGCTATAATACGCCGTTAAAAACTATTTAACGGCAGATTTTGTGCGTCATTGTTACTTTTTCTATGATTACTTTTGTACACTGTTAATTGGTGAGACAAATAACGACGCTGATTGCGCGCTGTAAAATATGTAATACAATGACTTATTATGCCTGCCGTAGAATATGCAGTTTTTTTTTTTTTTTTTTTATAATTTAGCGGGTTCTATTTGACCAATTTTGTACAATCTAACAAATATTACAAACAAGCATCACAAAACATCAATCAACCACCAAAATATTATTTGAAATAAAAAAAAAAAAAAAAAAAAACTATATCCATAAATTATAAACATTCAACAATTGTCTATACATTCCAAATATTCGAAAACTATATCCTTAAGTTCTAAACTGTACAAAACGTTTAAACCATCCAAAACTATACATATCTAACTTTCTAAATATATCGACAAATATTAAGAAATTATCTAAAACTACCGACAACAATTCCTATAGCAGTTGCAGCTGCAGCTGTAGCAAATCCACTTTCTCCTATCACAGGGACGAGGGTGCCCAATGTATGTGTTAAGGCACCTAAACCCCGCGGCAATAACTGGAGCAACTAACCTTATTGTATTTCTTGTTTGCATGCCATATAGTTGGTATGTATTTAGAACCCCCCCCCCCCCCCCTCCCCCTCCCCCCACACACACACACAAATCGAGACTAATGACAAGAAAATGAGAAGAAATATGCATGACTCTAGGTAAGAAAAGGTAAGTGAAGTGTGACAAAATACAAACCATCATTGAGGATGGCAATGATCAGCACCATGAAGGGTGGGAAATCAAACCTCCATATGAGGGCGAGCAACATAAAACCAAGCTGTCAAAAACAAAGATAAAAGAGAAGTAGGTACAAGGAAGACCGCAAGCCATGACAAGAGGATCCTATCAAAAAAATATGTAAATATGCTAGAAAAAGTGCAAATGAATTTTTTTAAAGAGTTTCAGTTATCATCCTAAATTAAAACACTTATCACAATACGAATAGTAATAGAAACCGCATATATCTGCACCATGAACACCCAAAGCATAAAAAAAAATTAGTGAATTAAATAATTACATCCCACAACTCTCTACAGCCACAAAGCAGATAGCCTAATACATGTGGGGAAAATATTTGTAGAGTAGAGATGTCGAAGACCTGATAGTTACAAAGCATAAATATTAGAGAAAATTACCGAAAGCAATTAAGAGAATAAATGCTTGCGTACATCAATAAACCACCATCTCTACCTCGATCTTTGACTCATTCATTCTCAATTAATAGCTTTCTGATCCTTGCCATATCAATCTAAGAAGTAACCTTCCAAAATATTAACAACCTATTAGATAGCCTCATGAACCAGCAATCCAACCAAGAAAAACTCTACACACTAAAACATGGATTATAGATATTTTTTCATTACAAAACTTAATATATTATAAATAAAATTTCAGCAGAAAAAGAAAGACCAAAAACCAGTTACTTGAAAATCTACAAGTTTTAGGCTCACATGAGATTACAAGTGTTCAGAATTTGGGCACACCTCAGAACAACTTTGTGGGGCTTTTTTTTTTTTTTTTTTTGTGTGTAACTTTAGAAAGATGATTTAGGATTATAGTAAAATACATGGAAACAAAGAGGAAAAAGTAGAAAAAGTAGAAATGCACCAATATATACATCTTTAATTGTTTTGTTAGTAGTGCGAGACACTTTGGATGGAATAAAAGACAAACAAATTGGATAGGGAAAAATTAAAGGAGACAAACAATAATTCATCAAAAAACTAACATAAGCCACCACATGTGATAGCTTTGCTGCATAAAGAGCACTAATTAGGAAAATTTTATATAGTATATTTGTAGTTAAATAGTATTCGGAAAATGTTATATTGTTGTAATTGAGAAGGAGAGGGGAAAAAAAGGAAATAGACAAAACTAAACTACCTAAGGAATTCATAAGATTTCAGTAGTATATTTGTTCAGTCTACAATACAAAATAAATTTACCAAAAGTAAACCTCACTCATATAGCCTGGGCAAAGTCCATTCATAAAACCAAGTACTCTTGGTGTATGAAATGAAGTTATTTCAACATTATTGATAATATGCTGTCTTTTTTTTTTTTTTAATCAAATAGGCAAAGTAATTACAACTTTGGAGTGTGCACAGACATATTCAAAATCACACTAAATGAATAAACATCTCTACTCCACCTTTCTAAGAAAATTTAAAAACAAAAGAATTCTAATGACAAATGGTTTTTGCAAACACAAGACTCATCGGTAAAAGCTCATAGTAATATTGCCAATTTTATTTTAGTCAATATATACATGTTCAAATTGACAGATTTTACATGGATCAAAATAACAATCAACACCAATTAAAACTACTTCGTTAGCACACATACATAGAACCACACATCTTTAAATAGACAATCCTCCACCTGGGCCTCACTTTTGGCCAGCCGACCGCCGCCTTTGGCTATGGCGGTTGGCTGGCCCAGCTTTCTTTCGTGTTTGTGTGCTGGTTTCTGCTTTCAATAAACTTGATTCCCACAATTTCTTCCCACTTTGGTGTCCTTTTTTTGTGTCTTCAGGGAGGCTTCGGCTTGTTTTTTTTGTTGTCTGTTTCTGTCTCCTCCTTGGGGTTTAAGGGACAAAACAGAGTAGAAGGAGGTCGGGTTTGGACCGGTATAGAGGTTGGCCAGATCTGGATGGATCTTCATTCGGGCGCTCTTTTGCGAGTGGGAGTTTGAGGGATGAGCTTGGTTTCGGATCTATGGAGTTGCTTCGGTGCTTTGTTTGGAGGGAACAAGGGTGTTGTAGTTGTTCTAGATCTGTCTAAGATTTCATTCGAGTGCTCCTTTTCGAGTGGGAGTTTGAGGGGTAAGCTTCATCTAGATGTATGGTGTTGTCTCGGCGGTTGTTTGATGTTTTGGGTTGTCAACACCGAGGCTATTGCAATGGGTGTGTTCGGAGTTTGGAGCCGGAAAGCTGTGCCCGATCATGGAAGTGGAGATGGCAGTGGGTCTTGTTGTCATGAGTGTTGATCGGCCTTGGGTGTATTCAAAGTGCTCGGAGTTTTGAATCAGTAAAGAAGTTCAGACCGTAGAAGTGGATTTTGGCTGTGTTCAGATGGGTGGCTATGAAGTTTTCCGGCCAGAGAAACTCCTCGGTAGGTGCAGAGGAGTGTGCAGCAGGTCGGTAATCAAGCTGGTAGCTATGGTGATCAAGCTGGTAGGAGCGTGCAGCAGCAGGAGTTTTGAAAAGCTTTAGCAGTAGTAGCAGGTGGCTATGGAGTGGGTGTAGTAGGTTTTCAGGGGGGAAGCTATGGTGATCAAGCTGTGTTCAGTGGGTGTAGCAGGTTTTCCAGCCATGAAGATGTTGGCTATGGAGTCTTTCAGCCAGAGGAGCGTGCAGCAGATAGGTGAAAAGATGTTGCAGTAGGAGCAGGTGGGCGTTGGGCGTTGGAAGTTGTCAGGTGGGCGTTGGGAGTTGAAGCAGGTGAAAAGTTTTAGATTAAAAAATTAGCTACTGGGCGGTAAAGATTTAGGGCTAGTTTGGCATGTACTAAATAAGCCAAAAAGTCAAAAAGTCACTATCTTATTTAAGTCACATCATCTTATTTAAATCACATCACCTCTCTAACACATCACATCAAACCCAACCCAAACCCACCAATAAGTCAAAAAGTGCACTTTTTTAGGACATCCCAAACCAACCCTTAGTTTTATAAATAGCAAGTGGGAGTTTAAATAGCAGAGGCATAGTGATTAAAATTTTTCAGGAGCTGTAGCAATAGCATAGGCGTTCGGGAGTTGCAGCAATAGCAGAGGCATGGTGATTAAAATATTGGGTTTTTGATATTGATGATTTAAAATCATGAGGCTTGCAGATTAGGTGATTAAAATATTGGGTTGATTTTAGGTTGATTAGAGGATTTGCAGGAACTGTTTGGGGGGTTTGGTTGGTTGATTTTATGGGGTTTCATGTATTTTATTTTCTAGTTAAGTCATTCTTAACTTTTTATTTAAAATTCGAGAGGCCAAAGGGTTAGTTGTATGGATGCGAGTAGCAGTAGTAGGGGTTTTTTGTACTTCCGAATCTCTCTCGATGCATGTCATCTTCCTGTACCTTTAATTTCATGCTGTTAATGAAATTTTTCTTTGCTAATCAAAAAAAAAAAATTAACAATTCAAATTTATAAATAAATAAAAAAATAGCTTAAAGTTTAATTTAAAATTTTAGTTAAAATATTCTACATGTCTTGAGTCTGACTAAACCCAAAATAAAAAATAAAAAATATAAATAATTTTATAAATAACGGACTAGAACAACTGAAATTTCATTAAAATTGGTAGTTTCAAAATCTACATGTTTCTTTAGAGAAACTGAAACAGAATTAGAAGAAAAATGATGTTGTTTGTAAGGCATGATGGTTCATTATTATTCATCACAGCTTTAGGCTAAATGCAAATATATTCAATCTATGATTCAAACAAAGATTAAAAATGCAAAACCCATGTCAATATTGATACAAGTAGGATGTACAAAAAATGAACCTCAAGGAGGAGATGGTGGGGAGATTGAAAAGGTTTAATCTATTTGGTTTTGAGTAGAATAGAGAATCCACCAACATATATAGCTAAATTTGCACCAAATTTTAACAACACATTTAGTTTTGTAGAAGAAGAAATGCACTTTTAGTTTTGTAGAAGAAGAAATGTAGGAAATCAAAAAATGACATTTTTGTATTTCTAATCTCTATATAGGATCCCATGTATTGACAGTTTTTCTTTTCTTTTTTCTATCATAGTCAAATTCTAAAGCGGCAGTACTACATTGATGCAATTATTTTTTCATAGCAATCTTGACTTGGTCGTGTATATTTACATCTTACCAAGATTTTTTCTTCTTTTTATTCAATTATTTTCTGATTCAGGATGCGACATTATTACCAAAGTGGAAGGCATTTTAGACAGTCATATTCCTTGAATGGATGAGATGGATGGGTTATTAATGAATGGTTTTTTAAGTTGCAGGTTATTATTGGATAAGTCAAGAATAAGGTTTAGAAGTGCTATTTGTTTGCAAAGAACTCTAGTTTTGGTTTGATCGCATAATCATTTGGGCAAAAAAGGTAGTCAAGAAATCCTGTGTGTGATTCTTTCTGTCACATGTTATGTATCGTACCAAAGGTCACAAACAATATCATACCTTTATGCTTATGGGAAGGAACTTTGATGAGAATACATTTTCTTTAGTGCTGGCCTTCTCTTTGAACCTCTATTTCAAGTTTTGCGTTCTGATTGATATTGGTGACTACTCAATTGACACGTTGATGACATTCACATTGGTAATGTTCTGCATTGACGAGGGATCTGATGTTGCTTGCATGTTGTTGATTTGTTTGCTTTTCATAGGACGATGGCCTTCGTGATTCAGAAAAAATTGCTGCATTTGATTTTGATGGGTGTCTTTTGAATACGTCTGTGAAAAGGTATGACAATTTATAATGATAAATGAGTTACTCTGAAATTTTATAAATTTAAATTGTGGCAACGTATACTTTAAAAAGCAGGCTTTAGTATTAGATGATACTCTGATATGCCATGTATTGCTTATTCTAGTAAGCATTTCAGGTGATACCTAATTAAACCAAGTAAAGCAGAAAGATTAATAAAAGTATCCGTTGAGAAAATAAACAATTGGTATTTTGGACTGACTCTATTTGAATTGGATTATCAATAATTTGTTTGAATGAATTAATTTAAGGAGTTTTATTGACAGAGGAAGATGATTTTCTTCATTTCAATATCAGTTTTCATACTTATTTATAGATGTAGAATATCCAAGAAGAAATGCACTTAGATATTAAATCTCATAAGGTGCAACAATGATTTCAGCAACCTTTTTTCTCTGTTGTAGAAATTATGAACTGTAAAAGGAATCAATCTTTTTTTTTTTTTTTTTTTTTTTTTTTTTTTTTTTTTTTTTTTTTTTTGTGGTTCAGGAGACAAGAAGCATACCTCTGTACATATCTATATACAAACATATAAACCTACAAATATAAATACAAACATACATATACAAATATACCTCTAAAAATCTTCAACAGCCAAGAAGGTGGATGCGAATGGAAGTGCCCCAAGCGGCATGCTTTAAGGACATTAATTCATCAGTGATGCGTTGAAACCATCAAAAATAAAATCAAAAATGAAGATTAAACAAATCAAATTCTCATTGAACCCTAGAATTATAGATTAACTACAAAAAGTTAAAAACAAATCAAATTAAATAAATCATACGTATATGACGACCACCATAAAAACATGTCAAACATCAACCAAAATAAACAATTTCGTAGCCTCACTCTCACCTTCCGCCCTAATAATCGCCGCTCGATCAAACCCAATTTCCTGCTCTACTTTGGCTACCACGAATTTCGACCTCTCTATCTCCTGCTGCTCCACCTACATCTGCTCCACGGCCTTGGAGATCTCAGCCCCATACGACAAATGCGTGATCGCAACATCATCGAGAATGATGTTGAAATCCTTAGCACGACGAACCAAGCTCTCACGGACCAATGCAGAGACGCTGGGACGCTCGGTGAAGAGCTGATCGACGTTGAATTAAGCAACGACAGCCTTGAGAACTTCGTTGCTGATCGAAGGAAGGACTTTCTCGTCGTATTCGAGGCCTAGGGTTTGGAAGATTTGGGGAGAATTGAGAGACCTCGGGGCGAGAGAGCACACGAAGGGTTAGGTTAACCATTTGGAGGTCCTTGGTGCCAAAGATGGAGGAGAAGGTATGGGGGCAAGTTCGGATGTCGAAGATGAAGGCTTTTGGAGCCATGGTATGAGGGTTTGTGAGAGAGAGAGAGAGGGCTTTGTTTAGGAACAAATTAGCTAGGGCTTTGTTTCAAAAAGAAAAGGCAAAGCCAATTAATTAGAGAAGAGTATTGTACGTGTTTAGCAAATTCAATCTTGGTGGGTGCTTTAAAGAGTCGTGACCATCTCAATGTGTGGAAGAGGCAAGAATCTGAGAGAGAGGGAGATTGATACCTTCTGATGTTCCATTCTAATTAGAGGAAGACAAAATAGTTATTTTGGAGGAAAAAAATTCTAATATATTTTTTTTTTTTTTTTTTTGGTGATTGGCACTCAAAATTTTATTTTGGCGCTTTTTTTTATATATATATTTTTATCATACAATTCACGACTTGCATTGTGCGTCGTAAAAAGTACAATATTTTTAACGGCAGGTGTTGTGTACGCCGTGAAAAGATACTTTTCTTGGTTGGCATATGTGCGTCGTATATAATTGATGTATTAACAGCACGCCATATGCACATCGTATAAAGTTTTATTATTTACGGCGTGCATTGCAAGTCATAAAAAAATTATCGTTATTACCATTCACGGCCTACACAATAGACACGCCGTGGTTAGAAAAGTATTTACGACGTGTAAAAAAAGCAAGTTGTAAAAGTGAGAAACTACGGTTTGTATTTATTGTATGCCTTTGATGTGGTGCCATAAAAAGTCAGTTTTGTTGTAGTGTATGATATTTGGGAGGAGAAAGGAAATATATTCCATGTTTAGGAGAAGAAATGGATTGACTCTATTGAATTAAGTTGACCTGTGTGTCTATGGTGAAAGTCCTGAAAAACGCGCGTATACATGGGTGCCGATTCCCGCGGATGAAATTTCTGTAAAATGGCAAATTGAAATGTTTGTGTAATGGTTATATTGATTTGGGAACCACTGAGTTATAGTCTCAGTGGAGTTGTCTAGATAACAATGGATTTGACTCATGAATTGAGAGAAAATGAATTGTCATGAAATAAATTAAGATAAAACGGATTAAGATGTGACACTTGGCATATTATGATCTTGTAAGAATACGAATGAGTTTACCATGGGCATTGTATATGCATATCATCTTTATATCTTTGTTAAGATTCATATATTGTACTAGATTATTTCTACTGGGCTTTGGCTTACCTTACTTGGGAAAAACCATTTTCAGGTTCTAGTGATATGCCTCCGCCAATGACTTAGCTTGAGAGGATTGTGGAGTTGAAGGCTCACTTTTGTTTATTTTGTATTTACCTTTTGTACAAGCCTAGGGCTTTGTTTGTACTGAGCTTATGACTCATTTTGTTGTAACCAAGCACGGTCTTGGAAAGATGTAAGCCTTTAGGGCATACGAATATTTGTTTAGCTTTCATTTAATCTACTATTTGTCACACATGCTGCAGATTCAGGATGAGTTATTTATGAATGTATATCGCATGTGTCACATTTTGTAAGTTAAAGTCTGATTAATGAAAGCATGTTGTTTTGATTTTACTTCCGCTTTGAGATGAGTCTATCGTATTTATTTTGGGACATTACAATTTCATAATCTCCTGATACTAATCAAATAGTCATACATTCAATAAGAAGTAAAGAGAGACAAAGAGAGAGAGAGAGAGTAACTTCGTACTGGGAGATGGCATCGTCGAATGCGTTGAACAGGGCAGAATCATCCCAGAGATCGCATTCCTTCTTTTCCATACCCGGTGGAAATCGCCGATCACCACTGAGAGAGTGAGAAAGATAGTCAGAGATGAAGGAGCCAATTAACTCAGTGGCGATGAATTGAAGGAAACTCCCCTCAACATTATTGAACACGGAGTCTCTCTCTCTCTCTCTCTCTCTCTCTCTCTCTCTCTCTCTCTCTCTATGTGCCTTTTGATGAACCCTAGCTTGCTACATTCCTTTGATTAGAAGAAGCCAAAGAGTTACTCCTGTATTTTGATTTTTTTTAAAATTTGTGTTTTGGTGTTTGAGGCCAGATTTTTTTTATTTTGGCGTAATTTTTTTTTTTTTTCTATCGTAGATTCAAGACAGAAATTGCATGTTGTGTAAAGTAAAATATGTTTAATGACATCCATACGTGTGTCGTGTATATTTAATGTATTAACAACTTGCCTTACACGTGTCGTAGAAGCTTTAACTATTTACAGCTAACATTACAAGTCGTAAAAAAATTATCATTATTAGAATTAATGGAGTAGGCAATTGACATGTCGTGGTTATGATATTATTTACGACATTCAAAAAAAGAAAGTCGTAAAAGTAAAAAATTACGACTTGTATTGATTGTATGTCGTTGATGTGATACCGTAAAAATCCAGTTTTGTTGTAGTGCCCAAGTTTACATTTTTTTAATAAACATGCATAAATATGTACATATTTGTTATTTTCATTATTAAAGATATATTTTATCAATTTAAAATATATTTACATAAATAAGTTGGTCAAATAGCTCTTCAATTTGTATTGGTCGACTTAATCTTAACATGACTCGTGACAGTTCGATTATCCCATAGAATTCTAGAGAGGAAAAAAAAATGCTCTTACACTTTAAGGTCAACTTAAATTTATCCTACAACATAAATTAGATATTTTTCTAAATCACAATGTGGCACACAGTAACTCGAGTAATATTTCTAATATAGTTATTGAAATAAATATAAAATTTAAATGTTTCACTTCATTTCTTTTTCAGGCCACATTGCGTTGGCTCCTAAAATCTAAACCTATCTTCAACCATGAAAGCTCATTACTATCACCACAATAAGTTCATTCTATAACCAAAAACAACACAACAATCAACACTATATATAAAAATTCAAGTATTTTCAATAAAATATAAAAATAAAAATTAAAAATAGAGATATGGAAGAGAGAGTTAGAGATACATCCAAAAAAAATTGTTATGTCATCTAGAAAACTTTGATATGACAAATTATAATTATAAAAATTTTATAAGCAGAATACAATTATACCCAACAGAAATGGGTTTTTTAATTTATGCAAATTTATTTACTTTTAATTTCCCAATTGAATTATGATATATGTATTTTATTATAGAACAAAATACTAATAGAAAGCTTAAATAATGACAGAAACTTACTTAATCTTATCCATTTATTTATTTTTAAATTATTTCTAATTAATTTTAAAATTAAATTTTGAATCATTGTCTAAAACTATGCATAGCACGGATTTTATGCTAGCCTATCTATATACTATTGTAGTCACAAAACATTGTCATCTTATTAAGATTGAAAATTGTAATTATTTTTTCTCTTTTTTTTTTTTTTTGATTTTGTTTAATTTTTGTTAATATGTATAACGGCTTGGGTTAGACCCGACCCTTTCATATTCTTGGATCCAGGATTCGAAACTCTTTACCGTGGTCTATACTCCTTCTTGTCTTGTTTTTGTTGAGTTTGCTTATTTGGAGTGGTTGGTTGTGTCTTGAACAGATTGGGAGTTAGTTTTTCAAAGGAATTGCCGTCTGTTTCTTTTCTTGTTTGCTCGAGTGATACTTTGGTCGCTCAAGCGGTTTTTGGATTCTCTCAATACTTTTACAGGTCTTCAAAACTTCTAGGAGTAGGGTGATCTTCGCTTAAGCGATACTTTTGTCACTCGAGCGGTCTTTTGTAGTCTGGAAAACTTCTAGGAATGGGTCATTGTGCATTCGAGTGATGTTTTGGTCACTTGAGTGGTGTCACTTCTGACACTCGAACGCTGGTTTGGTCGCTCGAGCAGTCTGTGTGTATATCAAATCAGGGAAAGGTATTTTTATGTCGCTTTTTCATTTCCTTGTCTCTCTAAAACACTCCAAATCCTAATTTCTTCACACTTTCTCTTTCTGTCTCTCTTTAGTTCTTATCTAAACACCTCCATATACACAAATCTATTGATTTCTCCACCATAGTTCCTTGGCAAAAAGGGTAAAGCTCGTAGAGGGTTCGTTTTAATTGTAAAAGATTTTGTTTTCAGCTCCATCAAACTTCTACTCTTGCTCACCTCTTCATCTAAACTTGAGATAAGAATTTCTTCAACCTTTTGTATGATTCTTAGCTTGGCTATTTGTTCTTTAAAAAGGTCTAGTAATTTGGAGGTTATGGGTTCGATTAGGGTTTTGATTTGGGTTGTTTTTGGAAATATAAAAGAAAGGTTTTCAAATTGATTAATGGGGAATGTTGTGGGGATGGTTGTAATGTTAATTGGCGATGAAATTTTGGAAATCTCTTCTCAAAATGCATTATTGAAAGGAATGGAATCTTGGTTGGAAAATTATTGAATTTCGAAAACTAAGAACAAATAAAAGAGGTTGAAATTTGAAATGAGGTTAAGAATATATACATGATGATGAGGATGGAGTTAAGTATGTAATATCACACCTACATTGAAATTATGAGATTTTGCTTCTTGTTGGAAAATTGATCTTTTGTTTAGAAACATCTGTTTTGGGTTATTGTAGAAATTGCATAAGGAATAGGTTAATTGAAAACTATTTACTCATACACATTACATTGAACATTGTTTTACATATATATTTTGAAAATGTATTATTTTTAAGAACAGTTGGTGAATACCTCGGTGAATCTAGTTAGGAGGTATAGTTGTGGTATAGCGACCCCAGTCTTTTCCCTTTAGATTATTGTATCCGGACTTAGGTTCCGTGGATCCTGTCATTATATATTGGCTGTTGTTGTCCTTTAATCTCTTTGTATTTGAGTTATAGGATGTGTTGGGCGGATCTGTTACAGGTCGGTTGAGTTTAGATGCCAAAACTAGTTGCCCAGATTTTTTCTTGTCCGCTCGAGTGGGGAGGTTGACGCTCGAGCGGGGATCCTTTTGTTGCTTGTCCGCTCGAGCGGGGGTTTTGGCGCTCGAGCGGGATTATCAACCTTCCAGTATTTCCTGTGCAGTGTTGGACGCTCGAGCGTGGGATTGGACGCTCGAGCGGAAGTGTGTGAGTGCCGCTCGAGCGGGGACCTGGTTCTGCAAAAGTACTGGGAGTGCGTATTCGACGCTCGAGCGGGAGTTTGGACGCTCGAGCGGGAGTCTATGAGTGACGCTCGAGCGGGGGTTTCCACGCTCGAGCAGGGAGTCGACTACATCAGTCCGAGATTTCACTTTTTGGATCACTTTTTGACCTACTTTTTCTCTCTTAACTTTTAAAAACCGCCCCTTGAGAGTTTCTCTCTCTACTCTTACCTTCTCTCTAAGATTTGATCTATTCCCAGTGGTCTTCTACCCTAGTTCCTTTGGAAGAAAGGTAGAGCTTCGCGAGGGCTTTCTTTTAATCTGAAAAAGAGAGGATTTGGAGCACTTTGGATTTTGGGTCATCATCTCCATCTTCTCCATTCGGGTTATTTTCTTCGAGGTAGGGATTTCCTACTCCATCTTATAGGTTTTGTTCTAAGTTTGGTATTTTGATATGTTGGGGGTATTTTGGAAATTTTGGGAAAAACCCTAGTTATTTTAATAAATTAATTTGTAGGATTAATTTAAGGTGAATTGAGGAATTTATTGGTTTAATGGTGTAGTTGGATAGTTTAAATTACTCGCCTATTGAATTGTTGATATATTTATTTTCAGTCTAGAAATAACTGTTTGGGCTATCGGTGAAGGATAGTCGCGATTGTTGTAGACATTGCATGTGGACTAGGGTTAACTGAAACTAATCACATTGGTTAAGTCAGTAAATTTTGACTATTGGATTAATACGGAAAATACGTGTATTGATTGAGCATTGCATTTGCATATTGTGTGGGAGGAGATAGGGGATGTACTCCACGGTTTAGGGGAAGATAGGGGATGGACCTCTAAACCGGATTTTGTTTGGGAGGAGATAGGGGATGGACTCCATTAGCATCACTATTATGTGTGCTTATTGATATTGAAGTGTTTTTATATGTTATTGATACAGTACTAAAATGTGTATAAAACGAGAAGTATGAAGTGCTTTGATATGAGCCTGAGTCTCATTTGTTTTGTTGATATTGGAAGTAATGTGAATATGACATATAGTTCACTGTTGTAAGTTTGGCCAGGTTCTGAGCCATATTGATAATAATGGAAAGTGAAACGTGTCATAGACATTAGTGTCGTGAGACTGTATAATGATATAATTGATTATCTTAGTTAACCATCTATTGAATGCTATTGCTTTATTCAATGCTTATATTTGGTTTAGTATATTTTCTACTGGGATGTGGCTCACCCTATATGGGAACATCATTTTCAGGTTCAGATGATAAGCTACCTCCAAGGACTTAGCTTGGAAGGATTTGACTTATGAATTTTGAAGACTATCTTCAGTTAATTGTTTTATTTGATAGTACATGTAAACATTTAAGCCTAGGGCTTTACTTGTATTTGAGTTAGAACTCATATTTTTGTGTCCAAGTGTTGGCTTGGAAAGATGTAAGCCCGTAGGGCATTTAATTTGATATTACATGTAATGCTTTTATTTAGTAATACTCTGATGAATGAGATAATGAATTGTTTTCTTTAAATATCGCATGTCAATGATAAATATATAATGGGTTTATTTTGGGGACGTTACATGTGGTTTTATTATATTGGTCTATGTGTACTTGGTAAAAGTCTAGAAACCCGCCTGGTTAGGTGTCATTCCTTCTGATTAGTACTTGGTAGTACTTGTATAGCCTATTGGCAAACACATACCGAGAGATTCCTGATGTTATGTATCCACTGTCCTTTTTTTTTTGTTTTAAAGATATTGTTTTATGAATTAATCATAATCATGTCATGGCATTGGAGCAGAGAGCTTCTTTTGTATTTTTTGTGTAACTACTTTTGTACAAGCCTTGGATTTTCTATGCATTAAGTTTAGTTCACTTTTGTTATACCCAAGTATTACCTTGGAAAGATGTGGCCATTAGAACATAAACTCACACTTGCTTCCTTTTGTTTTGCAGTACTTCATCATGTCATATGCTATAGATTCAAGATTTAGGATTTATAAATTTATACATGCATATGTCATCTCTCGTACGATAAAGATATATCAATGAAAGATTAATGTTATGTAAGTTTTTGTTTTTCATTGAATATTATGAGGTGGTTGTTATTATTTAGGGCGATACTATATGTGTGACAACCATAAATTAATTTTATATTCTTATAATACAATTTTAAAATTTTATATTCTTAATTTTAATTTATATTCTTAAATTTAGATTCTTCCTTAAATAATATTAGCACAATTAAAATAAGATCAATATTTATTCCTTAATTTATGTATCCTTTATTAAATTATAAAATAAACTTTTAAATTTAAAGTCTTCTTTAAATTGTGTTATTATAATTAGAACGAGATCAATATTTATATATATCATAATGATATGTCATAATATTATTGGTCTAAACCTAATATGTTATTAAATACACATGATCCAATTATTAATCGCTATTAAAAGTTTATATTTTTATTTTTTCTCATTTTTGGTTTTAAATTTTATAAATAAAAAAAATTTATATCTTCTAAAGTATAAGGACTTGAACAATAATTTTTTTTAATACAAATATATTTTTTTTTAACAAAAGACAAAAATATTTAAAAAAATGAATAACTTTTTTAACATTTGCCAAATATGGTGGATTCTATTATTTTTTTTATATCAATTGTTAATTAAATAAATTAAAATAAAAATAAAAATTTTGGCTTAAATAGTTAAGAAGTGGCTTTTGCTAAAATCAAATAAAAATAAACATTATTTTCTATTAAAAGTGATGGTTGGTGAAACTTATTTTTTTATATATAGTAAAAAAATAGAATTACACGTGATAATTTATTATTCCAACAATATTGCAGACTCACACTTTTCACCTATAATGGTGTGGCAAGGGAGTTGGGTCTCATAGCAAATCAAAAGTTGACACATATGATACCACATCACTGTGGTTATAATTGTCTTCTTTTTGTGGGTCGCAAACATTTTTCTTATTGTTCATTTAGACTTTTTTATGGGACTTGTGAAATATAGTAGATCCTGTTATTTTTATTTATTTATTTTTACTCTCAATTGTCAATTAAACAACCTAAAATAAAAATACAAAAAAATAAATTTTTTTGCCTCAAATTGCTAAAAGTGATTTTTGCTAAAACAAATAGAAATAATTTTCTATTAAAAGTGATGGTTCATGAAATATATATTTTTATTAAAAAAAGAGGGTTATAGGTAATAATTTATTGGTTATCTAGATTTATTTTCAGATCAAATGAGAATACCATTCTAAATTTTGTTCTTACTTACCATTATAAAATGTAATTTTTTTTAATATCAACTTATTCAATGATCCCTTTCTAAAAAGTGTATTTTTTAAACATAATAAAAATAATTTCTATTGAAAAAACTTAAGCATATTACTTTTGTTTTTGTTCATTAATATTAAAATTTTAATTAATCTTGTTTATTATTAAAATAAATAAATTAGAAAATAATTTTATATATACAATTTTGTTTCTATTGCATAGGTTATTTGGTATTTCAGTCTAAATCTACTCAAATTTATTTGAATTTTTGAATTTTACATAGATTCTCATTGAATTAAAAATTATGTTGGCGAATCTTTAAAAAATTCCAAACTTGACTAGAGTTACTTGGGTTGAACTCGCCCGAGTTTACAACTCTAGGAAAGGAGGTTGAAAGTTACATGATTAAAATTGTGACAAATTAAAAATTAATACATAAATTGTGAAACTTAAATGGTATGTTTCAATATTTTTTTTTTTCGTAATTTACATACAAATAACTAATTTTTTATATTATTTTATACTAAAATTTTATTAATTTTTTCGCATCTCGTGCATAACATGGGGTTTTAGTTGTAATATAAGTAAAAACGTTCCACCCTTTTTGAGCTTGAAACTACAAAAAAAATAAATAAATAAAATATCTTTCCAAACATAACTATTTTAGACAGGTTAAAATAATTTAAAAAAAAAAAAAATACAACATAGGTTAGGTTAGGTTGGGTTGGGTTGGGGACTAAATTACTCACTAAAAGATAAAATATGTTAAAAAATTAATAAGATAAAATATTACATTTAAATTAAAATTATTTTACTTTTTCGCTTACAAAAATTAAAATAATCAATCCAAACAAAATTTTTAATTCCAAATTAAAAAAAAAAATCTCAATTCCAAAAAATCAATTAAATTTTTTTATCAAATAATAAGTAAATAACCAATTAAAATAGTTAATTTTTCAATCGGAGTCAATAATGATAGTGACTTATTTTAAGAAGATGATTAAAAGTTAATTTTTTTTATCTTTTTATTTTTTAAAAAAAATATAAAAATTATGAAAAATAATATAATTCAAAATGAATTAAAACAATTTTTTTTATTTTTTTTTATTTTATTTTTTTTAAGCTCTTCCCAAAAGAGCCCAATGAGTGCAATTTCTACTGTTTTTAGCTCCAACTTGCTACTGTTTTTTAACCAGTTCTGTTTTCTTTTGTTTTGTTTTGACAGGTGTGAATCATCACTCATCAAGTTTGAGCCAAAAAGCAATGGGAATAAAAAGGACAACCGGCACTGTCCCACTTCTACTGTCCTGATTCCTGACACTCGCTGAATAGCAATCAAACACCTAGGCCCGTTCAGTTTGATTTATTTTGACAATTTATTTTTAATTTTTTAATTTTTATATATTTTTTAAAAAATCAAAAAAACAAATTTTTAATTTACTTTCCAAAACAATTTTATAGTTTGGTTTTTAGAATCAATATTAAAAAATAATTTTTTAAAAAAAACATTGGTAAAGTTTAAAATTTTATTTAGTTGTATATTTTAAAAATAAATTTTGATAAAATTCAAAATTTATTTGGTTGAGTCTTCAAAATTAATTTTTTAACTTTTTAATTTTTCATATTTCGTTATTTTTAATGAACTTTTTTTGTCAATTTTTTTTTTTTTTACTTTTTAAGTGTACCTAATTTAAATATACTTTTTAGATACACCTAAAATTTTTATACTTTTGAAATTTTTGAAATTGGTTTTCGAGTTTTAATCCGTATTTTATTATTTGTAATGAACTTTTTAAATATTTTACTGTAATCATTGTTATTCAGTTTTTGATCTATTAAATTTAAATACACTTAAAATTTATAAATTTTTTTTTTAAAAAAATCACTAAATATTAGCCCAATTTTTATTTTTATTTTTATTTTATTTTTAGATCCATTCAATTTAAATACACTTAAAAAAAATCTTTTAAAAAAATACAAAATACTAACAAATATACCCAAAAAAAATTCAAGTTTTAGATCCAATTGATCTAACTACACTTACAATATATAAAAATTATAAATAAAAACAAATAAAAATCACTATATACTAACAAATATAAAAAATAAAAATAAAAAAAAATCAATTTTTATATTCGTTCAATCTAAATATGCTTAAAACATTTTTTTTCACTATTTTCAAAAATATTTTTTTATTAATTCAGAATACAAATTCATTTGGTTTAATTTTTATATGAATTTGTAAACAACTTATTTACAAAGTTTCATCTAAAAAAATTTGATTAACTTAAAAATATGATGTACCACATATTTCAAAATGGATATCGGTTCAATAAATGTAACTTTGGTAATGGAGATAAATTTGATTTAAAATAACTTTGGGAACGGAGATAAATTTAGAATAGATTTGAAATAGTTTTACAATAGAGATAAATTTGAAATAGATTTGAAATATTTTTGAGAATGTAAATAAATTTGAAATAATTATGAGAAGAGTTTTCGGAATAACAAATGAGTTTTTAATTTTAGACTCTCAAAAACACTTTTCAAAATCCAAATCAAATGGAGCCCTATTTTTGGCTTGAATAATATAAATTCAAATTTAACTATTCAAAAATTATTTAGAATTGTTATTTTATAGTTTTGATTTATTCTACACATAAATTTTATGCTATACAAATTCAATCTCAATCATATAGCCCTCATTTGAGATAAATTCAGGGTACTTAAGTTAGGTTCATATCATTTTTCTTTTGGATTTTACTTTCTTTTTTTTTTTCCTTTTTTGATAAATTATAGTGATTACTTTTAAATTGATAGAAAATGCATAAAATTTTATAATTTTGACATAATTACACTAATTTTCTTTTAATAAAGTTTAAAAAACCCAAATTAAAGAAATGATGTGAAATTATAATGATTAAATATTATAAAATATATATTTTAATAAAATGATAATATAATTTTTTATGTGTATGTCTAACGAATGGCAGTTTAGGGCAATTGGCTAATGGTACATGCAACTGTCTAGTGAGAAGATCAGAGATTCAAGCTTAAAAGTCGATGGAGTAACTGTGATCCTTTCATTATAATCTAACTTACTTACCCCTTAACATCCTATTGTATGACAAAAGAAAAAAAAACACACACACACACACAAAGAAGAAGAAAAAGAAGAAGAAAGCAAATGAATGATAAAAATAGAATTAACTTTATGTGAATTAAAACTCAAAAGAGTCTAACGTAATTATATCAAACTTATTAAATTTACAATTTTTTCTTCTCTTCACAAGAGAAATAGGCATAATTTATCCTCTCTATTTTTTTTTTATTTTTTTTGAAAAAAAAAAAATCCAGCAGTTACACTCCCAAAATAATTACAATAATCCAATCCCAAGCACCAATACAAAGTGGTATAGATGCAATAAGGAGCTTCCATTAATCAGAGTTAATATACAAAATGTGACATATGCGATATACATCCATAAATCGTTCATATTGAATCTACAGCATATGTTACGAGACGTAAATAAAAAATGAAAGCTAAAAAGATATTCATATGCTCTAATGGCTTGCATCTTTCTAAAACTGTGCTTGATTACAACAAAATGAGCCATAAGCAGAGTACAAATAAAGCTCTAGGCTTGTACAAAAGGAAAATACAAAATAAACAAAATTGAGCCTTCAGCTCCACAATCCTCACAGGCTAAATCCTTGGCGGAGGCATATCACCAACACCTGAAAATGGTTTTTCCCAAATAGGGTGAGCCAAAACCCAGTAGAAACAATCTAACACAATATATGAATCTTAACAAAGATATAAGTATAATGTGCATATACAATGTCTACGATAAAATCATTCAGAATTTACAAGATCATAGTATGCCAAGTTTCATATCTTATTTTATTGTTTATATCCATTTCGTTCAATCACCCAATATTGAGAATACAACTCATCGGGTCTCAAATCAATATAATTACCATACACACATATTCACTTGCCATTTTATGAAAATTTCGTCCATGAGATCGGCACTTGTGTATACAAGCGATTTTCGGGTCTTTCAACCTGGACACACAGGCCCACTTAATTCACTGAAGTCTATCACATTTCTCCTCCCAAATATCATACATATATTATATATTAAAACACAGTCATGTTCAATGATAACCAATAAGAGATTAGTTTCAATTCATCTAATCCTCACGCAATTTCTACAGCAATCATAGCTATCCTCCACTGATAGCCCAAAACAGATATTTTTAAACAGATATACAATCTCCACGACAAATAAATTATCTAAATTTTCACAGGAAAGAGACAATACACATCCAACACACCATTTTCAATACCTTCATTTGAAAACCCCTCTTTTGATTTAAAACCAAAACCCTAGGTTTGTCTAAAATCCTCTAAATCACAACATTATTTACACAATAACAAATAATTAAGTTAAAAATCATAAGAACGTATAGAAAATCCCTACATCAAGCTTAGAAGACCAAGGAAGAAGTAGAGGAACTTCAAAGATGCCAAATCAAGATCTATTCAGATCAAAACGAAGCTCTTGAAATGCTCTGTCTTTTTCTCCAAGACACTAGGGGAGGGAAACCAATGAATCTAGGTGAAAATGTAGAGAGAGTGTGAGTTTAGAGAGAGAGGGTCCCGATCTAGGGTTTAGAATGAAAAAGATGTGAAAAAGTGATGTAAGAAGGTGCTACTGCAAACTAATGTACGCACAGTCTGCTTGAGCGCAAAAGTTGATGCTCGAGCATCAGACACAATAAGTTGTTTGCTCGAGTGTAAGAAAGGCCACTAGAGCTGAGCCCGCTCGAGCGCAAAAAGAACCGCTCGAGCGTAGAATACACTCTCCCAGTAGTTTTGCAGACCTACAAAAGTACTAAGAGTTTGCAAAGCCCGCTCGAGCACAAGAAGTGTCGCTCAAGCGGAGGAGTAAAAATCTATGTAACAAAAGTTTAAAACTAAGCAACCAACTTGTTCCAAATACAATTACAACAACCTAAAAGCCAAACTCAAGTAAGAATAAGAAGAGAAAGACATGAACAACCTTCATAAACTATAAAACCCGAGTCCAGAAAAATCAAATGGGTCGGGTCAAACCGGAATCACTATAACCTCCCCCCTTAAAGAATTTCGTTCCCGAAATTTCAAATCAAGTTTTAAAGTTATGTTTAAACAAATTACAGTAATGATCATCAATCAATTCCATCATCATGACCCATTCCCCAGTCATCCAATCCTATCAACACGATAAACGAATTCTCAATACTTAATGCATAATCCATATTTCCAAAACATAAACAATGTTTATAATGAACTCGCATTTCCAAAACATAAACAACATATACAGTGTTTTCATATTTCATTAACATAACAACAATACAATACATGTTCAAGCTTTCACAAATAAATCCGGATATTTCTCACGAACTTCCAACTCACGTTCCCACGTTGCTTTCTCAATTCTGTGATGTTTTCACAATACCTTAACCAAGGGAATTGTCTTGCCTCGCAAGACTTGGTCCCGGGTATCGAAGACTCTCACTGGTCTCTCCTCATACGAGGCATCCTTATCTACCTCTAAGCTGGTCCAATCCAACGCGTGCGATGGATTCGGCTCATACTTTCGAAGCATACTAATATGAAACACATCATGAATCCCAGAAAGTTGTGGCGGCAAAGCCAAACGGTAAGCTACCTCTCCGATCCACTCAAGGATCTCAAAAGGCCCAATGAATCGAGGGGACAACTTCTTACTCTTTCCAAATCTCATCAAACCTCTCCTAGGTGATATCCTCAAGAATATATAATCTCCCACCTCAAAAGACAAAGGTCTCCTCCTACGGTCGGCATAACTTTTCTGGCGACTTTGAGCCGTAACCAACCTCTTACGGGTAAGTGCGACTTTTTTAGTCATTTCCCGGACCAACTCTGGACCCAACATATGTGCATCACCCACATCGGCCCAACACACAGGGGATCTACACGGTCAACAACACAAGGCCTCAAACGATGCCATGCCAATTCTCGATTGGAAATTGTTATTATAGGCAAATTTCACTAAGGGCAAATACCTCTCTGTAGACACCCCATTTTTGACCGTCCTCAAGACTTGGACGTCACCGTTAGAACACTCGGTGATTATCCATGTTTGTGTTCGTTTGGAGTTCCCGGAGTTCTCGGCTACGCGCGCCTTGCCTCAGGACCTCCGAACTCGACCGTTTGGTGTTTGGTTTTGCACCAAACACTTGTGTTTTGCCTTGGGAGGGCAGGGAATGCTTTGTGAGGCACCCCCACATACCACCGGCTGTGGCTAAAGGCCACCGGCTGGTTGGTGTTGCCGCCGGCACTATATTGTGCCGGTCGGCACTATTTTGTGCCGGTCGGCACTCTTTTTGGCAAAATGACCATTTTGCCCTGCCGACTGCTGTGCAGCTGCTTTATCAGATATTTTTAGACAGCTGTATCACTTTTTGCTCCCCTCCATACACGTGTATGGAGGGATGAGCCTTTAGGCTTGCTTAACTTGTAAGTTTTCATGCCTATACAAGAGAAGGCTCTTCTCTTGGCTCAAGGGTTAGAATTTTAGAGAGTTAGACATTCTAGAGGAGGGAGAAGCTCTGGTTTTAGGTTAGGTTTTGTGTATCTATCCTATCTCTCTCTTTTTTTCTTGTTTTGTACACTAGGTGTTTGTGCCTTACTATTGCACATCAACACCTAGTGTTTCACCTTCCTCTTGGAACTGAGGTGTTAAGGGCTTGTCCTTGGTGTTCTTGGCTGGTTTGGAGCTCAAGGAACCAACAACTCCAACCTTTGTGAAGGTGGTCTTCAAAGGTAACAAAACCTACTTTATTTACCCCATTTTTGCACCTTATTTTTACCTAGCTTAGAGTTGTTTTTGTGCTTAGTCCATAACACATAAAAGTTCTGTTTTTTAACCCTCTTCATTGTTTATCAAGAGTGTTTTGCACTTTGGGTAGGTTTGACCACCCTTAGGCCTTGAAAAGGGCCATTTTTAGGCCATTTTGTGAGAGCTCCGAGACTTTGGTACTTGGGCCTCTCCCCCACTGAAATCTTGAGGGATTTCAGTGGTGGAGATGGTGCCTTGAAGTCTCCAAAAGGAGAGGGCCACCCCCTCTCCTTGATGTCCTTGAAAAGGGCAAGTTTTGGCCTCCAAAGGAGCACCATGTTTGGTTGTGTTTTGAGCATGTCTTGGCTGTTTTTCATGCCTATTATGCCATGATTAAACTCTGTTTTAAGTTGGTTTTAGCACTCCTTGCATGCCTCGCATAGTTGCTTTGTAATGCCTTAATATTGCCTTAACATGCCTAACTTGTGTGCCTTAGTTTCTAGCATGTTTTAGGCTTGCATTTGTGAAGCTTGTATGCTTATTTTGGCATGTTTTAGCTCTGTCCAAAGTTGTTTTGGTCAATCTTAGCATGCCTAATATAGCCTCTTTGCATTTGGCTTGTTGGCCTCAAGAGTATGAATGTGTAGCATGCCTTGCTTGCTTCATTTTTGATGGTTTGGAACCATTTCACATGCTATTTCAGTCCTTTTGGTATGCTTGTATGCTTGCCTTAGTTGCCTCTTTAATGCTTTAAAAGCATGTGTTGTATGCCTCATGTTTTGGTCATGTTGCATGCCTTTGATTTCAAGCCTCTTAGATGCCATCTAAGTGGTCCTTTGGGCCTAATTTGACATGCTAAAAATCTGTTTTAGGTTGTTTAATGCATGCCATAATTGCCTCGCTTAGGTGTGGTTCAAAGCCTTATTGGCTTGCCTTAATACTTGGGCTATTTGTTGCATGTTTAGCTTGCTTTGTTACATGATTTGGCATCATGTTTTGCATGATTTTCAGAGCTTTATATGTATGCTAGTAGCCCATGTTCAACTCATCTCAAGTGTGCTTGAATGTTGTTTATTATGTTTAAGTGTTGGTGCCTTAACTTGTGCATGTGTGCATGTGTGTTTGGCCCTCATTTCCTTAGCATCATGGCCACTGATTTTAGGACTATTTGAGGTGCCTAATTCATGTATAAGTCCATCCTTCCATTGGTTTGCATGCTTACCTTACATGCTTGCTTGAACCCCTTTGCATGAACATGTTGCATAGTCCATGTCCCATGCCTAGTTGACATATTTTGGGTTGCATTTATATTGTGCATGTTTGGCCTCTTGAAGTGAAGTATGATGGAGGTTGAGCACCCTTGTTTGTTTGTTTGCATTGCATGCATTTGAAATCAAAGTTGCACTCTTGGTTCTTAGGGCCATCATGCATGGAAATGCGCGATTGGTGGTCCGGGAATCGAGGCACATGCCCCCTTGAGTCAAAAACATGATAAGGGGTGTGTGTAATGCATAAATGGCTTGAATTATATTGCCATGCATGTTGTTGCCCTCTGCTGCTGTGAGTTGCAGGTTCTGCAGGTATTTTGTGCCGACCGGCACTGTTTAGTGCCGACCGGCAGTCAATTTCCAGCCGATAACTTCATCTAGTGCCGGTGGCCTCCTTCTTCGGCCGGTGGTGCTCTACCGTAGCCGGTGGTATTCCCTAGTGCCCCGAGAGGCACTCCTGGGACTTTGGCAATTTTCTGAGGAGGATAGCAGGGGAAACAGAGGCAATCCGTGCATGGCAGTGTGTTTCCGAGCCAGTCCCGAGCGCGTGTCGCATCCGGCCCTCATCCCGAGGCGGTTTACTACTTTAATTAAATTTGTTAATTTAATTAATTTGTAATATTTAATTAGCTTGCGTAGTTAATTATTTGTATTATTCTTTTGGCCCCTCCGAGCGAGGGCAAAATTGTAATAAGTGTGTGTGAGTGGGTGTATGTCTTCCAAACCCCCATTTCTTTCTATCCCTTTTATTTACCTGCTTACGATGGTAGATTAGGGCACGTCTATTTTAGCATACCTTATGCAATGCATGCGTGCATTCATGCATTTGTTTACATGCACCGGGCTCGGTACATCATACAAACCGCATTGCAATTTTCAATTCCAAATTGAATACGTGCTATTCGCACACTTCATATGCCATGTTTAGGGTTAGCCGAGCCTACTCTAGATTGCATCTATGCTTGTGTCGCATTAGCCACTTAACATGAACTAGGTCATGCATGTTTGCTAACCGGGTTATTGTTTCTGGCACGGAGTACGATGTAAGTTTTTACGCTTTAGCATGTCGCATGCGTGTGAATGTTTGCCATGACGGTATGATTGCCATGCGGCTAAATGCTTATGTGTCATAAACTGTTTGAATGCCTGTGGGTGGAGGTTGGATTACTTGAGTTGGGAATACTCATTGAAATCCGTGTTTTAGCCTACTCGCGAGTAGCAATTTCAAACTATTTTCCAAACAAAACAGATATGCAATGCTTATTTCCAAATTAGGCGATCTAGTCTATACTTGTTTGCTGTGCGCATAACATAGTAATTCTAGGCTAATAACCGGTATAAGAGCATGTAATGTTTTCAAAATCGGATATCACGGTTAGTAGAGGCCGGTCTTCGGACCGGGCGAAAGGGGGTGCTCATAGCTGACCTTCCCCGATCGTACCCAAGCTCCCGAGCCGAGACATTTGGTGATGACGGACACGTGGCCTTCGGCACCGAGTCAGGGTTTCCTAAATTCCCCATTTTAAAATATTTAGGTGGCGACTCTGTAATCTGGCAAAGCAGTCCATGTTTGGCACTACTTTTCAAAAATCTGTTTTTCTTCAAAACGATTTGCCAGAGTTGGACTCTTTGGTTCAGATTTAGAACCGTAACAAACAAAAAGGGAGTCCGAACTGTAGTGAACCCCAATACGAACGGAACGGGACCTCAACCCTCCCGGGGCGTTCGGGGACGTCTACAGTTTCTGGCGACTCTGCTGGGGAGTTTAGAGAGCTTGACTCGAACTCGTGATATCCTGTTTTGACTACACTTATGTGTTTCTCTGCATTGCATGTGCATTGGTGCGCCTAGGACACCGTGTTGGCCATCTGCTATTCCTGAGCGGTTTGCCGGAGGCTTGTCTTGTCAAGGCATGTCCATAAGGCTGACCGGTTGCGGGCTCTGCCAGTATGGGAACACAAACCCCGGTTTTACCGGGGCACCCTTTTTGACCATTCGACCTAGTACATATTCGGATCCATAGTGACCATTCCAAACTAGGACAGGTTGCTTACCCGATGTTAGGTCGTGTGAAACCGCTGCGTGCGTAGTAAAACCCTAGCTCCTGACAAAATAGGACAGGGAAACCCTACCCCAACATAGGGGTGTATTGGCTCTCATTTACTTGCTATGTGCTTTTAGAGTGTATCTCTGCAGGGAACGCATATATCAGTTTACAAGTTTGGGTATCCGGCCCGAGGGCATCAGTATCAGTGTTGTTGAGAATCAGTTGTGTCTGCGGATATCAGTTCAGTTTGAATAGTGATTCTGGGAAACAGTGATCAGTAGTAGAGTACAGTTATTCGGCTACATCCGTGCTTGATCTGTCTGGGGCTGAAATGCTGCTTGTTTTCCGTTTCAGTTTAGAGATTCAGAGAGCCAATCCAGAACAGTTAGTGTCTTCCCCTTACTGCGGCAGGACTTAGCATGACGCAGAATTCAGAAGAAATCGTGGTCATGACGGCCGCGTTGGATCAAGAAATCACCTTACATGATGAAACCACCGTTGACATGCCGCATCCGCCCAGATCGCCGGCCGCGCACCCGGTTTGGGCTCCCCAGCTATATCAGGCTCGCGAGCCCACTACATTTGAACTAATGGGGATGATAGGTGATCTTCAAAGATCCGTGACGGATCTCGCCTATGGAATGACAGTTTCGCCGCCAGCCGCACCATACGTCGGAGGCTTTGTACCCCAGGAGCCCCCGCTACTGGGACGAATTGTGATTGAACTCAACCAACCGGAGATGACCTCCAGTTATGGTAACGACGCATCAAACCAAGTTCTGAATCAGGCCGAGGCCAGAGATAAAGGCAAGATGAAGGCAGATGCCGACCCTATCGAACAACTGCTGTGGGCAGTAGAGGCTTTGAAAGCCAGGGGGATGAACAAGCAACAGATATCTACAGTTGCGACGAAAGCTGTGGAGGATGCTTTCCCCGCTCCGCCTGAGGGCAGTTCTAGTCAATCAGAGAACCGGGATAGGCCCCGTCACGCCAAAACAGTTCTTCCTACTCCCAGCCTTGTACCCGGAAAGATCAGAAATCCAAGGCCGCACCCGCCGATCCGTTCGCTAGTGCATCTAGCAAGAGTGCTCAGGCCCCGAAGTACCTGCCTCGAGGACGCCGAGCCTTCCATCCTCTCTACATGCCTTTGTCTAGGGCACTTTTGATTTTGGCCAAAAAGGGGCCATCTTACACCTCTTGAGCCCCGACCCCTACCGAAGAATCTCCCTGCCACACATGACGCTACTGCATACTGCGCGTACCACCAGCAGACTGGTCACGCTACCGACACTTGCTTCCGCCTCCGTCATGAGGTGCAGGATTTGATTGACAACGAGGTTATCCTCCCGCCTACCTCAGCCAAGTCAGTCACTACAGAGTTCTTGGATTTTGAGGACACAGATACTGCGAGTATGTAATCAGAAGGTGAATCGCCTGCGGGCAGTGTCTGGTACATTTGTCTGGATATAGCGTTTGGCACGCATTTTTGGGCACCTGCTAAATGTTAATTTTTGTAAATTCTGACTTGGGTGTCGAGTCAGTCTTCTGTTTTGTCTTGAGCCTGTCTCATTGTTTTGAGACATTCCTTTTGCTTAAGGGTCTGTCTAATTGTAATGAGTCAGTCCCTTTTATATAGTATACCAGGTGATTTCGGGGTTGTTGCCTCAAACACCGTTTTGTCTTATAAATCGTTGTTTTTGCTTTTTGAGTCTGTTTCTGTCAGGGAGCCAGTTATGCCAACAAATCTGAATGAAACAGCCGTGGCTATCAGGTGCTGTATTTGTTGTTATTTGAATTAGCCGTACCAGAGGGTGTGAATGGAACGACAGTACATACCGCCTGCTCTCTTGTGCCTTGAACATCGTCGTAATGACCTAAGCTTTCATAAAACCCTTTTCAAACACTGCGGTGATGAAAACGAAGGGAAGTAATTCCTCGGGTTTTGTAAAATTTTGATCATTTTGAGAAAAAGAAACGCATGCTAAGCTTTTCATGAATGAAATCATGCTTGTCGGCGTGAGTACTGAGAAGGACCCTGGCCTGATCCAGACTGGTTCCACACTATCTTCAGCACGAGCGATTTGTCGCTTTCTTAAAAACTTTCAAAAACAAAATGTTTTGTGCAGTCTCGCGAAGACTTGTGTGGAATCGCTCTTGAGATGGTGTAGCCTAGGATCGCTCTCGGCCTCAAGATCGATTTATCTGTTGTGAACCGGATTCCATTCAGAACATTCAACAAGGCCATGAAACGCTTGTGCAGCTCGTTTTAAGGCAGCCCTCGAGCAAGAGGCCTCAAAGTCAGATCAGGGAGATCGGATCCCCACCAAGCAAAGCTCGAGAAGCAACCGTGATGGACTTTTCCTGCAAATCAACCCAACAATCGCTCTCCCGGATACAGAGGGCTTCCATTTCAAAAAAAAAACCATTTGGCATGGGCTTGCTACACTTTTACCCTTTGAGAGGCTCGCTGGGCCGAAAACCCAGAAGGGCGGCCCAGGCAAAAGTTAGAGCAAAGAAAAGAAAAGACAAAAAAAAAAAAAAAGAAAGAAAAAAAAAAAAAAAATACAAAAGAAACAAAAAGAAAAGAAAAGAAAGAAAAAAAGAAGAAAAACATAGCTCGCAAGGTCGAAAACCCGCATTGGGCGCCTTGGCAAAAGTTAGAGCCTAAACAGTGAAGGTTAAAATACCCGAGTGTACCTTAACCGGAACTACGTAAGGCTTGATTCCCATGTTTGGGATACGTAGGCAACTTCATCTCGAAGTCCAGCCCCCAACGCTCCCATAGCGTCTCAGCCCATGTCATGGTTTTGATCACTTTTGCCTCCTTTGAATCCGAATCCAACGTCTCAATTACAGCAACCTGGAACTACGTGATTAACTTCTTCTTGAAGTCCAACCACCAACACCTTCAGGGTGACTGTGTCCATATATTGTTTGTGGCCGTCTTCGTCCTCTCCGCGCCAGAGAGCCCTGTCATGATCAATCATCGATGAGCATGCCGCGGCATCATCCAAACAAGGGGCAACTTTCCGTTGCCTTGCATTACCATAAGTTGCCCTGAGTTGCCGTCCAAACCAGGGGCAACTTTCCGTTGCCTTCTCCCCCTTTAAGCCAGGGGCAATTTTCCATTGCCTCCGATCCGAGGTTGCATATCTCGAGGGTAAGTTCCGCGCTCGTTGAGCGTTGACTGTTTGCGAAAATAGTTTTTGAAAATTTTTACTGAGGTTGACTTTTTTCTCGAAAATTATTTCATTTTTCAAAATTGGACCATGTTTGGACCCAAAAAAGGAAAATTTTCAGTGCTCACCGCCTGATTCGCATGATTTTCAAATCAAAAATCGAATAAGTGTGTTAATCTGACTCTCATTTTGATCAAAACTGTTTTAGAAAAAAAAAAATGGTCAAAGTGACGAACTAGGGGCACAGTTGAGTCAGGTCTTCTGTCTTTCCCCCGTCAACATACTCGCCGGTAAGGCGCTCCATTCGTCAGAAGAAATAGCCGTGAGCTAACAATATTGGGCGTGAACTTGTGACTTTCTATTCGTCCATCAACCACCCTGGGGAGGGATGAAAAATGAGAGAGTAAAGAATAGAGAGGTGTAAGTCGAGAGAAAAGTGAACAAGAGGGTTTTAGAGAAAAACCGAGCTTGAGGGCCGAGTGGCGTGAGAATCACACAAATCAGAAAGGGTGGGAAACCTGCCCGTAGGAATTGGCTCCTCAAGTCTTTTGTTTTCAAGCACGTCCGTGTGTCGTGTCCTTTGATTTGTCGGTCTCAATTTAGCTTTGAGTCTTTTCTGAGTGTATCTCGTTGTGTTTAGGTCGTGTGCCCTGTATTTTCTTCACTTGAGTCCTTTCCACTGTGTTCAGTTGTAGGCTCGATACCCTGGTTGAAAACCCTTCTTTATTGCAAAAAAATCGTTTGTGCTCAGGATGTTGTGCCATTCTCTACATTCGTACGAAGCAAGAGAAGAAAAGGGAAATTTGGGACATCCGAGCGTGTTTCAACTCCAACCGTGTCAGCTTTCTGATCCGTCTTGGCAGAAGTGGGCTGTTTGTTCAGGGTTTGCTGTGTGCAGAATGAGCCGAGAGCTGTATTATGGGCTGTATGCAGATCAATCCCCAGTGGAGTATGGGCTGTTATTTGTTCAAGCAGTGGTTTGTATGAGTTGTTTTGCTGTTGGTTGATTGGTTATCCGATTATCCTAGTACAATTGCTCAATTTTCAGACAAACAAATCATTTTCACTTACATTTGAGGTGTAACGTGATGCGATGCAGTGCAAAGTATGAAATACGCAGATATATACAGATATAACATTCTTTTCAAAAAAGTTTGTTTCATATCATCTCTTTCAAGTACATCGTTTCGGAAACAAAATCTGCCTGCGGCAGTACAAAGCACCCTAACTACAAAAAGAGAAAAGTACAAAGAAAAGAAAATAAAAGAAGCAGCAAAAATCTGAGGTGGCGTCAATAGTCTCGCGCCTAAGGATCCGTCCTCGCCCTCTTCCTGGGCAGAAGCCCAGGAGCGTCACCAGGAGCATCGCCGTCTGAGCCTGAGCCTGAGCTATCTCCGTCTCCTCCTCCGACGACCCCGCCTCCGCCTCTGTCTCTGCCTCAGACTCGTCATCCTGAACCGGAGCCCGCGAGCTGCTCCCGGCGTAAGTATGTCCTCCTCTGGTGCGGGGATAGGCTCTGCCGTCCCGAGTAGAAATGGGAGGCCCAACTGGGGCGCCACCCACCGGGAATCTGGAACGGAGGCTGAAACAACATGAAAAGACAAATGCATCAGTGCCGTGAGCAGTTTATCAGTGCAGAATGCAGTGTATGAGTACAGTATGTGAATGCCGTGAGCAGTTTATCAGTGCAGAATGCAGTGTATGAGTACAGTATGTGAATGCCGTGAGCAGTTTATCAGTGCAGAATGCAGTGTATGAGTACAGTGTATGAATGCCGTGAGAATGCAGTGTATGAGTACAGTGTATGAATGCCGTGAGAATGCAGTGTATGAGTACAGTGTATGTGAATGCCGTGAGCAGTTAATCAGTGCAGAATGCGGTGTATGAGTACAGTGTGAATGCCGTGAGCAGTTTATCAGGTTTTGTGCAGTACATCAGATTGTATGAAACAGTCAGAGAAAATATACCGGAATGCTGTAGAGAGCCAAGATGTCGAAGGTCCGCTGCAGCATCCCCATCATGGAGGCATTCAACTCCACGGACTGCCGGGTGTACTCGGAGGACGCCTGCAAAAGTATCAGATATATCAGTGTTCTGTGGAATATCGAATAAACTGAAATGGAATGACAATGCAAGAGGCAGAATGCGAGTAATACATACCGGAGGCAAGTCGGGGATACCGGCTAACTCATGACCAGCCGGGGGAGGAGCAAAGGGGATCTGAAAGGCCTCCCCACCCTGCCCTCTGTATGTCAGCATGGTAGGCAGAGCAGGCCAACCGGCTCCTCGTCCTCTCTGAACCCCGCCTCTGCCGCGGACTCGAGCCCTCCTCGCGCTCCTCCTCCTACTCCTGCTCCGACCGCTGGTGCCGCCCCCACTCTCTCAGCTCGGCGACCACCACCATCAGAGGACGCATCAGGAAGGTCCGGACGTACTCCGAGTAGTCGCCCTCGCCTCTGTAGCCGCTCTCGTCCCAGCCGATGGTGTAGTCCGCCATCTGCTCAGCGGTGAACCTCTCAGTATCCCGCATGTGCTCAGGAGGGTGCACCGGGACAATCTGCTCGGGTAAGCCTAGGGTCTGACGCAAGAAACGCTCGCCCAGGTACCAAGCCCGACAGACCGGGCCCTCGAGCAGAATCCGGTAACCTGAGGTCTCAACGGCCCCGGCAAACCGATCTCGTATCATCGCTGGCAAAGGAGCCCATGGCCGCAGGTGATCTAAAATCGAAGTACAGTTTGTTACCTACTGGTATTGCAAATATACAGTGGAAAAGTGAAGTTTAAATGAACTACAAGTAAAACATACCTCCGCGGGGGTGATGGTATCGAAATAGCGGCGGAAGAAGCTGAATGTCTCCCGCGGCCTCCGGACGCACCTCCCGTCAAAGCGGCGTGAAAAAGGGACAACCAGAGGGGTCTCTGCATCGGGTGTAGGAGCGAGCCTAGGAAAGTAGGCGTAAACCCACAACTGCAAGATAAATACCAGTGCATTTATCAGATGAAGCAGAATACAGAAATGAAAGACAGAAATAGCAGAGTGTGTGTGTGCCGTGTGTACAGTATACAGTCCGTGTGGGACAGCCTACAGTGTGTGCAGTGTGCAGAGTACAGAAAGTACAGAACAGAAATGTAAAGCAGAGGAGAAGACATACCTCCCAAGCCCGCCAGTAGCCTCCGAGCAACTGTCCGCTGCCGCGGGAGACTGAGCTCATATAGCCGTACAGGGTGGCCAGAGCCGCGCCACCCCAGTCAAAGCGCAAGATATCTCTGACGTCCACCAATGCGCTGAGAAGGCAGAGGGGCACTGTGTTCGCCCGGTCGGCGAAGAGGGTCGTCCCGAACAAGAACATCAGAAAACCGCGTGCATACCTCTCTACGGCCTCTGGGGTCATCGGGGCTGCATCAATGAGTGCGGACTGGACCCGAAACTGCACCTCGAACCAAGAATACCGGACGAAGCCGGGACGAGCCAGAGGCGGAGCCGCGCCAAGTAAGTAGACCTGGGCTGCGGTCCACTCATCCATGTCTATATCAAAGGGGATCGGATCACCCCCTACCCCGATGCCAGTGAGCACCGAGAAATCGTAAGGGGTCATCGTCATGTCCCCAGCCGCAGAAAGATGAAACGAATCGGTGGTGTCCCACCACCTCTCCGCCAGAGCGGCAAGAAGAGGTCTGCATGCCGTGAGCTGGGAGAGTCCCCTGCAGAAGGTACCAAAGCCCGCCTGGTCCACGATGCGTCGAACCGCCTCAGGAAGCTCACCATACCAATCTCGAGCCGTGACGTTCCCATACCCCGGACGGCATGGGAATCTCCCTGTTTTCAAGCAGATAGTTGCAAAGCAATATGAGATGTGCAGTTCTGAGGAAACATGTGAAAGTCGATACAAATCTAGCAATTTTTACTGAGGTTGACTTTTTTCTCGAAAATTATTTCATTTTTCAAAATTGGACCATGTTTGGACCCAAAAAAGGAAAATTTTCAGTGCTCACCGCCTGATTCGCATGATTTTCAAATCAAAAATCGAATAAGTGTGATAATCTGACTCTCATTTTGATCAAAACTGTTTTAGGAAAAAAAAAATGGTCAAAGTGACGAACTAGGGGCACAGTTGAGTCAGGTCTTCTGTCTTTCCCCCGTCAACATACTCGCCGGTAAGGCGCTCCATTCGTCAGAAGAAATAGCCGTGAGCTAACAATATTGGGCGTGAACTTGTGACTTCTATTCGTCCATCAACCACCCTGGGGAGGGATGAAAAATGAGAGAGTAAAGAATAGAGAGGTGTAAGTCGAGAGAAAAGTGAACAAGAGGGTTTTGAGAGAAAAACCGAGCTTGAGGGCCGAGTGGCGTGAGAATTACACAAATCAGAAAGGGTGGGAAACCTGCCCGTAGGAATTGGCTCCTCAAGGTCTTTTGTTTTCAAGCACGTCCGTGTGTCGTGTCCTTTGATTTGTCGGTCTCAATTTAGCTTTGGGTCTTTTCTGAGTGTATCTCGTTGTGTTTAGGTCGTGTGCCTTGTATTTTCTTCACTTGAGTCCTTTCCACTGTGTTCAGTTGTAGGCTCGATACCCTGGTTGAAAACCCTTCTTTATTGCAAAAAAAATCGTTTGTGCTCAGGATGTTGTGCCATTCTCTACATTCTTACGAAGCAAGAGAAGAAAAGGGAAATTTGGGACATCCGAGCGTGTTTCAACTCCAACCGTGTCAGCTTTCTGATCCGTCTTGGCAGAAGTGGGCTGTTTGTTCAGGGTTTGCTGTGTGCAGAATGGGCCGAGAGCTGTATTATGGGCTGTATGCAGATCAATCCCCAGTGGAGTATGGGCTGTTATTTGTTCAAGCAGTGGTTTGTATGAGTTGTTTTGCTGTTGGTTGATTGGTTATCCGATTATCCTAGTACAATTGCTCAATTTTCAGACGAACAAATCATTTTCACTTACATTTGAGGTGTGACGTGATGCGATGCAGTGCAAAGTATGAAATACGCAGATATATACAGATATAACATTCTTTTCAAAAAAGTTTGTTTCATATCATCTCTTCAAGTACATCGTTTCGGAAACAAAATCTGCCTGCGGCAGTACAAAGCACCCTAACTACAAAAAGAAAAGTACAAAGAAAAGAAAATAAAAGAAGCAGCAAAAATCTGAGGTGGCGTCAATAGTCTCGCGCCTAAGGATCCGTCCTCGCCCTCTTCCTGGGCAGAAGCCCAGGAGCGTCACCAGGAGCATCGCCGTCTGAGCCTGAGCCTGAGCTATCTCCGGTCTCCTCCTCCGACGACCCCGCCTCCGCCTCTGTCTCTGCCTCAGACTCGTCATCCTGAACCGGAGCCCGCGAGCTGCTCCCGGCGTAAGTATGTCCTCCTCTGGTGCGGGGATAGGCTCTGCCGTCCCGAGTAGAAATGGGAGGCCCAGCTGGGGCGCCACCCACCGGGGGAATCTGGAACGGAGGCTGAAACAACATGAAAAGACAAATGCATCAGTGCCGTGAGCAGTTTATCAGTGCAGAATGCAGTGTATGAGTACAGTATGTGAATGCCGTGAGCAGTTTATCAGTGCAGAATGCAGTGTATGAGTACAGTGTATGAATGCCGTGAGCAGTTTATCAGTGCAGAATGCAGTGTATGAGTACAGTGTATGAATGCCGTGAGAATGCAGTGTATGAGTACAGTGTATGAATGCCGTGAGAATGCAGTGTATGAGTACAGTGTATGTGAATGCCGTGAGCAGTTAATCAGTGCAGAATGCGGTGTATGAGTACAGTGTGAATGCCGTGAGCAGTTTATCAGGTTTTGTGCAGTACATCAGATTGTATGAAACAGTCAGAGAAAATATACCGGAATGCTGTAGAGAGCCAAGATGTCGAAGGTCCGCTGCAGCATCCCCATCATGGAGGCATTCAACTCCACGGACTGCCGGGTGTACTCGGAGGACGCCTGCAAAAGTATCAGATATATCAGTATTCTATTGGAATATCAAATAAACTGAAATGGAATGACAATGCAAGAGGCAGAATGCGAATAATACATACCGGAGGCAAGTCGGGGATACCGGCTAACTCATGACTAGCCGGGGGAGGAGCAAAGGGGATCTGAAAGGCCTCCCCACCCTGCCCTCTGTATGTCAGCATGGTAGGCAGAGCAGGCCAACCGGCTCCTCGTCCTCTTTGAACCCCGCCTCTGCCGCGGACTCGAGCCCTCCTCGGCGCTCCTCCTCCTACCTGCTCCGACCGCTGGTGCCGCAGGCCCCACTCTCTCAGCTCGGCGACCACCACTCAGAGGACGCATCAGGAAGGTCCGGACGTACTCCGAGTAGTCGCCCTCGCCTCTGTAGCCGCTCTCGTCCCAGCCGATGGTGTAGTCCGCCATCTGCTCAGCGGTGAACCTCTCAGTATCTCATGTGCTCAGGAGGGTGCACCGGGACAATCTGCTCGGGTAAGCCTAGGGTCTGACGCAAGAAACGCTCGCCCAGGTACCAAGCCCGACAGACCGGGCCCTCGAGCAGAATCCGGTAACCTGAGGTCTCAACGGCCCGGCAAACCGATCTCGTATCATCGCTGGCAAGGAGCCCATGGCCGCCAGGTGATCTAAAATCGAAGTACAGTTTGTTACCTACTGGTATTGCAAATATACAGTGGAAAAGTGAAGTTTAAATGAACTACAAGTAAAACATACCTCCGCGGGGGTGATGGTATCGAAATAGCGGCGGAAGAAGCTGAATGTCTCCCGCGGCCTCCGGACGCACCTCCCGTCAAAGCGGCGTGAAAAAGGGACAACCAGAGGGGTCTCTGCATCGGGTGTAGGAGCGAGCCTAGGAAAGTAGGCGTAAACCCACAACTGCAAGATAAATACCAGTGCATTTATCAGATGAAGCAGAATACAGAAATGAAAGACAGAAATAGCAGAGTGTGTGTGTGCCGTGTGTACAGTATACAGTCCGTGTGGGACAGCCTACAGTGTGTGCAGTGTGCAGAGTACAGAAAGTACAGAACAGAAATGTAAAGCAGAGGAGAAGACATACCTCCCAAGCCCGCCAGTAGCCTTCGAGCAACTATCCGCTGCCGCGGGAGACTGAGCTCATATAGCCGTACAGGGTGGCCAGAGCCGCGCCACCCCAGTCAAAGCGCAAGATATCTCTGACGTCCACCAATGCGCTGAGAAGGCAGAGGGGCACTGTGTTCGCCCGGTCGGCGAAGAGGGTCGTCCCGAACAAGAACATTAGAAAACCGCGTGCATACCTCTCTACGGCCTCTGGGGTCATCGGGGCTGCATCAATGAGTGCGGACTGGACCCGAAACTGCACCTCGAACCAAGAATACCGGACGAAGCCGGGACGAGCCAGAGGCGGAGCCGCGCCAAGTAAGTAGACCTGGGCTGCGGTCCACTCATCCATGTCTATATCAAAGGGGATCGGATCACCCCCTACCCCGATGCCAGTGAGCACCGAGAAATCGTAAGGGGTCATCGTCATGTCCCCAGCCGCAGAAAGATGAAACGAATCGGTGGTGTCCCACCACCTCTCCGCCAGAGCGGCAAGGAGAGGTCTGCAGGCGGAGAGCCTGGAAAGTCCCCTGCAAAAGGAACTGAAACCCGCATCGTCCACGATGCGTCGAACCGCCTCAGGAAGCTCCAAGTACCAATCTCGAGCCGCGACATTCCCATACCCGCGGATGGCATGGGAATCTCCCTGTTTTCAAGCAAATAGTTGCAAAGCAATATGAAATGTACAGTTTCGAAGAAACAGTTAAAGTCAGTACAAATCTAGCATGCGTGCAAGTCTTTCAGATTCAAACAGAAACCAGGTACCGGTGTGCTTACAGTAAACTACGGCGCGTGATGCGTCAGTGTGTTTTGAGTGGTCCAGTGTAAACTTGGTGCACGTGTGCACGTTTTTCAGATGCAAGCAAATGTCAGGTTTCAGTGCACCAGTAGGTGGACTACGGCCTGTGATGTGTCAGTACTCCCATGGGGATCAGTGTAAACATAGCATGTGTGCGTGTTTTTTCAAAATTCAAACGGATGCCAGGTCCCGGTATGTTTCAGTGAATTACAACGTATGATGCGTCAGCGTGCTTTGTGTGGTTCAGTTTAAATACAGCATACAATATGTTTTCAGATTCAAACAAGTACCGGGTATCGGTGAATTTGCAGTGAAATACGGTGTGCCGTGTTTGGGTGATTAAGACTAGTGCAGTGTGTGTGCATGTGTGTCGGTCCTAAGCAGATATCAGTTGTGAAGTTGTCTACAATCAACTACAGTACAGTGTATCAGAGCTAAGCAATTAAGGGTTGTAATCAGCTATGTCAGTTGACAGTTTACAGTTCTACATTGCAGAAAGTAAAGCAGAGCAGAAGGGTTACCTCGGAAGCGCCGAACGAAAGGTGAGAGGTCGGCTCGCGCAGCAGAAGCTCCGGGTCCAGAGCCCTGTCAAAACCGCGGAAGTGGCGGAGTCCATCTGGCGGAAGTACGTGAATGGCCGGGCGGTAGGTCGCCGGGTCGAATGGTCGCTCGCTCAGCGGGAGGAGCTCAACCCCGGGATCCATCTCGTGATCCGGGGGAGTCCCGACATGTGGAACGTCGTCAGCCATAGTAGTGGTAGTGAAAAAATGACCGGAAAAGGAAAACCGAGCAAGAAGGTGAAAAGTCAACCGAGAAAAGTCAACTCCGAGCGAGCCGAAAATGGCCGGGAAGGTCGGGAGAGGAAAACACACGGAAATGTAGAGAGAATCGAGGGGAACAAGTCCCGAAAAGGCGAAAATAGCAAAGGAGATCCCGAAATGAAATTTCAATCGGTGGAAAATGTCCGAAACGCGAAGAATATCGCGAATCCGACGGTAAAATGACGCGGGAATGCGAAGAAACGGCGAAAAAGTGAAAGAACAAACTCTAGAGAGAGAGAGAGGGTGTTTTCGGCGGAAGAGGAAGTGAAGAATAGGGTTTAGAAGCCCTATTTTATAAAGCCCGAGGTGAAATGCCGAATCTGCCCCAATCAGCAACTTTTGGCCGGTCGGCACTGTTTTGTGCCGGTCGGCACAATATTGTGCCGATGGAATTTTTCTGCAGCCGGTGGCCAGCCGGTGGCCACCCCATCCAGCCGGTGGTGTTCCCAAGGCCTTGTTTTGGCAAATTAAGGGGTTTTGGGTCTTCATAGCTCGAAAGTGCAAGAAAGTGCATCCCCGATGCTCAACCGGCCTCCGTTTCGACCTCGGACCGTGTCTTCTGTGCGTGACACTCAAATTCAAGCAAAGATTGTATCCTTTTGTATCCTTTTGTCTTCTATGAGATTCGAAAGTTGCCCCGCGTGCGTCGCATGCATTCATCGCATTGTCTGGGGCGTCGCGTCGTGCCGTTTCGCGCGTCCCTCGGGACTTGCACTGTTTTGCACTTCTTGAGGTACGTGTGCCTCATTTCGCATTTCATTGCATCTCGAAGCACGTATGCCTCGTTTTGCACTTCATTCTCCATCAAGCGAGGTACGTGTGCCTCATTTCGCATTTCATTGCATCTCGAGGTACGTATGCCTCGTTTCGCATTTCATTTTCCATTTCGATGAGATATGCGCGCCCCGCTTTGCATGCAATCGCACTGTCTTGAGCATTACATCTCACTCGCGTTGTTTAACGCATCGCGCTACCTTGCGCATCATATTGCACTTGGCATACATTCATCGCGCTATTTTGCGCATCACACCGTCCTGTGCACATCACGGTCCGGCGGGACCAAAAACACGCGTGGTCTGGCGAGACCTTAAACACGCACGGTCTAGGAGACCTTAAATCCTCGGAAGGCGCAAGACCTTCATGTGCGTTATCCGAACACACCGCGTTTTTTTTGCGCACCACATAGTACATCGCGGGTCTGGCGAGACCAAACACGCACGGTCTAGGAGACCTTAAATCCTCGGGAGGTGCAAAACCTTCGGTGCATTAAGGTGCACACCTCATTGCATTTGGCATGCATTTCAAAAGCCGCGCGTTGGCGCACATTTCAAAAACATCATGCACCATCTGCATTCAACAAACAACCTGCATTGTCGTGCATACATTTTGCATCCTGGTCTAGGAGACCTTAAATCCTCTGAAGGTGTAATTCCTTTGGTGTTTGTCGTACCCGAACGACTTACGGTGGTCTGGTAAAGCCATCAGCCTGTGTTTGCGGTGAGTTCCTAGAAGACCAACTGGGACGGTGGAAACTAGAGTTCGAATGGCTTATGCCTAGAACGCAAAGGTTCGGAATTCGAGACTAAAGTCTGGTTTAAATACCCAGGGGTGTACCCTCGGCTTGAAACCTGTATGGAACCCCATAGGTTGAGGCGGCGTGTTTACGCCTCGATTCTGGATACTGAACCAACCTAGTATATCGCCCTGTTGGTAAGATAGGGAAAACTGCGATCATAGTCATTGCATCATAATGCATTGTCATGCATCATTGTAATACTGCAATGTCATGCATCATTCAAATACTGCATATGTCATGCATTTCAAAACAAAAAAAAACACATGCATATGTCATGCATCATGCTAGATTTCGCATATGTCATGCATTTCAAAAAAAAAAACACATGCATATGTCATGCATTTCATTGTAGTATAGTGCATATGTCATGCATTTTCTGTAAATATCCATTTCTAGTGCATTGTAGTTGCGTGCATCCATTGCATCATCTTCCATCTATGGCTTGCGCCTTTCCAGGTTGAGCTTGGTCTGGTATGTGCCCCTACTTTTCACGTCGAAGCACGGCTTTTGTGTACGCGCCTATTCCTTGATGAGCTTGGTTTGAGGGTTGCGGCACATTTTCTGTGTTAGACGCGGTTCGTATGCGTGCATGCCTTTCCTAGGCAAGACTCGGTTTGGCCCTCGTGCCATATCCATTGTATCCATTTCCATTGCATTGTAGTGTAATTGTTGCGTCCGGCATTAGGATCATTATTCCTCATCAGCGGGTCTTCCCCACTTATGTCAATCCACCCAATACTTGTCCTTGTGTCCGTCTACATCACTCATAGTTCTGCATGTGTATCGCGCCTATTCCACGTTGGTATGTTGGTTTGAGGTTGCGGCACCCTTTTCTATGGTAGACGGACTTGTTACTTCCATCAATCTATTTGACATTCGTGTGGTTCCGAACCGCTCATGCTTGAACCATGATTCAATTGCCCCGCATGTAGTTTGCATCGCATTAGTTTCAATCGCATTGCATTATCATTTGCATTATTCATACATAGTTTTGTATTTATTGCATATTATTTAGCATTCGCATTGCATATGTCATGCATGTTGCTAACCATATTGTACCTGTTAAGTTTGCTTTCTTTGCAGGCACGATATTGTATGTACGGCTCATTTGAGGCCGGTGCAACCGGACGAGCCGCACAAGTATTGTATCCTCCGAGTGAGACGTATTGAGAATTGCATAATTCTCTTACATCCTTTCTGCATTGCAGTGTAGTTTGGTGTATGCTAGCTTATAACTGTCGCATTTGTGCTTCGTTACAGCTTTCTTTGCATGATCATAAGTTATGCTCGGCCTTTTTGCATCATCAGTTGCATCTTGCCCCCGCCTACGGGCCATACCTTATCTGCGGCTTGTGTGCCTGTGCCTGAACTACGCTGGTTTGATTCCTAAGGGATACGTAGGCAGCTTGCGAGTTCAACCATTTGCGCTTTGTATGTTTGTCTGAGTCTTCGGCCTTGTCAAAAATGGGTCGTCTCTGGGCTTTGACATTCACTCCCGTCATTGTTATGACTTTCGAGTTCTGTCAAAGAGGGGCAACTGTAGACACCCCATTTTTGACCGTCCTCAAGACTTGGACGTCACCGTTGGAACACTCGGTGATTATCCATGTTTGTGTTCGTTTGGAGTTCCCGGAGTTCTCGGCTACGCGCGCCTTGCCTCAGGACCTCCGAACTCGACCGTTTGGTGTTTGGTTTTGCACCAAACACTTGTGTTTTGCCTTGGGAGGGCAGGGAATGCTTTGTGAGGCACCCCCACATACCACCGGCTGTGGCTAAAGGCCACGGCTGGTTGGTGTTGCCACGGCACTATATTGTGCCGGTCGGCACTTTTTGTGCCGGTCGGCACTTTTTTGGCAAAATGACCATTTTGCCTGCCGACTGTGTGCAGCTGCTTTATCAGATTTTTTAGACAGCTGTATCACTTTTTGCTCCCCTCCATACACGTGTATGGAGGGATGAGCCTTTAGGCTTGCTTAACTTGTAAGTTTTCATGCCTATACAAGAGAAGGCTCTTCTCTTGGCTCAAGGGTTAGAATTTTAGAGAGTTAGACAAGAGGAGGGAGAAGCTCTGGTTTTAGGTTAGGTTTTGTGTATCTATCCTATCTCTCTCTTTCTTTCTTGTTTTGTACACTAGGTGTTTGTGCCTTACTATTGCACATCAACACCTAGTGTTTCACCTTCCTCTTGGAACTGAGGTGCTAAGGGCTTGTTCTTGGTGTTCTTGGCTGGTTTGGAGCTCAAGGAACCAACAACTCCAACCTTTGTGAAGGTGGTCTTCAAAGGTAACAAAACTTACTTTATTTACCCCATTTTTGCACCTTGTTTTTACCTAGCTTAGAGTTGTTTTTGTGCTTAGTCCATAACACATAAAAGTTCTGTTTTTTAACCCTCTTCATTGTTTATCAAGAGTGTTTTGCACTTTGGGTAGGTTTGACCACCCTTAGGCCTTGAAAAGGGCCATTTTTAGGCCATTTTGTGAGAGCTCCGAGACTTTGGTACTTGGGCCTCTCCCCCACTGAAATCTTGAGGGATTTCAGTGGTGGAGATGGTGCCTTGAAGTCTCCAAAAGGAGAGGGCCACCCCCTCTCCTTGATGTCCTTGAAAAGGGCAAGTTTTGGCCTCCAAAGGAGCACCATGTTTGGTTGTGTTTTGAGCATGTCTTGGCTGTTTTTCATGCCTATTATGCCATGATTAAACTCTGTTTTAAGTTGGTTTTAGCACTCCTTGCATGCCTCGCATAGTTGCTTTGTAATGCCTTAATATTGCCTTAACATGCCTAGCTTGTGTGCCTTAGTTTCTAGCATGTTTTAGGCTTGCATTTGTGAAGCTTGTATGCTTATTTTGGCATGTTTTAGCTCTGTCCGAAGTTGTTTTGGTCAATCTTAGCATGCCTAATATAGCCTCTTTGCATTTGGCTTGTTGGCCTCAAGAGTATGAATGTGTAGCATGCCTTGCTTGCTTCATTTTTGATGGTTTGGAACCATTTCACATGCTATTTCAGTCCCTTTGGTATGCTTGTATGCTTGCCTTAGTTGCCTCTTTAATGCTTTAAAAGCATGTGTTGATGCCTCATGTTTTGGCCATTTGCATGCCTTTGATTTCAAGCCTCTTAGACGCCATCTAAGTGGTCCTTTGGGCCTAATTTGACATGCAAAAATCTGTTTTAGGTTGTTTAATGCATGCCATAATTGCCTCGCTTAGGTGTGGTTCAAAGCCTTATTGGCTTGCCTTAATACTTGGGCTATTTGTTGCATGTTTAGCTTGCTTGTTACATGATTTGGCATCATGTTTTGCATGATTTTCAGAGCTTTATATGTATGCTAGTAGCCCATGTTCAACTCATCTCAAGTGTGCTTGAATGTTGTTTATTATGCTTAAGTGTTGGTGCCTTAACTTGTGCATGTGTGCATGTGTGTTTGGCCCTCATTTCCTTAGCATCATGGCCACTGATTTTAGGACTATTTGAGGTGCCTAATTCATGTATAAGTCCATCCTTCCATTGGTTTGCATGCTTACCTTACATGCTTGCTTGAACCCCTTTGCATGAACATGTTGCATAGTCCATGTCCCATGCCTAGTTGACATATTTTGGGTTGCATTTATATTGTGCATGTTTGGCCTCTTGAAGTGAAGTATGATGGAGGTTGAGCACCCTTGTTTGTTTGTTTGCATTGCATGCATTTGAAATCAAAGTTGCACTCTTGGTTCTTAGGGCCATCACGCATGGAAATGCGCGATTGGTGGTCCGGGAATCGAGGCATATGCCCCTTTGAGTCAAAAACATGATAAGGGGTGTGTATGTTGCATAAATGGCTTGAATTATATTGCCATGCATGTTGTTGCCCTCTGCTGCTGTGAGTTGCAGGTTCTGCAGGTATTTTGTGCCGACCGGCACTGTTTAGTGCCGACCGGCAGTCAATTTCCAGCCGATAACTTCATCTAGTGCCGGTGGCCTCCTTCTTCGGCCGGTGGTGCTCTACCCCAGCCGGTGGTACTCCCTAGTGCCCTGAGAGGCACTCCTGGGACTTTGGCAATTTTCTGAGGAGGATAGCAGGGGAAATAGAGGCAATCCGTGCATGGCAGTGTGTTTCCGAGCCAGTCCCGAGCGCGTGTCGCATCCGGCCCTCATCCCGAGGCGGTTTACTGCTTTAATTAAATTTGTTAATTTAATTAATTTGTAATATTTAATTAGCTTGCGTAGTTAATTATTTGTATTATTCTTTTGGCCCCTCCGAGCGAGGGCAAAATTGTAATAAGTGTGTGTGAGTGGGTGTATGTCTTCCAAACCCCCATTTCTTTCTATCCCTTTTATTTACCTGCTTACGATGGTAGATTAGGGCACGTCTATTTTAGCATACCTTATGCAATGCATGCGTGCATTCATGCATTTGTTTACATGCACCGGGCTCGGTACATCATACAAACCGCATTGCAATTTTCAATTCCAAATTGAATACGTGCTATTCGCACACTTCATATGCCATGTTTAGGGTTAGCCGAGCCTACTCTAGATTGCATCTATGCTTGTGTCGCATTAGCCACTTAACATGAACTAGGTCATGCATGTTTGCTAACCGGGTTATTGTTTCTGGCACGGAGTACGATGTAAGTTTTTGCGCTTTAGCATATCGCATGCGTGTGAATGTTTGCCATGACGGTATGATTGCCATGCGGCTAAATGCTTATGTGTTATAAACTGTTTGAATGCCTGTGGGTGGAGGTTGGATTACTTGAGTTGGGAATACTCATTGAAATCCGTGTTTTAGCCTACCGCGAGTAGCAATTTCAAACTATTTTCCAAACAAAACGGATATGCAATGCTTATTTCCAAATTAGGCGATCTAGTCTATACTTGTTTGCTGTGCGCATAACATAGTAATTCTAGGCTAATAACCGGTATAAGAGCATGTAATGTTTTCAAAATCGGATATCACGGTTAGTAGAGGCCGGTCTTCGGACCGGGCGAAAGGGGGTGCTCATAGCTGACCTTCCCCGATCGTACCCAAGCTCCCGAGCCGAGACATTTGGTGATGACGGACACGTGGCCTTCGGCACCGAGTCAGGGTTTCCTAAATTCCCATTTTAAAATATTTAGGTGGCGACTCTGTAATCTGGCAAAGCAGTCCATGTTTGGCACTACTTTTCAAAAATCTGTTTTTCTTCAAAACGATTTGCTAGAGTTGGACTCTTTGGTTCAGATTTAGAACCGTAACAAACAAAAAGGGAGTCCGAACTGTAGTGAACCCCAATACGAACGGAACGGGACCTCAACCCTCCCGGGGCGTTCGGGGACGTCTACACTCTCCCACGACCCCTTAAAATCAAGGACATAACCCCAAACATATCCTCAAGAATCTAAATAGTACGCTCGAACTGCCTGTCAGTCTGAGGATGATACGCAATGCTAAAGGTCAATCTCGTGCCTAAGGCACTTTCTAGGCTCTACTACAACCAAGTCATAAAACACGGATCTCTATCCGAAACAATCATTACAAGGACCCCGTGCAACCTCATTATGTCCCTAATGTAAAGGTCGGCAAGATAATCTACCGAGTCATTCACACGCATAGGTAAAAAGTGCGCCGACTTAGTCAACCGGTCAACTACCACCCAAATAGCATCACTACCCTATTGAGTCCTCGAAAGGCCCACAACAAAATCCATCATGACATGCTCCTATTTCCACTCGGCTATAGGCAAGGGTTGCAACAAACCCGCTGGCCTCTGATGTTCAGCCTTCACTTGTTGACAAGTAAGGCATTTAGACACAAACACAGCCACATCCTTCTTCATTTCCCTCCACCAAAACTGGCGACAAAGTTCATGATACATCTTTGTGCCTCCCGGATGCACCGCAAGGCATGAATGGTAAAACTCTCAGAGTACTTCCTCTCGGCAAGACTTCAACACGAAAAGATGGTCAAGGTATCTAACACTCGAATCGGAGTACACGTTCAAACCTTTTTCTACCTTTCCATTGGAAATCTTCTCCCGAAGGGATTCTACCTCAAGGTCGCTCTTCTATGCTTCTAACACTCGGATCACAAGTGTAGATTGTGCAACTACCGAAAACAAGGCTGCAGACTCAACAAACTCGCCATTCCCGGATAGCACCCAAAATGCAAGTCAAACCCCCAATAGCACCCAACATCTCCCATTCACAGATAGCAATACAAGCTAAACTGCAAATTGATTTCCTACTCAAGGCATCGGCCACAACATTGGCTTTTTTCCTGATGATAATGTAACTCAAAGTTATAATCTTTCATGAACTCCATCCACCTCCTCTGCCTCAGATTCAAGTCTTTCTGTGTAAACAAATATTTCAGACTCTTGTGATCAAAAAATACTTCAAACTTCTCACCATACAAATAATGTCTCCAGATCTCTTAGGCAAAAATCACCGCTGCTAACTCTAGGTCATGAGTAGGGTAGTTTTTCTCATGTGTTTTCAACTACCGCAAGCCATAGACCACTACCTTCCCCTCTTGCATCAAGACACAACCCAAACCTTCCCGCGAGGCATCACAATACATTGAATAGTCCAAACCCCTCTCCGGAATAATCAATACTGGAGCGATGGTAAGTCTAACCTTAAGCTCTTGGAACGACTTCTCACAGGTCTCACTCTACACAAACTTAACTCCCTTCCTCGTTAGTCTAGTTAACGATAAAGCTAATCTAGAGAAATCCTTCATAAACCGATGGTAATACCTAGCTAACCCTAAGAAACTACGGATCTCAAAAACATTCTTAAGTTGTTCCCAATCTTACACTGCCTCTATCTTGGATGAATCTACAGTCACCCCTTCCCCGTATACCACATAGCCTAAGAACTTAACTTCCCTCAACCAGAATTCATATTTTCCAAACTTAGCATATAGTTTATGGGCTCTAAGCAACTCAAGCACCACTCGCAAGTGTTCCTCGTGCTCCTCTTCAGAGGGTAAGTAAATTAAGATGTTGTCCACAAAGACGACCACGAAATGGTCTAGGAACTCACGGAAGATTCAATTCATCAAATCCATAAATATAGCTGGTGCATTGGTTAGCCCAAAGGGCATCACTAGAAACTCGTAATGGCCATACCGCTTATAGAATGCTGTCTTCGATATATCCTTATACCTTACTCTCAACTGGTGATAACCTACTCTCAGGTCTATCTTAGATAAGCAACAAGACCCTTTCAACTGATCAAACAAATCATATATATGAGGCATTCGGTACATGTTCTTAACTGTTACCCGATTCAACTTTCGGTAATCTATACAAAGTCGCTACGTACCATCTTTCTTTTTGAAAAAAAGAGTCAGTGCTCCCCAAGGCGAAGTATTAGGGCAGATAAAAACCTTATCTAACAATTCCTGCAGTTAAATTTTCAACTCACTCAACTCAGCAGGTGCAAACCTATACGGTGCCATGGAAATCGGTGTCGTACCAGGCATTAGATCAATAGCGAACTCGATCTCTCGATGAGGTGGCAAACTAGTAAGGTCCTCAGGAAAAACATCCGAGTATTCACAAACCACCCTTGGCAACTCAACTCGGACCTCATCACACTCAGTACTCAAGAAGTTGGCAAGAAGGCAACTAAGCTCACTCTGCCCACGCGGATTATACACTGGTGATAAAACTCTATCCACCCAGTCCCCTAAGAAATAAAAGCAATCACCGCTTGAGATACATACAGTAACTTTCTGACGATAGCAGTCTATAACAGCCCGATAGGATGACAACTAGTCCATATCCAATATAACGTCAAAACTAGACATATTAATCAACACAAATGCAAATGAAAGTCAGCGGCCGGCAACCTCTGTGTCACAACCCCGACACCCCTACTTCAAAATAACCTCACCACCAATAGGTGACTCTCCACAAATAGGAGATGCTAACTGAGCAACTCTAACCCTAAAACCGATATGAATGTAGACAAAATAAATGAATGGGATGCACCCGTATCAATCAACACGAAGGCGCTAGTACTAGATCTGGTGCAGTAACAGCATACACACGCCCTGAAGGTCTCTGCTTAACCTACTTATCCCTCGGAGCATAAGCCTGATGTATTGACTGAGCCGAAGAGGCTCCCAGATTGGCCCTCGAGGCCTATGCTGGCTATGCTGGCTAATGGCTCTGTCTCTGCCTTGAACCAGACGCACCAGATGTGCTTCCCAACTGTGTGCAAAACTTCTTCATGTGCCCCGCCTGCCCACACTAATAACAAGTGAGTGGTTGGCCTCTCCCCAGACTCTAGCTTTAAAAACAAGTCGAAGACAATGTAAACCGCTGCACTCCTCCTCTCTACAAGCAAGCTAGAGACTTGTGGCCCAACTGGCCACACTTGTAACAAGTAAAATCTCCCTGACCACCTCTCTCAGAACCTGAACTCGGCACTAGGAAGGTAGACCTCGACTGTTCTCCCTGAGACTACTATGGGGTAGGACCCCTATGCCTCTTGCTGTCCCCCTGAATATCCTAACTCTTCCTGGAGCCCCTCATCCTCTCTTCCTCCATCTGCATCACGGTCTCAAGGTGAGCCACCGCTTCCACAAGGCGTCCATAATCTCTAATCATCGACTCGGCCACCTTGAACATGAGCCCGGTCCCTAACCTCTTCTCAAACTCCAGACAACAGCGCTCCTCTATCGCCACTAATTCTGGTGCAAACCTAGAGAGACTAGTAAATGTGGCATCAAACTCAGCCACATGAGTGTTCAACTGCACCAGCTTGGAGAACTGGTCTTTCAGCTTTTCCCTAATCGTGGGACGTAGAAACTTGTCCTGGAAGGCGTTGACAAAAGCCTCCCAAGTCACCCCAATGCATCCACGCGCATACTTCCACAACTGACCCGCATCTCCTTCAGTTAGAAGGATGCCAAGGTCACTCGCAACTGATCGTCCTTGATGCCAAGCATCTCGAACGTTTTCATGATCTGCTCCAACCATTCATCTGCCTTCAATGGCTCCTTGGGATCACCCACAAACTCATCCGGATTCGACCGGAAGAACTCTTGCTTCAAGAAAGACGTCCCTGCCCCAATTACTTGGGCTTGGACTTGATTCTCAGCTCTGACAATGTCCATGGATTCCCGTAACGCTCCGGCCATTTTGCGAGCCAAGCCACCCATGACCTGTTGAACAACTGGTTCGGCCACATTGGCTTAACCAACCCCTTCCTCATGTGTCGAAATTTCATCCAGTAAAGGCATCTCATGCCTCCTAGGCCTACCACACCTACTACCACCACGTCCACGTCTACATCCACATCCTAACATCCTAAGGCAGGTAACAAAAGAGATTAGCACATTTACAAACGTACCGAAGCTAACTCACACGCATCCTAATGCGGTGGACAATAGTAATTCACTCCACATAAGCACGTAGTCACGTAAACAGATACGAATTTCATTCCTAGATAATGACCATCCCACGGTGTTGCCAGAGTTCCAATTAGAAATAACTGTGATCAAGTGCCTTTATAATAGAACTCTTAGAAACCAGAAGACTCAATCAACATCCTAGAAATTAAATTCCATACCCATATAATCACATAAACATGTTATCACATAGCATTACAAATATATAAACATCTCTGTCAAGTGAGATAAACCTATTGTAGTAAGAACCACTTCCCACGTACCCAAAGTATTCAAACCTGGTACGCTCTGATACAAAGTTGTCACGCCCGCGAAATAATTACAATAATTCAACCCCAAGCACCAGTACAAAGTGGTATAGATGCAATAAGAAGCTTCCATTAATCAGAGTTAATATACAAAAGGTGACACATGCGATATATATTCATAAATCATTCATCATAAATCTATAGTATGCGTTACCAGACGTAAATAAAGAATAAAAAATAAACATATATTCATATATCCTAATGGCTTACATCTTTCCAAGACTGTGCTTGGTTACAACAAAATGAGTCATAAGCTCAGTACAAATAAAGCCCTAGTCTTGTACAAAAGGTAAATACAAAATAAACAAAAGTGAGCCTTCAGTTCCATAATCCTCCCAAGCTAAGTTCTTGGTGGAGGCATATCACCAACACCTGAAAATGGTTTTTCCCAAATAGGGTGAGCCAATGCCTAATAGAAACAATCTAACACAATATATGAATCTTAACAAAGATATAAGTATAATGTGCATATACAATGTCTACGATAAAATCATTCATAATTTACAAGATCATAGTATACCAAGTTTTATATCTCATTTCATTGTTCATATCCATTTTGTTCAATCACCTAATACTGAGAATACAACTCATCGGGTCTCAAATCAATATATTTATCATACACACACATTCACTTGTCATTTTACGAAAATTTCGTCTGCGGGATCGGCACCCATGTATACAAGCGGTTTTCGGGACTTTCACCCTAAACACACAGGCTAACTTAATTCACTGGAGTCCATTTCCTTTCTCCTCCCAAACATGGAGTACATTCTCTTTCTCCTCCCAAACATCATATATATACAATGTATTAAAACACAGTCACGTTCAATGACAACCAATAAGAGATTAGTTTCAATTCATCTAATCCTTATGCAATTTCTACAACAATCATAGTTATCCTTCACCGATATTCCAAAACAAATATTTCTAAATAGATATACAATCTCCACGACAAATAAATTATTTAAATTTCCATAGGAGAGAGATAATACACATCCAACACCACCATTGATATAAACATTCGTCTAATTTCAAATTTCCAATGCCAATTTCATTATTTATATAAAATAATTATTTTAAACATTTTAGGGCAAATGTCACGACCCGACCCGCCCCGTCCCTATAGGTTTAGCACCGTAACCGGCCAGTAACCCTAGGATTACCAAAGGCCTCTGAACAGATTACTACATAATAAAGGGCTGCGGAAGAAAATATAAAATATACATAGTCGATTGAGTTGTGTAGGCATACATGGGATGGAAATTACAAAAACTTTATATACATAGGCGTGATGTCACAATACAGTAATCCACATCACATACATTACAGATATACCAAAAGGGAGCTTAGCCCAATGTATACATAAACAGAAAGCGTGTTCATATTCCAAAAGAAAACAGGGTCTCAAATATGTGTGTCACAAAAAGGAACCTCCAAGGAGGCACAACAGCTGGCTAACATGATTGAGACTCCAAGTCATCAACTTTGAACCTGGTCACGCGTTTGATCACCTACATATATATAATAAATAGCGAGCGAAAGTCCAGTGAATAATAACAGAGTAAAGTTTTTAATGAATGATGTCCATTTTCGTATCATATTATATCATATCAAAAACAAAGTCATGTTCATATTTGTATTCAAATCATGTGTGGTACTTCCATAAGCATTGACATATCTATTTGGTCAAGCATATCAAGTTCCATAATGGAACCTCCAGTACCGGGTAACATATCTCATACATGGGCCACAGTATTGTTTCCCCCGGGTGAGGGCCTCATGACCATAAGCCACAGTATTATGTCGCTTGGGCGACGACCTCTGCTAAGGATACTACAAATACATTTCAAAGATATGGATCATCATTCATGGAATCACAAAATAGCATTTTATGTCATTCAAAGATAGATCATATCATATCATAATGTTTAGAAAGTATTTCATATCAAATATAGCTTTACTAAGTTATTACTCACAGATAATTGCACAGATAGCTTGATAGCAACCAATGGATCAACAGCTTAAGACGTGTGACCTCCACAAACATAATAGATACACATACTAAAACACACGCTCGAATCGTACTTAACTTAATTCATTTCATTCTTCGTATGATTCTAAGTCTTATCCTCATTATTATGTCTTAATCTTGGCCTAGGAATGCCTAAGATGCAATGAGGATGCGAAAATACACTTGAAAACACTTAGTCACATATGCTGAAAATAGGAGGCCTCGCTCGAGCCTCGCTGTAGACGTCCCCGAACGCCCCGGGAGGGAATGAGTCCCCCGTTCCGTTCATTTTGGGCTCACTACAGTTCAGGACTCAAATTGTCACGGTTCTTAATCTGAACCAAAGAGTCCAAATCCGGCAAATCGTTTTAAGAAAACAGATTTTTTTGAAAGAAGTGCCAAACATGGACTGCTTTGCCAGATACAGAGTCGCCACCTAAATATTTTATTTTGGGAAATTTAGGAAACCCTGACTCGTTGCCTAAGGCCACGTGTCTGTCATCACCAAAGTTGCCTCGGCTCGGGAACTTGGGTACGATTGGGGAAGATCACTTCGTGAGCACCCCCGCTCGCCTGATCAAAGATCGGCCTCTACTAAACATGATATCGAGTTTTGAAAACATTATGTGCTCTTAATCCGGTTATTAGCCTAGATTTACTATGTGATGCGCACAGTATACAAGTATAGACCGGGTCGCCTGAATTGGAACAAAACATTTCATGTTTGTTTTTGAAAGATGGTTTGCTTCTCGCAAGTAGGCTTAAAATGCAAATTTTGCCACCCTCAGGTGGGCTTAGAAAAGATGTTTTTGCCACTATCTACTGGGCTTAAAACTCACAGTCAATGCATTGTTCCAATCCAAATAACCCAACCTTCACCCACAGGCATTCAGGCAGTTATATCACATAAGCAAATAGCTTCATGGTAAGCATGCTATCATAGCAGTCACTCACACGCATGCAAGGATGCTAAAGCGTAAAAACTTACCGAGTACTCCAAGCCAAAACAGAAGCTAATTAGAAATCATGCATGATCCTAACTATACAGAAATGCCTAATGCAACACATGCAAAAATGCAACTTAGATAGGCTCGGCTATTCTAAACATGGCATATGGAATGCTACAGCTAACACGTATTCAACTTAGAATTGAAATACAAATGCAGTTAGCATGATGCGCCGAGCCCGGTGTATGCGAAACAAATGAATGAATGCAAACATGCTATCATACTGTATGCTAATTGAAACATGCCCTAATCTAACCATCATAAGCTGGTAAATAAAAGGGAGAAAGACGTGGGGTTGGAAGACATATATCACACGCACGCACACTTATTACAGTTGTGCCCTCGCTCAGAGGGTCTGAATAAATAATACAGTCCCAAATGAATAGTACAGTCCGAATAAATATAAAATCCTAATTAATTTACAAATTAATCTAGGAAAGCATTAAACTAGCATGCAAGCTAGGGACTGCCTCGACTCTGCTCCGGATGATGAATGATGCGTGTTCGGGTTGCCTTGCGCGGAAATCCACCATGATGCCCCAATTAGCCTCTGTTTACAACTAATGCTCGGAATTTTGCGCGAAGCTCCAAAAGACTACTGGTTTCTGATTTGCTGCAACAGAGAGCAAGAAAAGGACATGGCAATGTATATTCACATATGTATGCATGACTACTCTTCAGGGAGTGTAGTCCTCGATCCTCGTGCCACCAATCACGCATATCGATGCATGATGGCCGAGGAGTCGAATTGCATGACTTAATATGAAATGAATGTACACATAAACACAAGACAGAGGCTCCATCATGGATAATCCGGAGCGTCGGTGACTGGGAATGGAGACACGTTCCGTCACTCGAAGTACGAAACGTTCCTCGTTTCCCGTGCTCGGGCTAACTCCTATCCCAAACACAATGCAATATGCATGACATGCATGAATGCAACTAAGATACAACCTAACATGCACAATGCTATGAAATGGCATACACGATGCACGAAGTAACATGGCATACACAATGCGCTAACATACAACCTAGCATACACAATGCTATGAAATGGAATGGCATACACAATGCATAATGGACTTACACCAACACAAGTGGACCTCAGCCATACTCACATAGGAGGCCATTAGGATGGAAATGAGACACTCGAGATGCGTGCACACATGCACGCAAACTGAGGACCAGACCTAAGGCACGAATGCCGCTCTACCAAAGCATGGTAAGGCATGGAACATGATATGCAAACAAGCAAATTTCAGCACTAAAACATGATGCTAAACAGTCCCGAAACATGGCAATATGGCACCCGATGCATGAGGTGAACCTCGAAACCCAAAACTAGACATACGCAATGACCTATAGCTATACAAAGCATGCATTATTTGATCATGAAGCATGAAGACAGAACCAAGGCAGTCCCAAAATATGAACATTTCTAGTTCAAAGCATGGCCAAAAGATGCTAGCAAGATGGCCTAAAATAGCATGCGATTTTGACTATCAAACATGGATTACATGGCACGTATATAAAGCACATGGAATCTCACTAAACCAGAAAAAATCAGTGAACTAAACATGCCAAAATACGCCCAAATACACATGGAAAGATAGCCAACACATGCACAAATGAGGGGCTCCTTTAGAGGGCCATGCAAAGAGTTATTAGGCACATACAAGATAGACATATGGCAGCCCCAAATCAACTTTGAAAATCAAATATGATAGTCTCAAAACTCACCAAATTGACCCTAGAATGTGACTAAGAAGCATGCAAGATAGGGTCTCTTTGGAAGGCCAAAATGACCATCAAATTAGTCAAGGTGAGAAGGGGTCACCCTCCTCTGATTTGGAGGTTCAAAATAGCATCAAAGCCACTGGAAATCCACTGGATTCTAGTGGCTAGAAGGTCAAACAAGGCATGCAACAATAACTTAGGTATAAGGCTCAAAACAAGGAACAATCAAGCATACAAGGAAGCATGTGACCTCAAATAAGAAAATTCCCTTGATAAAACATGAAGATGATATCAAAACAAGCCTCTTTCCAGTTTATGACAAACCTCAAAAGCGAACATAAATAGTGCTAATCTATCATGCAAAAAAAGGCCCTAAAAGAGGGAATAGAGACAAGGGACAACATCTGGCCCCAAATGGAAAAGAGTCCTTCAACAAAGTTGAAGAGGGGCTCAAAACAAGGCACTTTACAGTTTACATCAAGCCACGAAAATAAACACAAGTGAGGCTAAACTATCATGCAAGGAAAAGGCCTAAAAGAGGGATAAAGAGACAAGTGGTAGCTGCTGGCCTCAAACAGAGGAGAGCCCTTCAACAATGTTGAAGAGGGGCTCAAAAAAAGATATTTTAAAGTTTATGACCAAGTCCAAAACAGCTAAAAAATAAGCCTAAAATACTATGCAAAAAAAGGCCTAAAAGAGAGTTAAAGAGGCAAGTGATAGTAGGAGACCTCAAACAGCAAGAGGTCATTGATCAAACATGGAGATAAGCATAAAATATGACTATTTACAGTTTGGGTCGGAGCCCAAAAATGTAAGCAACAAAGGCTAAGATTACATGCAAAATAGAGCAAAAAGAGAGAGAAATGAGGCTCACCCTTGTAGTCCAAACTTCCAGCAGCTTTTGGTCCAAGAAATGGTGCTCCTAAGCTCTGAAAAACAGCCTCAAGTTTCTAGAATGGAGTATGGAGGTTGCAGGCTTGGAGGTGGTGTAGAAATGGTGTAGGAGCAAGGTGGTTTTGAGGCTTGGAGTAGAGAGGGAGAGAGATTTAATGCAAGACTCTCAAATGAATTTTTCTAACCTCCCTAAAATGCAGCTGAGGGTGCTGGTTTTATAGAGGGAGAGAAGGGAAAAATGGGGGGGAAAACCAATTCAAATTTTCCCCCCAAAAGGCTGACCCTCGGGTACAGGGTCTGGAGGAAAAAAGGGGGCACAGCTGGAACATACTCAGGAGGGAAAGAATGGCTGACCAGCTCAAAAGGGCCAAAGTGGTCATCCGACCAGGTAGGTGGCCGGCCTGCCACATTTTCTGGCCGGCCTGCTACTTTTTAGGATAAAAAATGGGTCTGCCGGAAAGAAATGTGGCCGGCCAGTGATTGGGAAGTCCAATGGTGTCCAGCCAGGTGTCCAAATTGAAGCCCCGGAAGTTAGCTTTCCAATGGCGCAAACCTTGCATTAAAATTCCTCCTGTGCAAAACGTTATGCCAGTTTTGGTGAAGCTGCGCAGATTCGATCCAACCGGAGTGATGCCCTACTTCAATCAACCATATCTCCCCCATCCGGAATTGGCTTCAGAAGATTCTTGAGTGCAAAATGAAGCCCCAGAAGTCTTCTTTCCAACGGTGGTGGCCTCATATCTTGATTCTAAGTACGCAAATGAATAGGCCCGATTCGGCGAGGGCTGCTCGACTCTCTCTTAACGGTTCATGCCCATTTTCTTCCCCAACTGGATTTCTTCCCTCTTCTCCTCTTTTCTTCAACTTCAAACCCCTAAGCAAGGTGTTTTGAAAGATTTTTCAAAGATTTCATCTCTCTTTCATTCATTTCCACTTTGTCGTTGCTCGGTTTACCGAAAAGAGCAACATTTGACAAAATGCGAGCCTTGGAACATCGTAAAAACTTTATTTCAAAAACGTTTTGAAAGAGAAGGTTTTAAGACTAAAATCTTTTGATCAAGATCATTTTGGTCCAAAAAAAAATGGTATGAAGTTGAGATTTGACTCTCTCTCCTTGCCGAAGAAATTGAACCTTTGCACTGCACAACTTCCAAAACCATCAGTCGCGTCCAAGTCTTAAAGGTGGTAAAAAATGGGGTGTCTACACTCGCTTGAGCGCAACTTCCTTCACTCGAGCGGTTTGTAAACTTTGCAGAAGTACTGGTTGCTTGATTTTTTCGCTCGACACACGCTCAACGGTTGCTCGAGCGTGAGACTGAGGTCTTTGCTCGAGCGCAACTCTTGTCGCTTAAGCGGTCTGCAAAACATGGAAACTTCTGGGAGTATGCAATTTACACTCGAGCCAACTTTAGATCGCTCGAGCGGAGATGCAAAACATAGAGTGGTCGCTCGAGTGCAGGATCTGTTGCTCGAACGGAGAGACAGAATCTGGAATTTCCAAATTGCTCTTCCAAGTTCGAAATTTAAATTCAAAGCTGCAAATCATGGTCCTTTGGGCTAAAAACTTAAGGAAACACTTGGAAACTTGTAAAACATCATGAATTAAGGTTCATTACACAAAATCAAGGCCCAAAAACAAGTGAATTCTTCAAAACCAAACTTGAACAATATGTATACATAACATGCATGTGTTGTAACCTTCAAAAAAACATGTACAAATGGAGTGTTAAAGTGCAAAACCACAATGAGCTCCCATAATCAAACAAAAATAGGTCCTTGCATATGAGAATTTGTTAAAATCAAAACTCAAAATCCGTGAAATGCCCATGCATGTATGAAATGTTCATCTTCTCTACTTTCCTAGCTCATTTCTTGCATAATTCAACTTACTCCCCTAGGATTCATGTTCTAGATATCATAACTATATAATCTAAGTGTTGAATCCTTACCTCAACTTCTCAATTCAGCTTTAGTTGGTGAATTCACTAACGCTTCAAACCAACTCCCTTGAATTCTCTAGCAATTTCTTCCAAGCTTAAGTTTTAATCTCAACCCTCTTAGACTCCTCTTCTTCTCTCTCACGTTTTGTTTCTTCTAGGTTTAAAGATGATGAATAAAAGATGACTCAAGTGGTGTGTATAGGCCTTATATAGGCTTACTTAGGGAATTAATTAAACTTAACTTAAGCTAAGCAAATTGACATTAATTATTCTAATTTAATTCGTTCCGAATCGAATTTCAATTCATCCTTCCATAAAATTTTATAAATTCCAAATAACACATAACCATAGTCAATTTCGTGATCGAATACTGATAAGGCCTTCAATTCGCAAAACAAAACAGAAATACAGACGGATATTCCTACCATGAACAGATATAAACACAAAGAATGCAACACACATGCAATTAATTCAAAATTTCACCTTACTTACTTATTAGGCACGCTTAATCATAGATTAATAGTTAATCACATGTCGAGGTTGTTACAACAAAACTTCATTCTCTCCCAAATCCAACCCAGGTGTCAAAATCAACAAATTCAACACAGTACATCCTCAAATCTATACGCATAACCATTTTCAATACCTTCATTTGAAAACCTCTCTTTTGATTTTAAACCAAAACCCTAGGCTTGTCTAAAATCCTCTAAATCCCAACATTATTTATGTAACAACAAATAGCTAAGTTAAAAATCATAGAAGAGTGTAGAAAGTCCCTATCTCAAGCTTAGAAGACCAAGGAAGAAGTGGAGGAACTTCAAAGATGCCGAAATCAAGATATATTCGAATCAAAACGAGCTCTTGAGATACTCTACCTTTTTCCTCAAGACACTAGGGGAGGGAAACCAATGGATCTAGGTGAAAATGTAGAGAGAGAGTGAGTTTTAGAGAGAGAGGGTCTCGATCTAGGGTTTAGAGTGAAAAAGATGTGAAAAAATGATGTAAAAGGTGCTGTTGCGAACTGATATACGCACAGTCTGCTTTAGCGCAAAAGTTGACGCTCGAGTGTCAGACACAATAAGTTATTCTGCTCGAGCGCAAGAAATGACGCTCGAGCGCAAAATACACACTCCTAGTAGTTTTACAGACAACATACCAACGCTCGAGCACAAGAAAGGTCGCTCCAACTAAGCCCGTTCGAGTGTAGAAAGAACCGTTCGAGCGTAGAATACACTCTTCCAATAGTTTTGCAGACCTGCAAAAGTACTGAAAGTTTACAAAACCCGTTCGAGTGCAAGAAGTGTCGCTCGAGCAGAGGAGCAAAAATCTGTGCAACAAAAGTTTAGAAACTAAGCAACCAACCTATTCCAAACGCAACTACAACAACCCAAAAGCCAAACTCAAGTAAGAATAAGGAGAGAAAGACATGAACAACCTTCAGAAACTATAAAACCCGAGTATAGAAAAATCAAATGTGTCGGGTCAAACGAAATCGCTATACCAGTGACTACTATTGACATTCATAACACTCCGGTGAACTTCAGGTGATACTCCGACGACTTCTCGGTAATGTTGAATATTGTGGCGAGTCTCCAGTGACAGTCTAACAAAAGTCCGACGGTAGTAAGATGTAACAGCGTCTATAACTTAAGAAAAGAAAATTATGATTTTTTTGGTAACAATTAAAAATATATAAGACAGATTAGTACAAGTATTTTATTTTAAAATTAGATGGGTTTTAAACTTTATATATAAGATTTATTGATAAGTTCTCCATTACATAATTATGAGGAAATAGAGGGCAAGCCCAGTGGGCTGTACAACATGCAAAAAGCCCAATGGTACCAATTCAATAAGCCCACCTTTACACAGTTGAACTATTCGAAGATAACTATCACTACTTTTTAAATTACATAATTAATGACTCAATTTTTTTAATTTAGATATGTATAGATTAAAGGAGAATTATTGAAAAATTATCTTTGAAAGTACTTATATTCTAATTAGTTCACAAAATATTTTTATATTTTAATAAGTCTTATTATTTTGAACATTTGATCTACCAAATTATAATTCTTATATTTAATGTATTTTATGAATAATTTTATCTTTACAAATATTTTTTGAATCCTTAGCAAATTGGTAATGTGAACATTCACATTAAATAAGTGTGAGTGTTCACATTGACAATGTAAATATTCACATGATGAAATAGTCACACTATCAATGTGAACATTAATGCACATTTTACCATATTATTATTAGGAATGTTTTAGTAAATATATCAGCCATAATTAAAACATAAAAAAATAATTTGGATTAAGTGGAATATAAGTAGGTAAAGAGATATTTATGAATAAATATCCCTAGATTAAATGATTTTTAAAATATATATATTTATGATGAAAATAAGTAAAATTTTATCAAAAATAACTTAAAAGTTAACTTATTTTTATTTTTATTTTTATTTTTATTTTTATGACATTTTATACTTTTAAAAAATTCGCTAAATAAGTGCCTTCCTATGATCTTTTGCATCCAAATTCTTTTTATCTTTCAATGCATTTTGAGTCTGATAAAGTGCCTCCATATTTCATATTTCAAGATCCTTACCGCATTGTAAAAAAAAAAAAAAAATTTTCTTAGTGTGCATCATACATAAACTGTGTGTACGAAGGGTACTTTTCAACAATACCGAGAAGTAGTAAACAGGACTGGTTTGACAATAAATCGTTTAAGAAATGATAACTCGTTTAATCTCAACATTTTTTATAAATCAATTATTTCTAATAATTTTGAAAAAGTAAAATTTAATACTATATGCTTTAGAAATTGAGTTTATGATTATATCTTTTTTTTTTTCTTTTTTTCTTTTTTTTTTTTTTTGTGTGTTGGAAAGATAAGATACACCACATACGAAAATCTAATTTGGAATATATTTTGATATAGAAATGTTTTTTATTTGAAATAACTTGAAATGTGAGATTCAAACATTCCAAAAGCAGTATAAAAATGACTTGAAATCTATGGCTTAGCTTGGGAAGTGGGTTGACTTTTTGACTTTTTTAGCTATTTTAGCTTGGGGCTAAAATGCTTGGTTTGGCAAGGGCTTTTGGTTTTTTTGACTTTTTTGATTTTTTTGTAAGAAAAAGAATGTAATGATTATGAGTTGGATGTGATATTTTGTCTTATTGGGCTAAAAAGCCTATTTTGTTTTTTGTGGTTAAAATAGCAAAAAAAAAAAGCCTCAATCTTGCCTTCCCAAACGAAGGCTATATATTATATTAAAAAAAAAAAGAGATTTTTTTTAAGGTCCCTAGTATTAAGATTTTATAGCATAAAGGATACTTAATATTTTCATAATGTCTAAGATCCCTCAACATCAACGAATTTTCTCTGGACTTCACAGAGAAATTCTGGTTCACAGAGAATTTCTCTAGTAGAATTTTTTCTGGACTTCACAGAGAAATTCTGGTTCACAGAGAATTTCTCTGGTCGAATTTTCTCTGGACTTCATAGAGAAATTCTGGTTCACAAAGTTTCATTATCATTGAGAATTTCTCTAGACTATAAATTTGAATTGTTGAGAATTTCTCTGGACTATAAATCTATAATTTATTGCAGGGTACATTCACAAGGTTTCAAAATTTATCTACTTTGTTCTTACCTGATCCAGAGAAAATTCAAAGCACTCCAGAGAAATTCAAAATTTATTTGCTTTGTTCTTACTTGATATAGAGAAAATTCAAACCACTCTAGAGAAATTCAAAATTTCTCTACTTTGTTCTTACTTGATCTAGAGAAAATTTAAACCACTCCAGAGAAATTCTTTGATAGCCATCATCATCATCATCATCATCATCATCATCATCATCTTCTTTCTACATCAAATAAGCAGCTGTAGCAGCACACTCAACATCATCAAACTTTGACAATCAATCCCATCCACCTCCTCCATCCACCTCCTTGAAATCTCCTTCAACAGCTCCGATCATGGCCTCCCTCCCGGCTTCGAGAACACTGACGTCCTCCCTTGCACCCTCATCATCCAACTCCTCGAAGCCTCAATTTCTCTCAAACACGCCTTCACATCTCTCGTCTCAGATCTAGTCCACGCCGGACTTTGGCTTGAATTACTCATGAAACTTCTTCTTCTTCCGAGGCGCTTCGTCGAAGTTAAGTCACCATTGTTAGAGCATCAGAGAACGCTGAAGAGGCAGCGAAGATGTGGTCTGATCCGAACGCCGGAGAAGAAATAGCATGGTAAATTGAAAAATCCAGTGCCATTGTGTGGTACTTCTCCAATAGTAATGGCCTCATGGCTTTACATTGTGGCCAAATCCTAGATATTGTTTGGGAAGGGATCGAAATGGCGTAGAAGAGAGCAATAAGATGAAAAAAGTGTAAGGAAAGAGATTAGGGATAGACTGGAATTTTGCAGAGAGACTTGGGTCCATATAAGAGAAAGAAAGTGTGGGTTTAGAGTTGAGGGACCTTACACATTATAAAATAATATAGTGGATCTCTTCCATTACTAAAAATGAGAGAAGGATTATAGCGATTCCTATTTTGACCCAACTTTTGTGGTACTCCGGACTCGAGTTTAATACTTTCATATTGTTGTTTATCTCTTTCTTCCCTCGTATCTCTTTGAAATTGGCTTTGGGATTGTTGTGATTGTGTTGGGCAGGTTGGTCGTTTGTTTTTCAAACCTTGTGTTACCTAGAATTTTGGCCCTCCACTCGAGCAGGCTTTACAGACACTCAGTACTTTTGCAGGTTTGCAAAACTACTGAGAGAGTGATTTCTACGCTCAAGCGGCGTTTCCTATGCTCTAGCGAGTGGGTGCTCGAGCGGCCTTTCTTGCGCTCGAACGTTTGTCTGTTGTCTGCAAAACTACTAGATATGTGTTTTCTACGCTCAAGCGTAACTTCTTGCGCTTGAGCGGTGAGCGTCTTGTTCATTGTGTCTTGGCGCTCGAGCGGTCATTCTTGCGCTCGAGCGGGACAACTTTTTGTGTCTGATGCTCAAGCGACACTTTTTGTGCTCGAGGGCACTATGCATATATCAGATCGCGAAAATGACTTTTTACATCACTTGTTCAGATCTTTTCTCCCTAAAACCTAAAGTTGAGACCCTCTCTCTCTCTCTAAAACACTCTCTCTCTCTCTGTCTCTCTCTCTCTCTCTCTATATTTTCACCTAGTTCTAGTGATTTCCTCACCCTAATCCCTTTGATAAAAAGGTAGACCATCTCAAGATCTCCATTTTGATCCAAATAGAGTTGGATTTGGGCATATTTGAAGTTTTACTCTTATTTGGCTCGTCTTTTCTTCTTAAGGTAGGGATTTTCTATACTTTCATATGGTTTTTAGCTTAGTTATTTGTCATTGTGTAACAATGGTAGGATTTAGGAGTAATTTGAGGAAACTTAGGGTTTGGGTGTGAAATAAAAAGAGGATTTTCTAAGTAAATATGAAATAAATGATTATGGAGTTGAATATGAGGTTGTATTGTGGCCAAATATTTGATTTGGGCCATTTGGGTTGATATTTGAAGAGACAGAAGTTTTGCCCTAGATGGGTCAAATTGTTATTTTGTATAAATAACTAAAATTGATAAAGGTAATGTGAAATTGGATGATTGTGGATGCAAATGGTGGAGTTGGATACGTGTTGTCTCTCACCCAAGGAAATTTGAATAATATATATGTTTAAAAATATCTGTATTGGGCTATCGGTGGAGAATAGTTATGATTGTTGTAGAAATTACATGAGGATTAGGTAAATTGAAACTAATCTATTGTTGGTTGTCATTGAATATGATTATGATTTATACACATTATATATGAATAATTGTTTGGGAGTAGAAATGGGATGTACTTCATTGTTCGGAGGAGATAAGGGATGTACTCAATTGAAATTAAGTTAGCTGGAGTGTCCAAGGTGAAAGTCCTGAAATCTTGTGTATACATGGGTGCCAATCCCGCGGACAAAATTTCGTAAAATGGTAGATTAAAGTGTTTGTGCGGTAGTGTATTGAATTGGAAAACCACTGAGCTGTAGTCTCAGTTGGGTTATTGAAAGATAATGAAATTGACTCATGTATTAAGACTACTGAATGAACTTGAATTGAATGGAAGAAAAACGAATTGAAATACGAACTTGGACACTTTATGATTATATAAAAATGTGAATGTTTTGTCAGGAGTATTATATATGCACATTGTACTTATATTTTTGTTAAATTCTATATATTGTGTTAGATTGTTCCTACTGGGCTTTGGCTCACCCTACTTGGGGAAAATCATTTTCAGGTGCTGGTGATATGCCTCCGCCAGGGTAATAGCTTGAAGGGACTTTTGAGAGTAAGAGCTTGTTTCTTTTGTTATATTTTTGTACAGCCAAGGGCTTTAAATTGTATTGAGCTAGGCTCACTTTTGTGTAACCAAACAATGACTTGGAAAGATGTAAGTCTATAGGGAATATAACTATATGTTTAATTTTAATTTTCTTATCGGGGCAACACATGCTATAGATTCAGGATGAATATTTGTGAATGTGTATCGCATGTGTTAAATTTTTGTAAACGAACTCTGATGAATGAAAGTATCTTATTTCTATTATTCTTCCGCTTATGAATTGGTTTTATCATATAATTTTGGGGGCATTACAAGGACCTTAGACTAATTTTCCCGTTTCTAATCCACAAGTCTTGTGAGAGTTCCAATATCCCAATCTTAATTTTCTAATTTTTTGATTTAAAAAAAAAAAATCTCAGCATTTATTGCCTTTTCCTAACCTACAAGCCTTTTTGACTTCTCTCATACCTATTGTTACACCATTTTCAACTTCTCTCATACGCTATGGTTAGTAATGAGATTATTAAATTATTTTTGTAAAAAATCTAAAAAAAATTAATTTGTATATTAAAAAAAATCTAAAACAAATATAAATTCTTATTAAATCTATCTAACTATCTATATATTATATAAGTAAAAGAGAATTTCTAACCACAAATCTTATAATATCTCAAACTAAAATTTCTAATTTTTTTGATTTTAAATAATTAAAAAAAAGTTCTCTATAGCTCTCATTCAAGCAAAAAAAAAAAAAATAATATCTTGATTTATGACTTTTCAATGGAAAGTACATCAAATATATAAAACAAAAAATAGAAAGTATATTAATCCATTTCAAAATTCAAATTTGAGGGGTATCATTAATTTAAATTTAAAATTCTAATGATTTATCCCATAATATATATAAGTTTTAAATAATGATCTATTCCATGATTTATCTATATATCTATATATCTATATACTATTATAATTGCAAAATATTGTCATTTCATTAAGGTTGAAAGTTGTAATTGTTTTTTGTCATTTTTTTTTTATTTTGCTTAATTTTTTGTTAATATGTATTACAATACGATTGGTCTATAAATTAATTTTATATTCTTAAAATAAAATTACCAATTTGAATTCTTACTTATTTTATGTTACTATAATTGGAATGAAATCAATATTCATTCCTTAAATTTTGCATTCTTTATTAAATTATAAAATAAAATTTTAAATTTAAATTCTTCTTCAAATTATATTACTACAATTAGAATGAAATCAATATTCAAATGTGTCATGATGTATCATAATAGTATTGGTCTAAATATAATTTGTTTTAAATACATGTGTTCAAATTATTAATCGCTATTATTTTCTTCTTTTTTTTTTAATTTTATATAAAAAAATTATATTCTTCTAAACTATAAGGACTTGAATAACAATTTTTTTTTGACAAAAGAACAAAACGTAATTTTTTTTAGTACTTACCAAAAGATGGTGGATTTTGTTAGATTTTTTTAATTTTTTTATCTCAATTGTCAATTAAAGAAATTAAAATAAATAATAAAGATATCTTTGGCTCAAATTGTTAAAAAGTTAATTTTGCTAAAATAAATTAGAAAGAACCTTTTTTTTTTTTTTAAAAAAAAGTGATAGTTCGTTAAACTTTTTTTATTTAAAAAGGGGGGGGGGTTATAGGTGACAATTTATTATTTATCTAGAATTATTTTCAGATTTAATGAAAATACCATATTAAATTTTCTTCTTACCTTTTTTTATTCAAATACTTTATTTTGTAAAAAAATTGTTTTATTCTATTTAATATTTTATTGTAATTTTTAAATTAAAAAGAATTTCTAAAAAATCATATTTAAATTATTTATGCCATTATAAAAGTAAATTTTTTTAATATCAACTTGGTAGTAGTTTCGGAAGTGCTAAATAAATATACTTTTTTACTTTTTATGAAAATTGTTGGAAAAATGGTTTAATATAGGCATATTTTTTAGCTCAAAATTGAGTGGGCCCCAAACGTCTTTTGGGGTGGGCCCGAAGAGGTGATGTGTTCCTTGCCGCGTGGCAAGTCACACGGTGAAGACGGAACGTCAAAACCATTTATGAGTGAATGGGAAGTTGACGTCGTTTTCGGATTTAACATTAATTTTTTAGATAAAAATTCTTTTGAATTTTTTCAATAAAAAATTATTGTGGGAATTTAATTTAATTCTAAATTCAAATTTTGGGTTCCTAAATGGTTTTCTAAAATTTGTACCTCTTACTTTATTTATTAAACTATTCAATTTGTTTAATATATAAATATATTCAATAGTTTAATATATATATACATATATATTCAAAATTGTTTATTTAATAAAGGTAAAATAAATTTGAATTCCAAATAGGTTGTTTGACCAACGGATCTTTTCAAATTTGTTTTCAATTTGCCTCGGTCAACTTTATTTGAATGTGATACGGGCAGAACCTGTTCACTACAGTTTTGCACCTATTCTTTTCCTTAATGCACCTGTTTGGGTCATTTGTTGTTGCCTATAAATACTACATTCCAGCAATGTTAAAGCCCCAGACAAAATTCAGTCCGTATATTTTGATATTGCTGTCCATTTTGCTCTAAGTACATATATTCTTCATATATTAGATTTAGAAAAAATATTCAGAGAGTTAGAACACAGGTTTGGTTCGCCGAACAAATTGTTTGGTGTACTACTGCAATTTGTGAAGATCATTGTATCCTGGGAGATAGACGCCACTCAATCGTAAGTACCGTAGCGGAGCGAATCTGTCTTAAGGATAGAGTGTCACACACTCGACTTGGTCTTAATTTTAATTCGGTTCGATAAATAAATCTGGTATGTTATTTATTTGTTTTGTTTGTTTTTATTTCAAGTTATTTTATATACACAGAAGATTGTTCCAACAATCTTAAGACAGACTCGAATTATTCTGTTTATAGAATTTTTCGTTTGTTTCCCTTTTTCATTCTTCGTAAATAATTTCGGAAGAAAATTATTTTCTGTGGATTTACAAAATAATATTCTGGTTGGAAAAACAAATAGTGATTATATGCTATTTGACAGATAGTAGTAATATACTATCTCTTTTCTTTGACAACAACTAGTAGTTTGATACTGGTGTCATTAACAATTCAGAATATATTTTTGTGGAATTTTTTCAGAAATTAATTTTGGGTTTTAGAAATTATTTTCTGAGTTTTCATTACTTAAAATTCTGTTTTAGTATTTTAATTATTGAAGTGCTATAGAAATTAATTTTCTGTGTGGAATTAATTTGGTTGAATAAAATTTTATTTTATTTCCAAATTAATTGAAAAAATAAAAGTTATATTCTTATTTCTTTTATTTTACAGAATTTAATTTCTGTGTGGAATTAATTTGGTTGAATAAAATTTTATTTTATTTCAAATTAATTGGAAAATAAAAGTTACATTCTTGTTTCTTTTATTTTTACAGAATTTAATTCTGTGAATTTGGTTTAATTTTCTGTGTAGTGTAAATTCTAATTATAATTTTGTTTTATAAATTAGAATTGATGGCTACTGAAACAAATGCCCAAACAAGTACTACTGTGGTGGCTGCAATTGCACCAACCCCTCTCCTGTGATGACAGTACCAATAAATCATGAGAAAGCCAGAGAAGTTCTCAGGAACTGACTTTAAAAGATGGCAACAGAAAATGTTGTTCTATCTTACAACTCTGAACCTGGCTCGTTTCCTCCGTGAAGATGCTCCTATCCTGAAAGAGGATGAAACCGACCGGCAAGTGGTTGCTGCGGTTGATGCTTGGAAACATGCCGATTTCCTTTGCCGGAATTACGTCTTGAACGGACTTGACAACACATTATACAACGTCTACAGTCCAATCAAGACAGCAAAGGAACTTTGGGAATCGTTGGAGAAAAAGTACAAAACGGAAGATGCCGGCTCAAAGAAATTTGTGGTTGGCAGATTCTGGATTTTGTAATGGTTGATTCAAAAACTGTGATCAGCCAAGCTCAAGATTTCCAACTCATTCTGCATGACATTCACGCAGAAGGTATGTCTCTCAGTGAATCCTTCCAAGTTGCAGCCTTAATTGAAAAATTACCAAAAGGCTGGAAGGAATTCAAGAACTACCTCAAACACAAGCGCAAAGAAATTTCTATGGACGAGTTAATTGTGCGTTTAAGGATTGAGGAGGACAACCGCAATTCTGAAAAGCGGGGGTAAGCATCCTATGGAGTCTAAGGCAAATGTGGTGGAACATGCTTCAAAAACCAAGAAACGAAAGTCTTCTGGAGAAAGTTCATCACAAGGCTCTAAAGGGGGGAAAATAAAAAGTACAAGTTTAATGGCAAATGTTACATCTGTGACAAAGAGGGACATCGGGCCAAAGATTGCCGTAGCAAAGGCAAAAGCAAAAAAGAACAAGCAAGAAGCCTGCTCAAGCCCATATGACCGAAGTGGACAAGATTTCCAATGGTGTAGATGACATCAATCTTTCTGCAGTTGTTTCCGAGGCAAATCTTGTCGGAAATCCTAAAGAATGGTGGGTGGACACTGGTGCTACTCGCCATATTTGTGCCGACAAAAAGATGTTCACATCTTATTCTACAGTGGACAATGGTGAACAACTTTTTATGGGCAACTCCTCAACTTCCAAAGTTGAAGGACAAGGAAAGATTGTACTCAAGATGACATGGAAAGGAACTCACTCTCAACAATGTGCTGCATGTACCGGACATTCGCAAGAATCTTGTTTCCGGATCTTTGTTGAGTAAGAATGGGTTTAGGCTAGTATTTGAGAGTGATAAATTTGTACTTACTAAGAATGGGATGTATGTAGGAAAAGGTTACATGTCTGATGGCCTTTTCAAGTTAAATGTAATGACCGTTGTACCCTCAGTTATTAATAATACTACATCTTCTTCTTACTTGCTTGAGTCTTCAAATTTATGGCATGGTAGACTAGGACATGTTAATTATGGATCTTTGCGTAGATTAATTAATATGGAATGTTTACCTAAATTTGACATTGATTCAAATCATAAATGTGAAATTTGCGTTGAGGCAAAATTATCTAAAACTCCTTTTCATTCAATTGAAAGAAGTACGGAACCACTTGAATTAATTCATAGTGACATTTGTGATTTTAAATCAATTCAAACTAGAGGTGGGAAAAAAGTATTTTATCACTTTTATAGATGACTATACTAGATATAGTTATGTTTATTTAATTCGAACCAAGGATGAAGCTTTGGAAACTTTCATTCAATATAAGAATGAAGTTGAAAATCAACTTGGTAAGAAAATCAAGAAACTTAGAAGTGATAGAGGTGGTGAATATGAATCACCTTTTGGTGATTTTGTAAAGAACATGGAATAATTCATCAAACCACCGCTCCTTACTCACCTCAGCAAAATGGAATTGCTGAAAGGAAAAATAGGACTTTAAAAGAAATGATGAATGCCATGTTAATCAGTTCTGGATTACCTCAGAACTTGGGGGGAAGCAATACTTTCTGCTAATTATATTTTAAATAAAGTACCCCGAAAGAAAGTGAATCAAACACCTTATGAATTGTGGCATGGAAGAGTACCATCCTACAAATACTTAAAAGTGTGGGGGTGTTTGGCTAAAGTGGCTATTCCTAGTCCTAAAAAGACTAAGATAGGTCCTAAGACCATTGATTGCATTTTCATTGGTTATGCCAAGAATAGTAGTGCATATCGGTTTTTGATTCATAAATCAGAACATTCCGAAATGCATGTAAATACTATTATTGAGTCGGAATGCATCATTTCTTTGAACATGTATTTCCAAATAAGACTGGACAAGAGACTAGTAATAATAAAGATCTTTTGATGCTATTACTAGTAAGGATCAAGAACATGATCAAGAACAAGAGTTAGATCAAAATGAGGAAGAGGAACCTAGGCGTAGTAAACGTGCTAGAACCTCAAAATCTTTTGGTCCAGATTTTCTAACATTTTGTTAGAAAATGAGCCTTTAACTTTTAAAGAGGCTATGTCCAGTCCTGAAGCTCCTTTATGGAAAGAAGCTGTCAACAGTGAAGTTGAATCCATCTTGCAAAATCACACTTGGGAATTAGTGGACTTGCCACCAGGTTGTAAACCTCTTGGGTACAAGTGGATTTTCAAAAGAAAATTGAAAGCGGATGGATCAATAGACAAATACAAGGCAAGACTTGTAGTCAAAGGTTTTAGACAAAAAGAAGGTCTAGATTACTTTGACACATACTCACCGGTTACTAGAATAACATCCATTAGAATGCTAATTGCCATTGCATCTCTATACAATCTAGAAATTCATCAAATGGATGTTAAAACCGCTTTCTTAAATGGTGAGTTAAATGAAGAAATTTACATGGAACAACCAGAAGGGTTTTCTGTTCCAGGAAAGAAAAGAAAGTGTGTAAATTGGTTAAATCATTATATGGTTTAAAACAAGCGCCAAAGCAATGGCATGAGAAATTTGACAAGGCAATGATGTCAAATGGATTTAAAATTAATGAGTGTGACAAATGTGTTTATATTAAAAACACAGACAAAGGTTATGTCATTGTATGTCTTTATGTAGATGATATGCTCATCATTGGTAGTAATAATGATATGATTAAAACTACAAGAAAATGTTGAATAAACATTTTGACATGAAGGACATGGGCATTGCTGATGTAATTCTTGGTATGAAAATTACCAAAACATCAGAAGGATATGCTTTGTCACAATCTCATTACATTGAGAAAATACTTGACAAATTCAGCAAAGATGATGATCATCTTGCTAGAACACCTGTAGATGTTAATTTGTATCTTTCTAAGAATGTACAGGAAAGTATTTCTCAATTAGAGTATGCCCAAATTATTGGAAGCTTAATGTACTTGATGAACTGCACTCGCCCAGATATAGCTTATGCAGTAAGTAAATTAAGTAGATATACGAGTAATCCGGGAGTAGAACACTGGAAAGCAATTATAAGGGTTCTAAGATATCTCCGATTTACTCGTAACATTGGGCTTTATACTAGATATCCAGCAGTACTTGAAGGATACTGTGATGCAAATTGGATATCGGATACTAGAGACTCGAAGTCCACCAGTGGGTATGTCTTTACTCTTGGTGGGGCGGCTGTATCTTGGAAATCTTCCAAACAGACTTGTATTGCTAGGTCTACTATGGAATCTGAATTCATAGCTTTAGACAAAGCAGGGGAAGAGGCAGAATGGCTTCGCCACTTCCTTGAAGATATTCCAATATGGCCAAAACCGGTGCCTGCTATATGCATACATTGTGATAGTCAATCAGCTATAGGTAGAGCACAGAGTCATATGTATAACGGTAAGTCACGACACATTCGTCGTCGACATAACACCGTGAGACAACTACTCTCTAATGGAATTATTTCCATAGAATATGTTAAGTCTAAAGACAACATAGCGGATCCACTAACCAAAGGGTTAGCAAGAGAGTTAGTTGAGAATTCATCGAGGGGAATGGGACTTAAGCCTATTAAATAAGAGTTACCACAACGGCAACCCAACCTAGTTGACTGGAGATCCCAAGATCTAGGTTCAAAGGGACAACCGAGTTGTGATGACTCAGAAGGATCACTGGGGAGTCTAACTCCTACCCATTTCTTTGATAAATAGTGATGTCTGCAGCGTTTGAGGTTAAGTAAAATTTTAATGATTCTTATATCTAGGTAAACCTAGTGGAGTATGGCAGGATACTCTTCATAAGAATCACCTATGTGAGTGTGAACTGGGCCGGTTCTATGAGATTTGTGAAGGGCTACAATTCTCTAGAGCACTCATGAAAGACCAGGTTGTTCAGGGCCAAAATGAACACAATAGTGAGAACTAAACTGTGTCTGGGAATATACTGTGTGAGTTCTATTGTCTTGGTTTACACAAACGGCTGAACAGTTCAAGACATCATGTTCACTGTTAGCTAGTAAATCCGATAGTGTCTCACAAGGGAAGGTTCAAAGCCAAAAGCTACCTATCCTTTGCAGAATATTTCAATTTCTGTACTCTCTGTAATTAGATCATGTTGTTGCATTTTCTCTCCGTCAAATTCCATTCATGTGGGGGATTGTTGGAAAAATGGTTTAATATAGGCATATTTTTTAGCCAATTGAGTGGCCCCAAACGTCTTGGGGTGGTCCGAAGAGGTGATTTTTGTGGGTGGGTCCGAAGAGGTGAGTGTTCCTTGCCACGTGGCAAGTCACACGGTGAAGACGGAACGTCAAAACCATTTATGATGAATGAGAAGTTGACGTCGTTTTCGGATTTAACATTAATTTTTTAGATAAAATTCTTTTGAATTTTTTCAAAAAAAATTATTGTGAGAATTTAATTTAATTCTAAATTCAAATTTTGGGTTCCTAAGTGGTTTTCTAAAATTTGTACCTCTTACTTTATTTATTAAACTATTCAATTTGTTTAATATATAAATATATTCAATAGTTTAATATAATATATAATATATATTCAAAATTGTTTATTTAATAAAGGTAAAATAAATTTGAATTCCAAACAGGTTGTTTGACCAACGGATCTCTTCAAATTTGTTTTCAATTTGCCTCGGTCAACTTTATTTGAATGTGATACGGGCAGAACCTGTTCACTACAGTTTTACACCTATTCATTTCCTTAATGCACCTGTTCGGGTCATTTGTTGTTGCCTATAAATACTACATTCTAGCAATGTTAAAGCCCTGGAAAAAATTCAGTCCGTATATTCTGATATTGCTGTCCATTTTGCTCTAAGTACATATATTCTTCATATATTAGATTTAGAAAAAATATTCAGAGAGTTAGAACACAGGTTTGGTTCGCCGAATAAATTGTTTGGTGTACTACTACAATTTGTGAAGATCATTGTATCCTGAGAGATAAACGCCACTCAACCGTACGTACCGTAGCGAGGCGAATCTGTCTTAAGGACAGAGTGTCACACACTCGACTTGGTCTTAATTTTAATTCAGTTCGATAAATAAATCTGGTATGTTATTTATTTGCTTTGTTTGTTTTTATTTCAAGTTATTTTATATACACAGAAGATTGTTCCAACAATATGTACAGAAAAGTAGAAATGTGATATGACCTAAAAAAATAATTAAATATACTTTTTTACTTTTTATGAAAAGATGTATAGAAAAGTAGAAATGTGATGTGATACAAAAAAGATAAAAAGATTATAAAAATAAAAAAAAATAAAAAAAAAAGTGGGCTAATATGGCACTTTTCAAACAACTCTTTATTCGATGATCCCTTTCTAAAAGGTGTAATTTTAAAAAAAAAAATTTAAGAAAAATTCTATTGAAAATATTAAGTATATTGCTTTTTATTTTGTTCATTAATATTAAACTTTTAATTAATTTTATTTATTATTTTAAAAATTAAATTAGCAAATAATTTATATACATAATTTTGTTTTGGTTGCTCAAGTTATTTCGTGTTTCTTCCCAAGTCCACTCAAATTTAATTTGAATTTTTGAATTTCTACATAAGTCCTCACTTAATTAAAAATTATGTTGTTCAATCTTTAAAAAAATTTAAGCTCAACTCAAGTTCCTTGGATTGAGCTCACCTAAGTTTGCAATTCTAGCAAGGGGGTTGAAAGTTACATGATTAAATTTGTGACAAATTAAAAAATAATAAATAAATTGTGATAAAATTATGGGAGTTAAATTGTAAATTTCAATTTTCTTTATTTCATAATTTGCATACAAAAATTTAACTATTTATATTATTTTGTATAAAAATATATTATTAATTTATTTACATGTCGTGCATAGCACGGGCTACGACTAGTATGTGATTATTAAAAAATCCCAAAGTAAGCTTTGAATAAATGTGTAATTTCAAGGGGTTTTGATTTAGAATTGCTTAAAACGTGAGATTCTTCAAACATTTTAAAAGGAACATAAAAATCTCTTAGTAAACGTTGTGCAAATATGTAATTTCAAACTGTGAGAATTTCAGTCATTTATAGGTATTAACTAGCATCCATAAGTGTAAACTGTAGTGTTATACTGTCATTTTCACACAAAGAGAACTATTAGGTTCATTAGATTATTTTGAGAACTTATTAATTACTAAAATATAAAAATGAGATTTATTGGTGCCTTCTCCTAACTTTTTTAATAATATTTTTCAAAGTAGTAAATGTGTTTGATAAATATTTGAAAAATTATTCCATTAGTCCACATCATCCTTTTATCCCAGAGAAATTCTCCTAACTTTTTTAATAATATTTTTCAAAGTAGTAAATGTGTTTGATAAATATTTAAAAAATTATTCCATTAGTCCACATCATCCTTTTATCCCAGAGAAAATCACCATTCGGTATTACTTTCATAAAATTATTATAAATTTATGAAAATATTTCAAATTTTAATTATTAATATTTAAAAAAAATTTACCAGGCATATGTAATTTTTATTTTCAAATTTTCACTGAACTGATTTTTACCCTTTGCCGCCATGTACTGAAGTCTCTCTCTGTCTTCACTCCCACTAGTATGACTAGAAAATGATGTTAGTTTGGGAATGTAGGATTGCAGAATGGAATCAAATCTGGGTACTGGGTCCACAAATTCATGGACGCGGGCTCAAATATCATATTTAAGATGTGTTGTACAAGAATTTGAATGTAGATTTTGAAAAAAAAAAAATTTGTGAAATATAGATAAAATGTAATTATATTTTTTTTTACGTTTGATCTTTCTTTTTTATTTTTTTTGAATTCCTATTAAAATTTATGAACAAAACATAACATTAAGTTGCTATAACTTTAGAGCAATATTAGGTACCCATAATTTATACACAAAAAATAATAAAAAAAATTAATTTAGAATTCAGATTCATTTAAAATATATAAAAGAGTTAAATCCCAACCTTACATAAGTCGTAGTTCAGCTGATAACTTTATTATAGTTGTTAATGTATATACATGACATCAGCTTTATTATGATGTCATCCATAATATCAATCCTAAGATTATTATTCATATTCTATTCCCTTTTTTTTTTTATTTAAGACTTTCTTTTTATTAGGTTTCTTGCTTCTTTTTTATTATTAGGTTTGTTGTTCCTTACACTTATTCATCTTATGTATAGGGCTCTCTATTGTATTGTAAGATTATGATCAACAATACAGATATTCTCTCTCCTCTCTCTTCATACAATTATATTAACATGGTATCAGAGTTATAAAGTTCGGCATGTCTTTCTGGTTCACCGGTGGGAGATCGGTTGGAAACCATGCCTCTACTGCCTACTGGAGTTTCAACACAAACTTGTGTTAGTCCTAGCCTATATTAGCATGGTATTAGAGCTATAAGGTTTAGCCTATCTTTCTGGTTCACCGATGGACGGCCAGTTGGAAGCCATATCTCCGCTGCCCGGTGGAGTTTCAATACAAACCTGTGTTAGTCCCAACCTCCACCAACCAATCAACCATCACATCTGCCACGAGCGTCACATACATATCTCTTTTTTGTTTTTGTTTTTGTTTTTTTCCTCTTTGTGCTTCCGCACTCTTTTCTCAGTTCTCTCCATTTCACCTCAAATAGGTTACTGTCTTCTAACCTATTTGAGTTTCAAGAGGGAAAAAATATACTTATATCATGATAACCATAATGGTAATACACCATACAAACCACCCAAGCTGCCCCTAGGCATATCACCCAAGTCACCCTTAGCACACCATCCAAGCCTCCTAAGGCCACATCATATAAGTTGTCTCCCAAGGTCCCCTCATGATGAACATGCCACTTAAGTGCCTTACAAGGCCCCTTCACAGTGAACAAGCCGTTCACGCACTCATGCGCTCCTTTTCTTACAACCCGCACAAAAGTCGTCCATTTTTCTATGCCTGGTGAACACTCTATCCTTACGCTCCAAGAACTGTCATCTGGATCTATACCAAAATTTTATTTTCTTATTTCCTATTTTATGTTTACAAACTCAAGCTGGTTTCCTTTCACCCACCTTGAGTTTGAATGGAGGGTGTTAATGTATATACATGACAACAACCTTATTATGATATCATTCATGACAACAGGCTTAGAATTATTATTCCTATTACTATTCTTATTCTATTCCTTTCTTATTTAGGACTTCATTTTTATTAGGTTTCTTATTGCCTGCTTTTATTAGGGGTCTATTGTACTGTAAGATTTTGATAAATAATATAGAGATTCTCTCTTTTCTCTTGAGAGGGTAATTTGTATAAACCACAATTGGGCCGAGCTAGGTGAAATGGATTGCACACGTTGGGCTGTTCATTGGGTCGAAATAACCCTAGTAAGTGGCCCAACGTGCATCGAGCCTGTTGCAAACCGTCGGAGGTGATTACTAGACCTTGGAATACGTTACCTCGATAAAACACGGTGTGCGTATTGGCGCGGTTCAGAGCAGGATATCTCGGTTGGACATCAGTAGCTGAACAAAGTGTGGCCATCTCACTTGGCTTGCAGTGATGAGTGTATTTTAAGGATAAACATTATCCTTGGGCATGAGACTCCTAGGAGGACTCTGCTAAGGAGAGCAGAGTCCTACTAGGATTGTGCAAATCATCTCACTTGGTTGGTAGTGAGTAAAGTATTATCAAGATCGACACTCTTCACTAGGAGTGTGATTCCAAGGAGGACTCTTATAAGAAGAGTTGGAGTCCTATTAGGATGGTGCCAAGTGAAATCTATAAAAGCTCATGACAGGACCTATGTACAGGTATCACAATTCATACTCTAATATATACCAGAGCTTATTGTCTATTGTCTAGTTGCTGACTTAGGCATCGGAGGGGTTTCTAGCATACACACGCCGGCCAATTCACGTTTGTATTTTCAGGTAGTAAAATGACGACGTTTGGAGGAGTGTAAACTTGATCAATAGGATTATACGAGAAGATTAGTCTGTGCTCGTACAATTGGCGCCGTCTGTGGGAATAGCATACAGAGAACAAACCTTTTGATTAAGTTTTCTTTCAATCAATGTCAATGGCTCATAACGAGGACTTGCCACATTCTACTATTGATGGGCAGACCCCGGAAGGGGGAGAGAGGCGCGAAGGTTTGCCTTTTGTTCCGCCCATGGCAGAATTAGATCTCCAACGACGGAACCCATGGAGAGACGCGCAAGAAGGAAGGGCCTCAAGTCCACGCCGTTCTCAAAGCCCTGATAGACAGAGGCGGATGATGGATCATCAGGTTCTGGAAGATCGCATAAAGGAGCAAGACGAAGTAATAAGGAGGATGACAACTGACATGGAGACTATGAAGTGCCAAATAAAAGGCAAGAGATGGCAAAAGAAAAGATGGGCAAAGGCAGAACGCACTCTCACCACTCAGGAGATCGTGACAGGCAAGTCACACCGTCTCAGACTGAAAGTAGAAGCCTCAAAACAGGCGACATGCAGTCAAGAACCTCTAGGACTCGGTACTCCAGGTCTGAGAGAACGAGGACTGAAAGGTCTTGTACAGAGGGAATCAGTTATCAGCCCTCGCATATGTACCAAACGACATCTAGGCACATAGAGTTGCCTAGATCGGCAGACCTGAGGACAGTACTAGAAGAAAGGACTCGAATGAGAGAAGACACTAAGGCTCGCGACCCCCGAAGGGTCTCTGCTCTACAATGGTTGGCACCTAGGACACATCCATGATTAACGTTAACCCATGATTTCATATGTCTCATAAGTTATTAAGATCGAATTCTGAATTAATTATATATGTGTTGCATTATTTATGTTTATATCTGTTTAACGTAAGAAAATATGTTCATGTTTCTGTTTTGATTTGCAAATTAAAAGCGTTATCGGCATCCGATTCAGAAATTGACTTAATTTATGTGTTATTTAGGATTTATAGAATTTTATGGTAGGTTTAATTGAAATTCGATTCGGAACGAGTAAATTAGAATAATTAGTACCTAATTGATTAATTAATCAACAAATTAATTAGGCTATTAGCAAAGCCTATATAAGGCCACCTCAACACCTCTATTACACTTTTGCACCCTCATTTCCTCTTCCTTGAGCTTAAAACGTGTAGAGAGAGGCTAAGAGACAGTTGAATTCAAGCAAAGGAATTGCTAGAAAACTTGGAGATTGGCTTGGAACTTCAAATAATTACCTCTATAGAGCATAGTTGATCATCTAAGGTAAGAAATTCGACCTTTTAGTATGGGATTGAGCCACTTAGCACATGAGTTTAAAGAATTAAGTTGTATAATGCTAGACTTGAGCTAAAATGAAGGAGTTTAGATCATTCCATGCATGCATGTTTATATAATGGCATCTTGGGGAAGTTTTCAGAGAATTCTCCCATGCATGTTATCATTCTACCTTAGCTTTGAGAATTCATCTTGTTTTCCATCAATTCATCTCATTTGATCATATTTTGGAAGGTAAGAACTCAAGTGAATATATGCATGACAAGTTCATATCATGTTCTTACATTTCAAGTTGAATTCTTGCATGTTTGATATACTTTTGGGCCTTGATTTCATGAAATGATCTTCAAATCATAATATTCTACAAGTTCCTACATGTTTTCCAGAATTTTGGCCCAAGATGATGAGTTTTGAGGTGTGGAATTCGAGTTTTGAGCAAAGAAGAGCAATCTAGAAATTCTAGAATTTTGCTCTCCGCTCGAGCATGAGATTCTGCGCTCGAGCGGCCACCTTTGTTTCTGCATCTTCGCTCGAGCGACCTGAAGTTCGCTCAAGTGTGAAATGAATGCTCTCAGAAGTTTCATGTTTTTGCAGACCGCTCGAGCGACAAGAGTTACGCTCGAGTGAGGGTCTGAGTCTCACGCTCGAGCAGGGATCAAGCGACCGTCAAGCGTGAAAATCAAGCAACCAGCATTTTTGCCAAAGTTTACAAACCGCTCGAGCGCAAACGTGCGCTCGAGCGACCTCTCACATTTTGCATGGCCGCTCGAGCGAGGAAAGCCATACTAAAGCGTGGACCTTGTTTTCAGCAAGTTTTAGAAAATATTTTCAAGTGCAATTTTGCGTCCTCATTTCATCATAGGTATTCCTAGGCCAAGATTAAGACATCATAATGAGGATAAAGGGTAGAAACATACTAAGAACAAATGAAATAAGTTATGTATAATCTGAACGTGTGTTTCAATGTATGTATCTGTCATGTTGTGTAGGTTACGCACTGCGAGACGTCTGATTTGCTTACTCTATCTGTTTCTCTTGGAGCCTCTGTTATTAGTGAGTAATAACTTAGTAAAGCTATGTTCCACTTTATCTATTTTCTATATGATGAAATAAGATCTACTTTCTGAAATGTTATGTTCTGTACAATGAATGATTATCCGATTTCTAATAATGTATTCGTGGTATCCTTAGCATCATGTGATATCTGTTAGCTGTTACCTGGCATCGGAGGTTCCATCATGGAACTTAATATGTCTGCAATCTGTTACTCGTACCGAAGGCTCCATCATAGAGCTCAGCATATCTGTCTGTTACCCGGATCCGGAGGTTCCTTTATGGAACAGGTTACTCATAACCACCATACATTCTGCATATGTTCTGTATCTACTTTGTTAGTGCTAATGGATGTACCACGTATGAATAAACATGAACTCTGATTTTTGTATATGATCTGAATATGAATATGTATCTGATTTCTGGATCTGGTATGGACTTCATTCAATTAAACCCTTTACTTTGTTATTATTCACTGGACTCCCGCTTACTATTTATATTATGTATATAGGTGACCAGGCACGTGATCAAGGCCAAAGTTGCTAGCCTGGGATTCCGTTTTGTTAACCACCCTTTGCGCCTCCGGAGAAGGTTTCAAACCAAGTCAAGTTGTGTGGCCATGTCTTTTGAACATTCAACACTTTGTTTTTTCTTACTAAGGAACAGTTTACTTTTGGTTATCTGTACATGGGGTAACGTATAATTACTGTACCTATGTGATGTCTTACGTATAAGGTTTAATATTATTTGTCTCGTGTATGTCTGCACAACTCAATAAACGTTGTATTTTGTATATTTGCTTCCGCAGCTCCTTGATTATGCGTTATTCTGTTCAAAGACCTTTGGTAATCCAAGGATTACTGGCCGGTTACGATACTAAACCTATAGAGGCGGGTTAGGGTCGTGATAGAATGCCAGCACCACGCCTTGCCTACAAACCAGTAGACAAAGCGTTAGCAAGGATGCAGAGCTCGCCGTTCGTTTCGGTGATTGAGAACGCACCATTACCCTTAGGCTTCCACCAGCCTAAATTCCCAACTTATGAGGGAAAGTCAAACCCCTACATGCACTTGAGCCACTTCCGTCAGGTTATAGTTGTGTATCAACGAAACGAGACTCTAATGTGTATTTTGTTTCCTTCTAGCCTAGGAGACCTAGGTTTAACATGGTTTGAGAGGTTGCCAGAAGGAAACATAGCTTCATGGACTCAACTTGCAAAGGCATTTATGACCAGGTTTAGAACAAACACCAAGACACCAGTAGAGTTTGGCCAGCTGCTCTCTATAGACATGGGCGAAAAGGAAACATTTAAGTCTTACAACAACCGGTATTATGAGACTTTTAATCAAATTGGAGATTGCCCTGCAAACCCAGCTATCACACAGTACAAACGAGGTTTGTCGACAGGCAATAAATTAAGGGATTCAATAACAATATCGCCACCCCTCACAATGGAGGCCCCAATGGAAAGAGTATATCAGCACATCCGGGTAGAAGAAGATGGCGCTCGCGCCAAAACAAAATCTGGCACAACAGTGATGTCAGACAAAAAACTGGTGGCAAAAGTTAACACGATCGGAAGGGAAGAACGACCGAACAAAAATGGTCGGGGCAGACGAGCCAACGGTGAGGACTCCCAAGAAAGGAAGTTAAGAGTCTGCACCACCATCACCACGGTGTTCAATAAACCTATATACCGAATTCTTAGCGAGATACACGATGAACCCTTCGTTTGGCGGCCAGCCACGTTGGGAGAAGCACATAGGGGCCACGATGATAAATACCATTGCACCTTCCATGATGAAAAGGGACACCGAACTGAAACATGTACGCCATTAAGGCAACATCTAGCGGAGTTAGTTACCGCAGGCCACTTGGACCAATATATTGAAAAGGGAGTGCAGCCAGCCCCCCAGGGCCACAATAGGCCAGATGGGACGCTAGCCGACGGCCCGCCCCAAGGCATAATCAATGTGAGACATGGGATCATCGAGCCTGAACGAGTATATGAACTTAGAGGAATGATTAGGAAGGCTGAGCACATAAGAGAGGTACTGAGTGCACAACCTCCCGTGAAAAAGGGAAAAATGGATGCAACAAACATCATTACATTCTCAGATAAAGACTTAGCAAGGCTATAAAGCCCTCACAACGACGCACTAGTGGTTACTCTACGCGTCAAGAATTTCGACATCAAGCGAATCCTAATTGACCAACGGAGCTCATTTTTGATAATGTACTACGAGACCTTCAAACAACTCAAATTGGAGGACAAAGATTTAGCACCTGCGACATCTCTCTTAGTCGACTTCAACTCAATGCCAGAATGGCCCGTTGGCAAGATAATTCTACTAGTCAAAGCAGGAACAATGACAAAGCAAGTGGAATTTTGGGTATTGAAAATCCCATCCACTTACAACATAATCTTAGGAAGAGCATGGTTGCACGCCATGCGAGCGGTAGCATTAACCCACCACCAGGTGTTACGGTTCCGGAATGATTGAAGAAGTCTTAGGAGACAAAATCATGTCCAAGAAATGCTTCGTAACTGCCCAAGGGTTCATACAAATGGTGGAGGAGCCAAAAAGCAACGAGTTGTTCGTAGACGTTGGCAAGGTAGCCAAACAAAAGGCAACAGAAGACCTGGTGGAGGTCAGAATAGACGAGAAGATCCCATAAAATTTCTTTCTGCTCGATACATCTTTGTCCAGCACTGAGAGAATAGAGATCATGGAATTTTTGATCTCTAACATCGAGGTGTTTTCCTGGACGTCGTACGATATGCCTGGCATTAACTCAAACTTCATCTGCCATCAACTCAATGTCCACCCAACCGCCAGACCAATTATATAACGAACTCACCGATCGGCACTTCACCACGCCGAGGTAGTGGCTGAGGAAGTGGGAAATCTACTCGAAGCAGGGGCAATTAGGGAGGTTCATTATCCTAGGTGGATCTCCAACATCGTGGTGGTGCCAAAAAAGAACGGCAAGTGGCGCGTTTGCGTGGACTACAAGACAATCAACAAAGCGTGCCCAAAAAACAATTTTTCTCTACCACAAATAGACCAACTGATGGACTTAACTGCAGGTCACAATCAATTTAGCTTTCTCAATGCGTTTCACGGTTATCATCAGATTGCTATGCATGAACCAGACTAGGAGGTCACATCGTTTACATCACCCAGAGGATTGTATTGCTACAAGGTCATATCCTTTGGCCTGAAAAATACAGGGGCGACATTCCAGCGAATGATCACCAAAATGTTCAAACCATTATTAGGCAAAACAATGGAGGCTTACATAGATGACATAGTGATCAAAAGCAAGAATGAAAGAGACTATCTCAAGGATCTCATCGAAATGTTCCAAATTTTGAATACCCACAATCTGTGACTGAAAGCATCCAAGTGCGCGCTTGGCGTGGGGTCAGGAAAATTCCTTAGCTTTCTAATAACCAACTGAAGTATAGAAATAGATCCATCTTAGATCAAAGCCATTCAAGATCTCGAGAGGCCCAACACAGTCAAGGAGGTACAGTATCTCACTGGCCTAGCAGCCACACTAAATCGATTCATAAGTCGTTGATCTTCAGATAGGTGTTGACCGTTCTTCCAGGCACTAAAGGCCAAATTTGAGTGGGATGACGAGTGCGACCACGCTCTGGAAAGCTTAAAAGAATACATGACCTTTCCACCATTGTTGGTAACCCCAATACCAAGAGAGGAACTCTTTTTATACTTAGCATTTTCCTAACATGCAGTTAGCACAGTGTTGGTACAAGCTGAGGGAGTACAACACTTGCCTATCTTTTATGTTAGCAAGACATTACTGGACGCGGAAATGAGGTATTTGTCGTTGGAGAAGTTGGCCTTGGCTTTAATGATGGCTTTAAGAAAATTATCGCACTACTTCTATGCCCACACTATGATCGTCCTAACGGCCTTCTCCTTAAAAGCCTTGTTTGAAAGGGCGGACTTTTCTAGGCGAATTCTGAAGTAGGTCGTGAAGTTAGGGCAGTTTGACATTAAGTTTTAACCGAGAACCACGATAAAGGCCGAAGCTTTGGCAGACTTCATGGCCAGTTTGCGCCAGGCAGTCATCATGTTTTCCTAATCGACTTGATCGAAGCAACAGAGCAAAGGGGGAAAAGTGTCGTAGGGATAGCGCAGCCCTTGCAACAGGACGCTCAACTGCATAGCAAACCATTCAGCCTTGCAAAAAGGGAAGAAAGAACAGATAGCACTATTACAAGCAAAGACTCACTCAAAAGTAAAGTCCTAAGACAGTCATACAGTAAGGATCAAAACCTAATGACGGATAACAACTTAGAAGAAGGCATCATCAACGCCCCTGATCCCAAGACATCATCAGATCCCTCCATTTACTGGAAACTATTTGTAGTAGAGATGTGGAAGCTCTTCGTGGATGGAATGTCCAATAAGCACGGTGCTGGACTGGGGATAGTTCTCATCTCACCAGATGGCTTGACCATTGAACAAGCAATCAACCTTGGATTTCCAGCATCCAACAACGAGGCCGAGTACGAAGCACTGTTAGCCGGTTTGAAGTCAGCATTCCGCCTGAAAGCCACAGAGCTCATGGTATACAATGACTCCCAATTAGTAGTCAACAAAATTTCGGGCGACTACGAAGCAAAGGACGATAGAATGGCCAAGTATCAATAGTTGGTCAAAAAGGAAATCATAAAGTTTGATGTGGTAAGGATAGAGCAAATCGGTCGAGAAAAAAATAGCAAGGCAGATGAACTGGCCAGTTTTGCGTCGATGGCAGACACGTCTATCCCACACCCATTGCTAATGGATTTCCTGCCAAGACCAAGTATTGAAGAACCTAAAGCAACCAAAGTATGCTACGCCGAGCTAGGTCCCTCCTAGATGGACCCCATAGTGGTGTTCTTAAAAGGTGACATCCTGCTAGAGAACAAGAAGGAGGCCAACAAAATTATAACAAAGTCACAACGATTTTGGCTCTCTCTATCAATAGCATTGTACAAAATATCCTTCACAGCAAGGTCGAGGCATTTTTGTTCGAAATACACGAAGGCATTTGCAGAAGCCACCAAGGGGGAAGATCACTGGCCTACCGAGCCATTTCACAAGGGTATTGGCGGCCGTACATGCAAGCAGACGCTGAGAAGTACATCAAAAAATGCGAGAAATGTCAGAAGTTTGCGCATCAAATCCATCAGCCAGCAAGAGAGCTCCTATCCTTGACCAGCCCTTGGACTTTTGCAATGTGGGGCCTAGACATTGTGGGACCACTCCTAACCGCGCTGGGCAACAGAAAGTTCTTTATTGCGGCAATGGACTACTTCACCAAGTAGGTAGAAACAGAGGCACTCGTCTCCATTAAAGAGAAAGACGTCAAGAAGTTTGTCTGGTAGAACATCATAACTTGGTTTGGAATACCCAAGGCTTTAATATCGGACAACGACACTCAGTTTGATAGAAAAATCTTTAGGGATTTTTGTGAAGAATACAAGATAGAATTTTATAACTCTACGCCTACGTACCCCCAGGCCAATGGCCAGGCTGAAGCTTCCAACAAAGTAGTCTTAGATGGTCTGAAAAAGAGGTTGGAAAAAGCAAAAGGCAAATAGGCTAAGGAACTTCCCCACGTCTTATGGGCTTACAGAACCACACATCGACATTTAACTGGCAAAACACCTTTTTTCTTGGCTTATGGCATGGAGGCAGTAATCCCTTTGGAAGTCGGCCTCCCCACCATTAGAAGCGAAAATTTTGATCCAGACTTGAATAGAGAGGCCATAGCCTTAGAATTAGGCCTTGTAAAAAAGAAAAGAGAAAGGCAATTGGTGCACATTGCCTTGTATCAACAGAAGTTGTCCGGGAAATACAATAAAATGGTACACCCAAGGAAATACAAGATTGGAGATTGGGTGCTGCGCAAAGTAATGGGAAACACTTTGGTGCCTGGAGATGGAAAATTAGGACCTAATTGGAAAGGACCGTACAAAGTGATTGGTTTGGCAAAAAAATGGACATATCACCTAGAAGATGTAGACAACCGAGCTATTCCAAGGCCATGGATCACGACAAATCTCAAAGTATTTTATTTTTAGTAATTTCTTAAACACTTGTAATTTTTCATTTTCAATAAAACAAGTAGACATTCTTTCTGTAGAAATTCTTTCCTCTGTTTGTAAAATTGTTCGTACTCATTGCCCGGCTGGAGGGCAACTAAAGAAGGTTAGCAGGTTTGATCAACACTCTTTAGCCCAAATAAGAATCTAGGCTTAAGAAGGTTGGCAGGATTAACCAACACTTTTTTCATTCTTCAGCCGAGATAAGGATCTAGGCTCAAGAAGGTTGGCAGGTTTGACCAACACTTTTTTTATTCTTCAGCCGAGATAAGGATCTAGGCTTAAGAAGGTTGGCAGGTTTAACCAACACTTTTTTCATTCTTTAACCGAGATAAGGATTTAGGCTTAAGAAGGTTGGCAGGTTTCACCAACACTTTTTTCATTCTTCAGCCGAGATAAGAATCTAGGCTTAAGAAGGTTGACAGGTTTGACCAACACTTTTTTCATTCTTTAGCCGAGATAAGGATCTAGGCTCAAGAAGGTTGGCAGGTTTGACCAGCACTTTTTTCATTATTGAGCCGAGATAAGGATCTAGGCTCAAGAAGGTTGGCAAGTTTGACCAACACTTTTCATTCTTTAGCCGAGATAAAGATCTAAGCATAAGAAGGTTGGTAGGTTTAACCAACACTTTTTCATTCTTTAACCGAGATGAGGATCTCAGCTAAAGAAGGTTGGCAGGTTAAGGTAGAGCTAGTGAGCCTAGCCAGGTATGTAGTTAAAATAATACACTACAATGAAGGAAAAACGCAGTGACCGAGCCAAAAGAACACAAACTTTTTTGATTGATTGAAAGGTGCTTACAAAAGATGGGGTGTGTCACCCAGTTACAAAAGGAAAACAGATGAAAAAAGTAAAAAAGGATAAAGAAGGCAGATCTCGGTCAAGTGATCAGATCTTCTAGCTCGGCATCAGCACCATCACCAGTTCCATCTCCAGCCGAGTTAGTTTCAGTAACTCCTTCCAGGGCTAGGTCGGTGATGCCTTCTTTGATCACCAAACTTGGGTCGGTCTAGTTAGGCCTCTCCAACTGAGCAGGAAGATCAGTCAGAGAGTCATTAGGCGGAGGGCTATCTTCCTCCTCCACCACTAAAAGTTTTTGTTGAACAGCATTGGCGTAGTCCACCATGTAGCTAGGTATGAAGTGCAAAGGGGGATTTAAAAAAATGTCCGAGTCCAGTGCATGGCTGAGCTTCTCTACCACGGCTTTCTAGCCACTCTTAAAGAAAATGTCTTTTGTGGCCTCGCACTGTTTGACAGACACTTCCTCGTCTTCTTTGAAGTCGCGCTCCTCAGCATCCTCCATTTGCTTCTACAGTGCCTTTATCTCGGCATCTTTCTTCTTCTCCAACTTGGCCAGCTCTCGAAGGTAGCGGTCTTTTCTTTCAGCCAACACTTTTTGTTTGTCTTTTTCAGCAGCACTAAGCAGCTTTGACAGGTAATCGCAGTTGGTATTTAGATCGGCAAGCTTTGTTTGGAGCTCTTTTAGCTTGGCTTTGTTGGCCTTACCGTTTGCAATGGCTACCTTGGTCATCCTCCTTAATTCGAGCACGAGCTAATAGGCGATTTGGTTCTTTTACACGGCCTGCAAAGCATGCACAGTAAGATAAACTGGGCGACGAGTTGGCAGAAAAACCAAAAGGTGATGAATTCAGGATTACTAGGATTAGGGATTTGTTGGCAGATCGTATTGCCTTTAGCTCAGTCAAGTGTGCATGGTGCTCCATATCAGCGGGCAGGCAGACACTCTTGGCTAAGTTGAAAGCCAGCAGATAGTCTTTCTCCACACAAACAGAGTTCGCCATCGTCACAACTTGGCCTTTGAAAGACACAGATGATGTCCATGCCGAGGTAAGAGACGAGGTAGCTCGGTGACCACCTTGTTGTTGTTCAGGAAGTATGGCCTTAGGCAGCGCGGTCTCTTCCTCATCTATTAGTCGCTGCGTCTGACTGGCCGAGATACGGGGATGCTAGCTGGGCTGAGATGACAAAACTCTGGCAGATAGAAGGGCAACGACGGTGTCACGTGCTTGACCGACTAGGGCAGCTCGGTCTGTACTTCGATAGTTGAGGTAGACGCTTGCTTGGTGATTAGAGCACGAACTGCCCTTTTCTTAGCCATCTCTCGTTCTTCAGTTAAAGGAACTAGATTGATTTGGGAAAGGATGGGGTCTGGCTCTGCAGAGGACTCCAAGAGGAAGTCAGTCACTTTGGTCTTCCTCCTACCGCTATATCGGTAGGTCGGTTGGACGTCAAGTAGATCGGTCCAATCTCATTGCCGATAGCGTAGCGCAACTCATAGTGCGGCTTGATTGGCGTAGGTGTAATTTGATTTAAACTGGTTCAAATCTGTGAAAGAGACAAAATCGCAAGGGTTAGCGCGACAGTTAATATAGCAAAGGAAAATTAAATTGAGCTAAACCGTACCAGCTGTTCGTTTGTTCCAATTGATATTATAGCCCGGTATCAGGGCTTCGTGGTCTTCAAAATTTTCTAATACCTAGAGAAAATCATTGTCGTTTAGGTCCTTATCTGGTGTACGCTTAATGATTTTCTCTTGGCCCTTTTTTATTCTGAGGTAATAGACCCAATCGTCATCATTTTAGCCAAACGAGTACTGGTGGAAAAGCTCGGCCAATCCGAGGTTGAGGCCGAGGCGACGATTTAGCTCGGCTATCCCGTTGATGATCCTATAGATATTAGTGGATAGTTAAGTAGGGCATAGCCTGGTTTGTCTAAAGAACTCGCAGATTAGTGGTTGGACTGGGAACCGAAGCCCCCCTCTACGATGGACACCACGGTGAAAGAAACAAAGCCTGGCTTGCCCCATGGTGTGGTGTCTAGCTCGGTTAAGAAAAGGTGGACGTTGTCCGGAATGTGGTAATCTCTTCGAAATTCGACCATGGCTCCAGGGGAGTCCACCAAAAATGGGTATTTGCCCATTGTGTTAAGTTTACTATGTTAAATACCAAGTGCACGGCGGCCTAGCATGGTGTTGATATGGACTTTAGTTGGCTCGGTTGAGCAAAAGCCGCTCAGGGGCGAAGTGCAAGGTGTGTCTGGCCAACCTAGTCAAAGTCTACAAAGTGGAAATAAAAAGGCATTATGCCCAAGTGGTAAACCGAGCTAAGTAAAAGACTAATCAAGCCTAGCTCGGCTGTTCGGAGACACGTACTATGCTTATTTCGGCCATGGAACAATTAGAACTTTTTGACTTCGTTCAAAGTTATAGACTGGTCCCAAGCCGGGGTGGCTATAGTTCGACTTAGGAGAAGGGTGCAGGGTGGTAGCTCAGTTTATTAGACACGAGAATCTTAGCACGGTCAAGAGTAAGCCTAAGGTAGCAAACAGGTTCTTAGTTTGGTCGTATTACAATTTTGGATCAAAAACACTGTTCTTGGCTAGTTTAAAGTCCAGTCAATATGTTTCCAAGTGTGAGCATGAAGTTTTGAAGAAAGTGGGTTACTAGTTCAGTTTTAAGTGCGTATAACATGCATTTTTTGGTGTTGAAATGTTATTTCAAGGCATGAACGAAAACATGTTAGTACCAGAATAACAATGGCATGGGGAACTTACGATTTTTGGGGTAGAATTCGAATTCAAATCCGAATCCAATCTGAAGAACGGGCAACTGCAACACTGGAGAATGAGAACCGGTGATACGTAGACCAAGGCTTGGGCGTAAGAAGTTAGAGTTTCAAGCTCTGATTATGAGATCCCACAGCGAAGAAGATGAGCAGTGAAGAAGACTCTTCACTGTACACAAGATATATTTGTTGAAGATAGAAAGGCGAGACGTTTCAAATTATTGGGATCCGTGCTTGACAACTGTGACAAAGATACGGAGCCAACAAGGGTATGCCACGTGTCTCAGGCTTGGGTAGTGTTAGACGTGTTGTACAGTTGAGAAGACTGCTGAAGACCGTGCAATCTGGGGGACCGAGCTCGTATTTTAGCTCGATCAGATTAGGCATTTCTTAGCTCGGCTGAAGGTAAGTAATCCCAATCATGCTTCGCAAATAGAATTAAGGGGCAATTGAGAGGGTAATTTGTGTAAACCACAATTGGGCTGAACTAAGTGAAATGGATTGCGCACGTTGGGATGTTCATTGGGCCAAGATAACCCCAGTAAGTGGCCCAACGTGCGTGAAGCCTGTTGCAAACCAGTCGGAGGTGATTGCTGGACCTTGGAATACGTTACCTGGAGAGTCCATGGCAGAACCGTGGTGTCTTATTTCTAGAAAGCCGAGCTATGCGCAGCTCGGTAAAACACTCTGTGTGTGTGTGTGTGAGTGTGTGTGTGTGTGTGTTGGCGCGGTTCAAAACAGGATATCTCAGTTGGGCATCCGCAGCTGAACAGAGTGTGGCCATCTCACTTAGCTTGCAGTGATGAGGGTGTTTTAAGGATAAGCATTATCCTTGGGCATGAGACTCCTAGGAGGACTCTGTTAACGAGAGCAAAGTCCAACAAGGATTGTGTAAAACCATCTCACTTGGTGGGTAGTGAATAGAGTGTTATAAGAATAGACACTCTTCACTGGGAGTGTGATTCCTAGGAGGACTCTTATAAGGAGAGTTGGAGTCCTACTAGGATGGTGCTAAGTGAAATCTATAAAAGCTCATAACAGGACCTATGTACAGGTATCACAATTCTTACTCTAAAATACACAGAGCTTATTGTCTATTGTCTAGTTGCTGACTTAGGCATCGGAGGGGTTTCTGGTACACACCTGCCGGCCAGTTCACATTTGTGTTTTCAGGTAGCAAAGCGACGATGTTTGGAGGAGTGCAAACTTGATTAACAAGATTATACGAGAAGATTATTCTGTGCTTATACATCTCTCTTCATACAATTATATTAACAATAGTGTTAGCTAGGGGTGGGCATGGATCGGTTGCGCCACGGAACCTCCAATCCGCCATCCGTCCGTTAGATTGGCGGATTGAAGAAAATCAATCCGCATCCGTCCGCCAATCCGGCGGATGTGGATTGAGCGGATTGGCAGTTTGGCGGATGGATGCGAATCGGTTTGGCGGTTTAAAATTTTATAAATTTTCAATATAATTCAACTTGTGCACTTCCTCAAAAAAAAAAAAAAAGAAGAAAGTATTACAGTTAATGACTTAAAAAAATATTACAATCATTGCATGCCTCATCCAAATTAAGAAAGTTTGAAACTTTAGAATATCACAATTACAGTATGCCTCATCCACATAAAGTATTCCAATCTGTGGTTCTTAAAATATAAAAACAATTCAAACTACAAAAACCATGAACAGAGCAGTAGTAGAGATTGTATGTCTCTGTATTGTTACATCTATATCTGTTTTTGAAAACAAAAATCAATCAGCATATATCATATTTTCTATTTATTATTTTTAGAGATAGATTTAAAAATCAAAAAATATAGATAAATAATACGTTTATTTTTTTCAATTCAAAAAAGATATTCAAGTTGAAAACTTTTTTTTCAATAGAATATTTAAATTCTTTTTTAATTGAAAATACAAACAGAATATTTAAACAAATTGAAAACACAAAGTCTTATAAATTACTAGGGGTGCTCGCGGTTTGGCGGTTCGGTTGCGGCCAAAGGAATCTCAAATCCGCCATCCGTCCGCCAGATTGGCGGATTGGAGAAAATCAATCCGCAACCGTTCGCTCATCATCACGCATCCGTCCAAAATGCGGCGGATTGGTTCGGTTCGGTCGGTTTTGGCGGATCGATATATCCGCTGCTCACCGTTAGCTGAATATTTCAATCAGTTGTCATTAAAGTTGCCAAATTTTAAAATTATTATCTTTAATGTTAAATTCGACACAAGTTTTAATAAATTGTTAATTTTTAACATTTCCATTAATTGTTATACATATCTATCTATATATTGTGCCTGTTTAGTAAAACTTTTTTCCAACTTAAATCAGCTTTTGGCTTAAATTAAGCTATGTTTGTGTGTTTGGTACAACTTATAAAGCACAGATTATAGCTTAATTTAAGCCATTTTCGGCTTAAATCTCAAAGTTGCTCCAAGGGTGCCTATCAGTTTAGCTTATGCGCGCAGCTGATCATAGAGGGGCAAAATGACTTAAATGCCCCTCACAATTTCAAGTAATTACAAGTGTACCATGTATATAAATTAAAAAAAACTCCATTTTTGTCTCTTTGATGAAGCTGTCTGGTGATTTCCAGCGATGTCTTTCTCGCTCCGGCGATAAAACTGAGATCTCTCTCTCGCTCTCTCTCTCTCTCTCTCTCTCTCTCTCTCTTTCTGCTACATCTATGGCGCCGTACCTAGGGTTTTTCGTCGTCGATCTTGAGTTCGCGGCGATTTCCTGCAAATCGCAGCCGATCTCTCTTCGCGATCGCAGCAATTCTCTATCTCTCTGGCATTGTTTGTGGCAGATTGAGATCGCCACGTCGCCGTTGTACGTTCGTCGTCATCCCCTACGTCACCGCTGTACCTTCGTCATCATCCCTCACGTCGCGATCACCACGTCGCCACTATACCTTCGCCACGTTGCCGATCAGATCTCTCTCTCTCTCTTTCTCCCTTTCTCTCTCTCTTCGGCTAGGGTTTTCACTTTTTTCTTCTTTTTTTTTCTAGTGGTTTTTAGTATTTTTTTAATAAAAAAATAATAATAATAATTAAGCCATTATTATTAATAATTTTAGTATTAATTATTAAAATTGATTGGTTTTAGTATTAATTATTTTTAGTAGTAATTATTTTAGTATTAATTTCACTATTTTTATATTAATTAGTATTGACACCTAATTCATTTGTAATGAAAAATTGAAAAAAATTATACTAATTGATACTATTATTAATTTTAGTATTAATTGATGGTAATTAAGCCATATTAATTGACACCTACTTCATTCATAATGAAGAAATGAAAAAAATTATACTAATTGATACTATTATTAATTTTAGTATTAATTGATGGTCATTAAGCTATATTAATTGACACCTAATTCATTCATAATGAAAAAATGAAAAAAAAAATTATACTAATTGATACTATTATTAATTTTAGTATTAATTGATGGTAATTAAGCCATATTAATTGACACCTAATTCATTCATAATGAAGAAATGAAAAAAATTATACTAATTGATACTATTATTAATTTTAGTATTAATTGATGGTAATTAAGCTATATTAATTGACACTAATTAATTTGTAATGAAAAAATGAAAAAATTTATACTAATTGATACTACTATTTTAGTATTAATTTATGCTAATTATATTAACTTTTGTAATACTAATTATATTAACTTTTATTAATGAAATAATTTTTTTTTAAATTAAAACTGAAAAAATGACAAAAATAATCATTTTTATATCATATAAGGGCAAAATGGACAATTACACAGTAAAAAGTTATTTTACAGCTTATTAACCAAACACTGCTCTTCTGCTTAAATCCATAATCCCACAGTTACACCAAACAGGTTCACAGCTTATGTTCACAGCTATAAGCCATAATCTGTTAAGCTATAATTTATAATCACTTTTCCACAGCTCTACCAAACGAGGCTATCATATAAGGAAAAGGGGATCTCTAATCTACAAGTTTTGTGGGAACTCCAATATGCTAATCCTAATTTTCTAATTTTTTGATTTAAAAAAAAAAAAAACACTCAGCATTTACTGACTTCTCCCAACCCACAAACCCTTTTGACTTTTCTCATAATTATTGCAGTATCATTTTCAATTTCTCCCATACACTATGGTTACACACAAAAATAAAGAAAATAAGAATTTAGCTATGGATCTCAAAAATATATAACATCTAAATTTGAATTATGATTTAGTAATATAATTATCTATTTTTTTTATATATATCTATCAAAATTTTAAATCACTTAATAAGATAAATTAATCAATTTTCTAAAATTATTACTTTTTTAATTTATAAAATAGATTAAAAAACTATTGACTGATTTATTTATTTAATAACAAAAATATTTCATAATCTCTCAATCCTAATCTCTCTCACCGATTTCCAAAAAAAAAAATATTAAAACTTGCCTTCCTTCTTTTTTTCCCCAAAAAATTAGATAATATTTTTCATGAAACTTGTAGATATCTATCTATATCTTATATATTATATTATAACATAACAAAAAAAAATAAAAAAACAAAACAAAAATTAGATATACAAACTGATAAAATTAATAAATTTGATTCTTATTTATTCAATTAAAATCTTTCTTTTGCATCTCAATATCCAATTTTAAATTTTAAAAATCTTTAAAATTTATCTAAACAAATCTAATTTGTAAATATCTCCCACCATTATACTTTAAATCAATAAAACTCACATGTCTATCACAAATTTAACTCACATCATAACGTACCTAAACAATAATAATAATTAAAAACAATTACAAACCACAGATAAATTAAATTTTAAAAAAATAGATACCTACAACTCTATCTTAAATAAATTGAAAAAAAAAAAAAACACGAATAGAAACCACACAAAAATAAAAAAATTTAGATATGGATCTAAAAAAAAAAATGACAATATCTAAATTTGAATTATGATTTAGTAATAAATTATCTATTTTTATGATGTATATATATCAAAATTTTAAATCATTTAATGAGACAAATTAATCAATTTTCAAATCTTATTTAAAGAATAATCTGATTAGTCATCCCAACTCCTAAACTTTGCGGGCACTGGTAGAGGAGCTAATGGATTGAGTTAGGTGAGGTTTAAGTTGTTGGAAATAACATTCTCTAATTTTATAAATTTATTTATTTTTTAATTTTATTTTTTCCCTGTGTGATTCTCTTTCTCTACTGTTGGTTTGCTTTTGGTTTTCGATTTTAGTGAGATTTATGTGTTTGTTTACAGGTTTGAATGGTAGAGAAGAATTATTGGTAATTACGGTTGCAATCGAAGCAATCGAAGTATCTATGTCTATTCCATGCTAAGGATTTTAATCAAATTTTATTTTATTCAGTGAAGACCATAAAATTGAAGTAAAAAATAAAAAATAAAAAATGGGTATCAACTTTTTTATGTTTTTTGTCATTTTATTTTATAAAAAATGTGAAAATTTATTGAGAATTCAAGATTTACTATAACATTAGATTTTTGTATAACTAAGTAAATTTAAAACTTTTAAATATCATTGTGTTCTTTATTTTTATTCTCTTTCTATCCCATTAGACCATTACTACTACTTATTAGTTTGTTAATTATAATTTAATTAATTGAAAATGAAAGCTTAATATAACTTTTCATATATATTATAGTTAATTTATTACCACTGTAGTTGTATATAATAGCGTAATATATAGGAATAATCTCTAAATATAATTTCTATTTTTTATGTGATCAAAATAGTTCATCATAATAGTATATAAAAAAGTTAGATGGTTTCTTTTATCTCTAAAAAAATCCAATCTATTTTTTTTTTTAACTTTTTAATTTTTTTAAATTGAAATAGTCCATCTTAATAGTATATAGAAGAGTTAGATGGTTTCTTTTATCTCTAAAAAACCAGATCTATCCTTTTTTTTTTTTACTTTTTAATTTTTTAAATTGAAACATCAATTGTTTATATCCATAAAACAAAACTAATAAACACTTATCAAAAAGTTATACATTTTTCTTTTCATTTTTTAATATGTAAGATATTTACAAATGGAAAATGTTTGACACCCCAATTTTTTTTTTCCATAATCTAACTTATAATGATGTAGTCATAAGTGTCAATTTTTATACAAATATGAGAAGAAAATTAATTACATTATACATTTCAACCAACTACATACTCAAATTTTGACTATTTCAAAATGTTATTTCACTATAATTTCAATTAAGAGAATCTTCAACCCTTAATATATTTTTTTTATCAAATTATAATTTGATAAAAACTTAAAAAAAATGAAACATTGAAAATTATTGGTTTTTCATCAAAATTGGCGAAAAGAAAAAAAAAAATGGGATAAGAATAAAAGTTCTTTTAAAAATTGATACAAATTTAATGAAAAAGTTAAAGTAATTCATATCAAATCAAAATTTTTATTCAAATCTAAAATCAAATTAGATTAAAGTAATTCATATAAAATCAAAAAAATTTATTCAAATTTAAAACCAAATTAGATAAAAAAAAAATTAAAAGAAAATGATGAAAGTTTGAAAATATTTTGAAACATTCTTATTCATAAAGACTAGAAATCAGTGTGTGTATTATATTCATATTGTATTATTAGTTATGAAATTGAAATAAAAAGAAATGTAACTTAAATTATTGGATTAAAAATAGAAATATCATATTAATTATTGTTAAATATCACTTCACTTCATATTTAATAATAAAATTATATATTTGTTTTAATTATAAATTTAAATTTGTATATTTTCAAAACAAGAAGAGGTATGTCATAACTCAGTTAATATTATTTAATCAGGTTTAACTTTTTTTAAATACAAATTATCAAAATTGCACTAAATATATTTATATATTTTTTTTAAAAAAAATTAAACTAATAATTTAAAAAGTCATAAACATAAAAGTTAACTTATAAATTTCATGTATACCGTAAAACGGTTCCGATTAGCAAAACGGGACCCATGGTGGGCCCACACGGACTGAACAACACCGTCCAATTCAAGCCCGAAAAGGAGGCAACCATTTTCCACCTCCTAACAGCCGACTACACTACCTAAGTACTATACAGACTACTCAATCACTTCTCCTATATATATATTTATATAATTTTTTAATACACATTTTTTCGTAAAAAGTCAAAAAGTTAACCCAAACATCTATCTTTTTTTTCCTCAACTTTTTAGTCTAAAAAAATAAAAAAATACACTTATTTAGGATATCCAAACAATCCCTAAATTACTTCAAGATAATTATAATAATTTTTTTTTTAATTTATAAAATCTCATACATAGTACAGATTATTGCATTCATTAGATTATTTTGAGAACTTATTAATTACTCAAATATAAAAATGAGATTTATTGGTGCTTTCTCCTAACTTTTTTAATAATATTTTTCAAAGTAGCAAATGTGTTTGATAAATATTTACAAAATTATCCCATTAGTCCACATCATCCTTTTATCCCAGAGAAAATCACCATTCGGTATTACTTTCATAAAATTATTAAAAATTTATGAAAATATTTCAAATTTTAATTATTAATATTTTAAAAAAATTACCATGGATATGTAGGGTGTGCTTGGTTTGTGTTTGTTGAGTAACTTTTGAGATAAAAAGTACGAAAACTTGTTTGGTTTACCTTTTTTTCAAAAATAGTTTTGAAAAATTGTTTTAGGAAGAGAGTTTTAAAAAAAGTGATTGATTTGATGTTTACGAGACAGAGAGTGATTTTGAAAAGTAGATAACTAAATAAAATTTTGAGATTTTTTTTAAAAACATTTGTTTAATTTGATTACTCTTAAAACTTTGTTTACAGAGAATTTTTTTCAAAATTTTTTTTGAAAAACAAATCAAACAAGACCGTAATTTTTATTTTCAAATTTTCACTGAACTGATATTTACCCTTTGCCCTGTAGTGAAGTCTCTCTCTCTCTCTCTCTCTCCACGAGCATGACTAGAAAATGATGGTAGTTTGGGAATGTAGGAGGAAGATTGCATAATGGAATCAAATCTCGGTACTGGGTCCACAAATTCATGGACACGGGCTCAAATATCATGCAATTCCAATGATAGTGGCTATTTAAGTTGTGGGAGTTTTCTTAAGTGTGCAATCCATAAAAGGTGTAAGTGGGTTGCATATTATGTGCCACTCACACAAAAAGTATAAGTGTAAGGTGTAAGTGTAAGTGGAAGGTATAAATGAAATGTATAAGTTACACACCATGTGCCACTTACACAAAAGGTGTAAGTGTAAGGTGTAAGTGAACACAAAAAGGTGTAAGGTGTAAGTTGCACACTATAGCATTACCCTAAGTTGTGTTGTACAAGAATTTGAATATAGATTTTGAAAAGGAAGAAGAAAAAAAAAATTGTGTAAAATATAGATAAAATATAGTTATATTTTTTGGTACGTTTCATCTTTTTTTTTTTTTTTTTCTTATTCTTTGAATCCCTATTAAAATTTGTGAACAAAACATAACATTAAGTTGCTATAACTTTAGAGCAATATTAGGTACACATAATATATACACAAAAAATAATAAAAAATATTTAATTTAGAATTCAGATTCATTTAAGATATGTAAAAGAGTTAAATCCCAACCTTACATAAGTCGTAGTTTAGCTGATAACTTTATTATAGTTGTTAATGTATATACATAACATCAGTCCTATTATGATGTCATCCATAATATCAGTCCCAAGATTATTATTCATATTCTATTCCTTTTTTTTAATTTAAAACTTCTTTTTATTAGGTTTCTTGCTCTTTTTTTTATTAGGTTTGTTGTTCCTTACACTTATTTATCTTATATATAGGGCTCTTTATTGGATTGTAAGATTACGATCAATAATACAAAGATTTTCTCCCCTCTCTCTTTATACAATTGTATTAACATGGTATCAGAGTTATAAAGTTCGGCATTATAGCGATTCCAGTTATGACCCGATATTTTATTATGTTCCGGACTCGGGTTTTATGGTTCAATGTTGTTGTCCATTTCTTATTGCCCTTGTTGTTTCTTGGATTGGCCATTTGGATTGTAGTTGTGTGTTTGGAACAGATTGGTTGCTTATTTTTCCAAACCTTTGTTGCCCAGATTTTTGCTCCTCCGCTCGAGCCGCCATTCTTGCGCTCGAGCGGGATTTGCAAACTCTCAGTATTTTTGCAGACTTACAAATACTGGAAGAGGGTGTTCTACGCTCGAGCAAGTGAACGCTCGAGCATCCAATCTTGAGCTTGAGCAATGTCTTTCATTTGCAAAACTTCTGAAAGTGTTTATTCTACGCTTGAGCATCACTTCTTGCGCTCGAGCAGAACATTGTGTTTGATGCTTGAGCATCAGTTTTCACGCTCGAGCGGACTACGTGTATAACAATCCGTGAAGATGACCTTTTTATCACTTTTTCATTCCTCTCTCTCTCTAAAACTTTTCAAAAACCTAGATCTTGAGTTTCTCTCTCTAAAACTCATCTTCTCTCTACTATTTCATCTAAATCCATTGAGATCTTCATCCTAGTGCCTTTGAGAAAAAGGTAGAGCACCTCAAGAGCTCCGTTTTGATCCGAGTAAAAGTTGGTTTCGACATCTTTGAAGCTTCTCCTTTGTTGCTTTGGTCTTCTAAACTTTGAGGTAGGGATTTTTTACACTTTCATATGATTTTTAACTTGGTTATTTGATGATTGTGTTACAATGGTGGGCTTTGGGTGTATTATGGACAAACCTAGGGTTTGGGTTGTAAAATTAAAAGAGGGGTTTCTAAGTGTATGTTGTGGAAAGGGCTATGAGGTTAAATATAAGGTGGTGTGGTTATACTATAGTTGATTTTGGCCTTGGGTTGATATTTGAAAAGGGGGAGTTTGCTCTAAAATGATTATAATATTTATTTTGTATACATAAATGAAATTGGTGTTGTAAACATGAAATTGGGCGAATATTGAAATAGATGGTGGTGTTAAGTATGTAATACCTCTCACCTTTGAAAATTTTGAATAAATTATCTGTTTTGGGATTGAATATCTATTTTGAAATAACTGCATTGGGCTATCGATGGAGAACAATTATGATTGTTGTAGAAATTACATGAGAATTAGGTGAATTGAAACTATCTATTGTTGATTGTCATGGAATATGACTATGTTTAAATACATTGTATATGTGTGATGTTTGGGAGGAGATAGGAGATGGACTCCATTAAAAATTAAGTTGGCTGGAATATCCAGGGTGAAAGTCCCGAAATCTTGTGCATACATGGGTGTCGATCCCGCAGATGAAATTTCCGTAAAATGACAAATTAAAGTGTTTGTGTGGTAGTTGTGTTGATTAGATAACCACTGAGTTGTAGTCTCAGTTGGGTTGTCGAAAGATAATGAAATTGGCTCATGGATTGAAATGAATTAAAGGAAAATAGAATAAGATATGAACTTGGTACTTTATGATTATTAAAAATGTGAATGTTTTGTCACAGGTATTGTATATGCACATTATACTTGTATATTTGTTAAACCTCATATATTGTGTTAGATTATTTCTACTGGGCTTTGGCTTACCCTATTTGGGAAAACTATTTTCAAGTGCTGGTGACATACCTCCGCCAAGGCAATAGCTTAGAGGGACTTTTAGGAAGTAAGAGCTTCTTTATTTTGTTTTTATTCTCTTGTATAGCCAAGGGCTTTAATTTAATTATATTGAGCTAGGCTGAATTTTGTACAACCAAGCAATGACTTTGAAAGATGTAAGCCTATAGGGAATCTAACTATATGTTTAGTTTTATTTATCTCAACATTGTAACACATGCTATAGATTCAGGATGAATATTAGTGAATGTATATCACATATGTTAACCTTTGTAAACGAACTTTGAACTCTGGTGAATAAATGTATCTTATTTCTGTTATTCTTCTACTTATAAGTTGTATTTATTGTATTATTTTTGGGGCGTTTCAGGCATGTCTTTCTGGTTCACCGGTGGGAGATTGGTTGGAAACCATGCCTCTGCTGCCTGCTGGAGTTTCAACACAAACCTGTGTTAGTCCTAGCCTATATTAGCATGGTATTAGAGCTATAAGGTTTGGCCTATCTTTCTGGTTCACCGGTGGGCGGCCAGTTGAAAGCCATACCTCCACTGCCTGGTGGAGTTTCAACACAAACCTGTGTTAGTCCCAACCTCCAGCAACCAATCAACCATCACATCTGCCACGGGCGTCAAATACATATCTCTTTTTTGTTTTTGTTTTTTTCCTCTTTATGCTTCCGCACTCTTTTCTCAGTTCTCTCCGTTTCACCTCAAATAGGTTACTGTTTTCTAACCTATTTGAGTTTGAAGAGGGGAAATATATACTTATATCATGGAAACCATAATGGTAATACACCATACAAACCACCCAAGCCGCTCCTTAGCACATCACCCAAGTCACCCCTAGCACACCATCCAAGCCTCCCAAGGCCACATCATATAAGTTGCCTCCCAAGGTCCCCTCATGATGAACATGCCATTGAAGTGCCTCACAAGGCCCGTTCACGGTGAACAAGCCGTTCAAGCGCTCGTGTGCTCCTTTTCTTACAACCAGCACAAAAGTCGTCCATTTTTCTATGCCTGGTGAACACTCTGTCCTTGCGCTTCAAGCACTGTCATCTGGATCTACACCAAAATTTTATTTTCTTATTTCCTATTTTTTGTTTGCAAACTCAAGCTGGTTCCTTTCACCCACCTTGAGTTTGAAGGAAGGGTGTTAATGTATATACATGACAACAACCTCATTATGATATCATCTATGACAACAGGCTTAGAATTATTATTACTATTCCTATTCTATTCCTTTCTTATTTAGGACTTCATTTTTATTAGGTTTCTTATTGTCTGCTTTTGTTAGCTGTCTATTGTATTGTAAGATTTTGATAAATAATATAGAGATTCTCTCTCTTCTCTCTTCATACAATTATATTAACAATGGTGTTAACTGAATATTTCAATTAGTTGTCATTAAAGTGGCCAAATTTTAAAATTATTATCTTTAATGTTAAATTTGACACGAGTTTTAATAAATTGTGTGGGGATATATTTTCTGAGTACCAACACGTGGCAAGGTGACGCCGACATGTCAGCCGAGGTGCCACGTGTCCTGGTTGTGACGCCGAGGTGATCTCGGCAAGGCCGAGGTTGTCTCTGAAGATATCGGAATCCGAGATAAGTAGATAAGGGACAAGAGTCCTAGAATGAAAAGGGAACTCAACCTGGATGAGGGACAAGAGTCCTAGAATGAGAGAAGACTTCAGTTTGTATTAAGATAAGACTCTTAGAGAGTTTATCCTAATCTTACTGGGAGTCTAAGATTAGCAGCAATCCTGAGTCCATAGAAGTTAGGCTTCTTTTGGGACTAGATTTATGTTGGCTATAAAAGAGAGGCACCCCCATGGGTCTAAGGTATGCTTTTGATACTCAAGCTTGTGAGTTTAGCACTTGATTTATCTTTGAGATATACTGACTTGATCGTTGGAGTGCCCCCGGGTGGACGAACCACCGCGGGATTCTTATCTTTCTGTTGCAGGTCAGCCAGGTGCCATCTATTCTGCCGGTGCTCTCCAGCTGGTTACTAAGCGGGCAGTGTGGTCAGAAAATCACTCACACAATTTGGCGCCGTCTGTGGGAAAAAAAGAAGAATAGATGGCCAATGAAAGAAAGAAGAATAGATGGCCAATGAAAGAAATAAGGATAGATGGCCAATGACAAACAGAAGGATCAGATTGGAGGTAACGCTCCTGCTGGGAGTGGGAGACCTATCAACCTCGACGTTGAAGGAGACGACCGCAACATAGAAACTCGTGACCAGAGTCACGGAGTGAAAGACGCCGGCCAGAAAGGTGACGCATCAAAGACAACAGATCGAAGCGGATACTACAACGAAGATGACCTCCAGGTATGGAAGGATAGATACCTGCGAAGTAACGAAGACCCTTCCAGAAGGGATGCAAAGACAGGGGGCATGAGCGCTTCCAAGGAGATAACATTCAAGTATAGAAGAACTCATCCTAAGTGAGCAGATCCCGGATTCCAGATCCTGGATCCCGGATCCTAGAAGACATGATCTCGGCCTAGATGAGTAGGTCCGAGAAGAGAAGAGCTCAACCTGAGTGAGCAGATCCAAGATTCTAGCAGACAAGATCTCGGCACTTGAGTTCGAAAAGAGAAGAGCTCAGTGAGCAAATCTCAGATCCCAGAAGATAAAAAAGAAAACACACAAGGTTGGACTGCAGTTAGCCGGGTTGAAGACCTTTTATAAGGTTCGCAAAGGAGTATGTGGAAGCCATGCAGGGGGCAGAGAGAAGAAGAATATGTTTACCACTTGTTGAAATTTGTAGCAAGTTGGTTAAACCGATATGATGTTTACCACTTGTTGAAATTTGTAGCAATTTACAAGTTGGTTAAACCGATATGATGTTTACCACTTGTTGAAATTTGTAGTAAGTTGGTTAAACCGATATGATGTTTACCACTTGTTGAAATTTGTAACAATTTACAAGTTGGTTAAACCGAGATGATGTTTACCACTTGTTGAAATTTGTAGCAACAAGTTGGTTAAACCGAGATGATGTTTACCACTTGTTGAAATTTGTAGCAATTTACAAGTTGGTTAAACCGATATGATGTTTACCACTTGTTGAAATTTGTAGCAATTTACAAGTTGGTTAAACCGAGATGATGTTTAACACTTGTTGAAATTCTGTGTGAATTTACAAGTTGAAGTTAAACCGAGGTCATGTTTAACACTTGCTGAAATTCTGTGTGAATTTACAAGTTGAAGTTAAACCGATGTGATATTTAACACTTGTTGAAATTCTGTGTGAATTTACAAGTTGAAGTTAAACCGAGATGATGTTTAACACTTGTTGAAATTCTATGTGAATTTACAAGTTGAAGTTAAATCGATGTGATATTTAAACACTTGTTGAAATTCTATGTGAATTTACAAGTTGAAGTTAAACCGAGATGATGTTTAACACTTGTTCAAATTCTGTGTGAATTTACAAGTTAAAGTTAAACCGAGGTCGTATCGGAAGAAGATTGGTTTAAACACTTGTTGAAATTCTGTGTGAATTTACAAGTTATAGTTAAACCGAGGTTATGATAAAGGAAGATGGTTTAACACTTGTTGAAATTTTGAGAAAAATTTACAAGCTGAAGTTAAGTTGAGGTTATGATAAAGGATGATGGTTAAACACTTGTTGAAAGTTTTGAGAAAAATTTACAAGTTAAAGTCAAGCTCAAGCAATATCTGCGTACTTGCCGAGACTACCAGGTTGTCAAAACTTAAAATATGGAAAACTGAAGTCTTGATAGAAGACATTGAAAAAGTGACAAGTCCTAAGCAACACTTGTGAAAATATTTGTTACAATATTTTCAAGTGTTAGGACAAGGCTGAGATGAGCAAGATTAGAAGTTGTGACAGAGGTATTTTACCCGAAGAGATTGCACAGTCAAGGTGTACTTTGAAGACATGCAAATTATTCTAAGTATAGAATCATACAAGAGCAGAAAAAAGAAGACATACATTCAAAGAAGAAATCAGAGAAATGCATTTAAAGAAGAAAGAAGGCACTTCGGCCTGAATATTGAAAAATAAATTATTCAGACTACAAAAATGGCACGTCAGCCGGATTAAAAGCATATAAAGATGGATAAAGTACAAGGTACAAGGTATAAGGAGTAAAAGAAGGAAACAAAACTACTCGGCATCAATGGCAGGATATAGAAGACAGTTGGGAAGACTTCTCAACAGCCTTCTCGGCCTCGAGCTCAGCATCGATCTCCCGAAGAGTTTGATCAAGGCTCTGCTCGGCGATTGGCACCTCGGAGTTTGAAGGCAAGGATTGAAAGCAAGAATTTGGAAAAAAACACAGAAAACAAAAACAAGAATGTAATTCGTAATCAAGAATGGTGATGAAGCTATCAGGAAATCAAGACAAAAAGATTGCACAGGTGTGTCAAGCCAAGAACAGTGGCAGAAATCAACAGATGTGTGAACAGTGTGTATTCAAGAAGATGATTTGGAAACAACGGGTAAAACAGCAATGGTGATTAACAATGAAGCAGAGCTTCTTGGAAAGCAACAAGAAATAAAACCAGGAGGAACAGTGGCTTACCAGAAAGAGGGAAGCCGGAATGAGAATTGCCGAAGTCTGACGACAATGACAGAATGACGTAAGCTTCACCGGAGGAGAGGAACGAAGACAGTTGCAGAAGCTTGAAAGCTTGGAACAATGACGGATTTAAGCAAAAAAGCTGGAAAGAGAAAAAGCCAGAGGATTGAATGAAAAAAGAGAAAAATAGTCAAGAAGATGACAAAGTTCAAGAATAAAGCCAAGTGCACAGGCACTAAGTAAGTATGTGAAGAACAAGAAAGTAATGACCCAGAAACGATGCTAGCAACAGAAAGCGGATATGACAAGAACAGTGCCAGACATTCAAAAAATTCAAAACTTGAAGACAGACGAAAATATAAGGCAACAGATGGCAAGTAAACAAATTCAGAAGAGTTATGAAAGATTGAGCTTAATAGCAAGTAAAGAGTTTGTGAACCTACCAAGTGAAATGAACGCCGATATGAAAATCGCCAGAGTTAAATAGATGACTGGAAATCGGGAACTCACCAGAGAGTGTGAGTGGAGCAGTTGCAAAGCTCTTGGAGTTTACGAATTAATGGAACTAGAACCTCGACTAGGAGGTGCGATTTCAAGCAGCTTGGAAAGCATGAAACTTGATTCTTGACACCAGTGGAGAGTAAAGTCCAGGGAACTTTGAGGTCGGCGAGTTTGATCTCGGACAGAGGGGCACAGATGAACGAACAGTGTAGGTTCCATCACCTCAGAATGCCGAGGTAATAGAACCTAGGGGGCAGTTGTGGGGATATATTTTCTGAGTACCAACACGTGGCAAGGTGACACCGACATGTCAGCCGAGGTGCCACGTGTTCTGGTCGTGACGCCGAGGTGATCTCGGCAAGGCCGAGGTTATCTCCGAAGATATCGGAATCCGAGATAAGTAGATAAGGGACAAGAGTCCTAGAATGAAAAGGGAACTCAACCTGGATGAGGGACAAGAGTCCTAGAATGAGAGAAGACTTCAGTTTGTATTAAGATAAGACTCTTAGAGAGTTTATCATAATCTTACTGGGAGTCTAAGATTAGCAGTAATCCTGAGTCCATAGAAGTTAGGCTTCTATTGGGACTAGGTTTATGTTGGCTATAAAAGAGAGGCACCCCCATGGGTCTAAGGTATGCTTTTGATACTCAAGCTTGTGAGTTTAGCACTTGATTTATCTTTGAGATATACTGACTTGATTGTCGGAGTGCCCCCGGGTCGACGAACCACCGCGGAATTCTTATCTTTCTGTTGCAGGTCAGCCAGGTGCCATCTATTCTGCCGGTGCTCTCCAGCTGGTTACTAAGCGGGCAGTGTAGTCAGAAAATCACTCACACAAATTGTTAATTTTCAACATTTCTATTAATTGCTATACATATTTTATAGAAATCAAAGGACAATTAGAAAGACAAGATGATGGTTGTGTTAAAAAATAACACAAGTATTGAAATAAAATTGTCAAATTTTAACATTGTTAAATCATAGCATAATTTATCAAATTCACACTACAAGAAAAGGGGGCAAAAAACACGGAAGCATTAGCGACGGCGCTTGTCCTGTCGCAAAAAAATGATTTTTTGCGACGGCAGCTTATAACCGTCGCAAATGGAGGCTTTAGCGACGGCATCGTCCCCGTCGGTAATAAAAATGCGCGGGTAGGGAGTAAATGCATCAGTATTAGCGACGGCTGTGTTTTACCGTCGCCAAAAAAATGTTTTGAGACAAATAGTTTACATATTGCGACGGCAAATGTCCGTCGCAAAAAAGTCTAATTTAAACGGCGTCGTTTTATGAACAAAATAGTCGCCATTTGCGACGGTGTGAAACCTACCGTCGCAAAAAATGAAAAATTTTTTTGGCCCGCTCTTGCCTATTCATCTTGCCGCTCGAGTTCACCCAAATCCCTAAATCTCTACGAAGCCGAACAAATTTTTTTCCCCCAAATCCCTACGAAGCCGAACGGCGAACGGCGAACGGTGGTGCGGTGGTGCTGCGGCGAGGACGACAGGTACCGGCGGCGAGGACGACAAGTCTTCTCTCTGCGTATGCTCTCTCTCTCTCTCTCTGTATATATACATACAGATCTGTATATTGATATATCTGTATCAATCTGTAACATCTATATATATATATATATTGATATATATATATATATATATAAAATATGTAAATTATATATAATATATATATATACATTATAATTCTAATTACATTGATATATATATACATTATAATCTGTAACATCCAATCATTTTATTTTTTTGAAAATAAATAATAACACTTAATTTGTTATTTAAATAAATAATAATAACATTTATGGAAACACTCATTATTTCCAATCATTTTATTTTTTTGAAACATTTTGGGTTTGATGTTGTTGAGGTTGTATTTTTGGACCATTATGTGCCTAAACTGTGGAATATTTAGACTAATGCTTTCTATGTTTTTAGATATGAGATATACATGCTCACTCATTTATGTATCTACAAGTGTTATGGATATGAATATGCTCACTTAAAATTGTTGAGTTTGTGATTGTATTAAATTAGTACTTGTATAATTAACTTGGAATCTGGTGTCCCATGTAATAACTTAGGCATGTCACAGTGTTTTGAAGAACTGTGGTATTGTTATTGACACAGACCTGAAATAGTGTATTGTTTGAAAAAGTTACCTGGTGTTGTCTAAGTAATTTTAGACTAATAGTAATTTTAAAATCCAGTTTAGTTCCAAAAATTAAAAAGTTTCAAAAAACTTCATTGGTATACTTCAAATTTCATAATATAATCCAACAAATTTCTCATATTATATACACTAGTTAATCACTAAAGTAATGCAATTCTCAATAATATAAGAAGTGTCCAATAAAAAATAATATGAAAAATTACAAAAAAAAAAACTCAAAGTTTAAGTCTTATAATAAAATAAATCATGAGTTTAATTTTGCTGATACTGTTATTGATGTACCTATCATTTGTTCTGTTTTTCTTGCAGACAACTGTATCGAAAAGTAGTCTTTTTGATCATTTGATAAACTTTTGGGAATTTAGTCTGGGACTTGATCTAGGAACTTGAAGCCTTTATTTTTTGGTGGATTTTAAGTTCCAGTCACCACTCTATCGACAGGTAATGGTTCTGTGCTTAATTTGGTTGAACTGTACATCTATCTAGTCTGTGAACTTCATAAACATAGATAATGCAGTTCTGCTATCATTTCATTATATGTAGTTTTTGCATTTTCTTTCAAGGAGAGCATATCTTACAATGTTCCCAACATGTAGCGTGCGAGGCATTTAAGTATTTACGTTACCTAGTTGATCTTTGTTGGTGTGTTTGTGGAAGTAATTTGTAGTATGGAAAGTAATTGGGCCTCCATATATATAGATAGAAAAGAAACTTGGACTAGGCTTTCTTATTCTACTTTGTTACATAAGATTATGTATGTGATGTTCAAAATTATAATATACAGAATAATGATCTAATATACAGAATAATGATCTATCTTTATTAAATAATTTTTGAGACAATATACTTGATTAGTGTGTTTTTCTATAACTCATCTATCAAGTTTATAAATAATGCCGCATAGTATTATGGAATACTAATAATTTGGAGAATTCTACCATACACATCCATTTATCATATGCATCATTAGTTATGTCATTTTTTTTTTCTTTAGTTATGATGAATTATCTTCGTTAATTATGATATTATTTTAGTTAAGACTTATAAGATCTTTGGTTGTGCTCATGTGGTGTTTGGTTATGATTTATTTATTTTTTAAGTTATGACTCAGAAAGTATGAAATTATATCATTTTTTTCTTCAATTAATTGATCTCACGTGTTGTTGTATAAGTATTTCATTTTTTATGTTCTCCTATTAAATCGGTAAATAACTAACTAGGATAAGACTACCTACCTATTTGAGAGAAATTGGATGGATAGGTATCATGGTACATGAATACGTAGGTATTATATTTAGAGTTACTTTGATGAGATATTTTTGTGGATGTGTACAGATGATGGATAAGAGTTGGATCGATTTGCTAAATAGGATGTCGGGCGAATACATTAATGGGATTGATGAATTCCTTGTGTTTGCCTACACCAATAGGGTTGAAGGTGAGATGATCAGTTGTCCGTGTAGGAAGTGTGAGAATCGATACTATTTTGTACAAGAGGGTGTACGGGAGCTTCTGATTTTGAATGGTTTTTTTAAAAAATACAAACATTGGATTAATCATGGGCAATCTTACGTATCTCTGCATGGTAATCGAGAGAATGAAACATTAGCTAATTCAGATATTGGGGATGATATGATTGGAATGATACAAGGGGCTATGGGAAATCCACATGCCGGTACAAGTGTTGAGGGTGATGAACCACAGGGGCCTGATCCCCATGCATTTGAACCTCAGCTCGATCCAAATGCAGAGACTGCAAAGTATTTCAAACTTCTTCAAGATGCACAAAGTAAATTGTATCCGGGTTGTCAGAAGTTCACATCTTTGTCATTCATTGTTCGACTTCTACATTTGAAGGTGCTTAATCAGTGGACAGACAAGTCTGTTGACATGTTGCTTGAGTTATTGAATGAGGCGTTCCCGTTGGGTGTGAAACTCCCGGACTCATATTATAAAGCTCAAAAGGTCACAACAGATTTGGGCTTCACGTATGAGACGTGGGATGCATGTCCCAACAGTTGCATGTTGTTTCGAAATGAGGACGCCAATCTTGATAAATGTGTCATATGCAACAGTTCTAGATGGAAATCAAATGGTGATGGTGGTTCAAATGGTCCTAACAAAGGTGGCAAACAAATAGCTGCAAAATAGATGAGGTATTTTCCTTTAAAGCCAAGGTTGCAGAGGTTGTTTATGTCATCGAAGATGGCCAAGTTAATGAGATGGCATGTAGAGGAACGAACTGATGATGGTGTCTTCAGGCATCCTGCTGACTCTCTTGCATGGAAAGATTTTGACCATCGGAATATTGACTTTAGTAATGATTGCCGAAGTGTAAGGCTTGGCTTAGCATCTGATGGTTTTAACCCATTCAGGACGATGAACATAGTTCATAGCACTTGGCCTGTTGTGCTCATTCCATACAACTTGCCACCATGGATGTGCATGAAGCAACCATTTCTAATTTTATCCGTGCTTATTGACGGCCCGAAAGGACCTGGTGACAAGATTGATGTGTATATGCAACCGTTGATTGAGGAGTTGAAAGAACTATGGAATGAGGGTGTGTCAACATTTGATGCATCAACAAATCAAATGTTTCAAATGCATGCAGCTTTACTGTGGACAATTAGTGATTTTCCTGCATACGCAAACTTGTCAAGATGGAGCACTAAAGGCGAATATGCATGTCCTTGTTGCAATAAGGAAACTCAATCGTGTTGGTTGAAGCATAGTAGGAAACAATCATACTTGGGTCATCGCAGATTTTTACCTACTGGCCATAAATTCCGGAAGGATAAAGTATCATTTGATGGTAGTCGGAAGTCAGACTCAAACCAAAATTGTTGTCTGGAACTGAGATGTTGCTACAATTAGAATCTGAGGGTATTTTAACCCAATACAAGAGGGATGACCTTAAGAGAGGCATAGAAGACATGTAGAGAAGGAGAAAGCTGGACATCGCACCCATAGTTGGAAGAAAAAGAGTATCTTTTATGAATTGCCATATTGGGAGCACAATCTAATAAGATACAACCTCGATGTGATGCATATAGAGAAGAATGTTTGTGACAATGTGTTGTGGACAATATTATGGGTTGCAGGAAAATCGAAGGATGGTGTTAATGCTCGGCGTGATTTACAAGATATGAATATTAGAAAACCTCTACATTTGCAGTTAAGAGGGTCGAATAAAGCCTATTTACCACCAGCACAATTCACGATGACCAAGGATGAGAAAGATTTATTCTTGAAAGTGTTGAAGGAAGTAAGAGTTCCCGACGGGTATTTATCCAATATATCACGTCATGTGCGCTTACATGATAGAAGCATTGGGGGTCTTAAGAGCCACGATAGTCATATTCTGATGCAACAACTTATTCCATTGGCTATTCGAAGATCGTTACCGAAGAATGTAATTGAACCCTTGATTGAATTGAGCAATTTCTTTAGACAATTGTGTTCGAAAGTGAATCGTGCGACGGATTTGCAATATATTCAAGATCGTATCGCTATAACACTTTGTCATCTAGAGAAAATATTTCCTCCGAGTTTTTTTGATATAATGGAGCACTTGCCTATACATCTAGCTGATGAAGCCTTATTGGGTGGAGCGATTCAGTTTCGATGGATGTATCCAATTGAGAGGTATCTTCTTACTTTGAAGCAATACGTGCGTAATAGAGCTCATCCTGAAGGATCAATTGCTAAAGGATATCTTATGGAAGAATGCATGAATTTTTGTGCACAATATCTCAATGATGTGGAAACCAAATCTAGTCGACCCGTGAGGAACTATAGTGGTGCTGATAATTTGGGTCATGCTATTGGTGAAAACACAAGCTTTTATCTTGATAATACTTCTTGGGTACAAGCTCATCGGTACATCTTATTCAATACAAGCGCGGTTCAACCATTCATAAAGTAGGTTAAGTCACTCACTCAATATTTTATTATGTTTTATTGAATTTTCAACTAAATTTTTTGTATTGCTAAAATTTCAATCTACACAGCAAACACCTTGAAGTACTTAAGCTCAAAATGCCTCGTGTCGACGATCATCAACTTCGGCGTGAACATTTTGAAACTTTTCACATTTGGTTCAAGGAACATGTATGTATTTAACTCTATAGATTCTAGTTACTTAAGTCGATCTACATTTTAAATTTTACATTTTCGTGTTAAATAGGTCCAAACTTTGCGAAGGACTACTGATGTCATATTTTCTGAAGAGATTATTCTATTGGCAAATGGTCCTCATAACCTGGCAAGGAGGTTCAACGGGTATATACTGAATGGGTTTCGGTATCGAGTAAAGGCCATGGATGATCGTCGAGCCACACAAAATTGTGGTGTAGCTTTGAAGGCAGCAGATACCATAAGTTATGCTAGTCGAAAAGACAAGAATCCTCGTGGGGTCTGTGTACTATTATGGACAATTGACAGATATTGTTGAGATTCGATATTCCAATGAGAAGAAACATGTGTTGTTTAAGTGTGATTGGATTGACAACATTCACGGAAAGAAAGAAGATGTCTTCAATTTCACGTTGGTGAACTTCAATCATTTGTTGTACCGAGATGATCGAATTACCAATGAACCTTTCATCTTGGCGTCCCAAGCAGAGCAAGTTTGGTATGTTGCAGACCCGTTACAACCAGACTGGCAAGTCGTGGTGAAGATGTCTCAAAGAGGTTTATTTGATATGAGTTCGACTGATCCACAAATCGAGCCATACATGAGCCAACAATTGGAAGAAAATATAATGCTTCGTGATGAAGAAGTTGGTTGGGTGAGGGAAGCCGCAGAAGGGGAAACAGTTGATGTTCAAATAGGCTGATATTTAATCAACATTAGTAATTCAATTAAGGCCAAGGTTGTAGTTAATCATCAATTTCTTAATTTACTTTGTCTTTGTAATTGTATTAGTTCAATTAATGTCATATTATAGTTGATGACAAACCATTGTCTATGTTTCTAATGTCAATTAATGTTATATTGCTTGCAGATTATTATGGGAAGGAAGAGGAAGCCTGATCATCCCCGGCGCATGATGTCTGATGTGCTACATAACAGGACATCAGTAGCACCACCATCAGAGGAGGCATCACATCGGCCACATCGGAGGGGCCATTAGTGCCACCACCATCTGAGGGGCCATTAGTACCACCGTATCGACCACCATCAGTGGCACCACAGCAGCTACCATGTACTCAGCCTCCACGCCTACCATCGGTGCGTCCACCATCAGTGGCACCACAGCAGCTATCATCATCAGCTTATGAGCCATCGCAGGTATATAAATTTGCTTTGATTTGTATGAAAATTATTTACACATACATTTATTTATGCTCATTATATATAACTTGTTTATTCTCATTGTATTTTGCAGACCCTTCGACTTCTTCACAGCCCACCTCAGGTTTATTTGATATGATTTGTATTCACATTATTTAAATTTGCATTTGTTTATTACCATTGCATATTGTTTATTTTTATTGTATCGCAGGTCATGTTAGTTCTTCATCAACCTCGACTAGGCGTGGTAGAGGATGTGCCAAGGGCATTAAAGAGTGGGGTACTGGTAAAAAGCTGGACATACAATTTGATGGAAATTACTGCCCAATAGGGGATAACGTGGCCAAGTTAACTACTCAACTTGGCATTATTGTGCGGAATGGTAACATTGTTCCTCTTACTTTTCTTGACTGGAACAATGTGCCTGATGATATTGTTGATGCTATCTGGAAGGATGTGAAGGTAAAAGTATATTTTTGTCCACAAATTCGAATTCCAAATTTGTGTTATACTTAGCCTTAAACTTTGAAATTGTGTTTTATAGGACAATTTGAATATATGTCCAGAGGAGTACAAGCCAATCTGCATGAAAAACTGCAACAGCATATGGAAGGATCACAAGAACAAGCTTAAGGCTAAGTATTTCAAGCCTAGAAGTTCTGATCCTAATCTGAAGGATGATGTTCCTATGAACATTGTGCCAAGCCAGTGGGAACAACTTGTGGAGTATTGGCGTACTTCCGATGCTGAGGTATACAATTACGTTATATTTATGATATGTAAACATACAAATCATATTTACATACTTACATTTGTTGAACCTGTTATAGAAAATTGCAAGTAGGAACGCTAAAAATCGGCGAGCTCACGGCATAGCTCATACCACAGGGCGTACTACTTTCTCTCAGATACGGCATGAGGTTTACATTTTATTGTTTTATTTTTGTATATAAATAAACATTGTATATTTGCAAATTATTTGGATTCTAATTTTCATATTTCTAAAAAAATGTAGATGACCAGTAAGGGGGAGTCTACTGATAAGATGAATGTTTGGCTTATGACACGTAGAGTAGATGACCCAGAGGTTATCCAGACCTTGGTAGTTTCCAAACACCTTTGATTGTATTTAAAGTTTATTTTTTGTGTGTCAACCATCTTAATTTGGCATATACTTGTATGTCTTATTCAATACAGGATGAGTTTAATCGTCAACTCTCTATGCTACCTGAGGATGGTCGGACTTTGGAGGCTAGGAATGCCATTTTCCATGAGTTGATAGGTCATGACGGACATGGATATTGTCGCACATACGGGAGAATTGTGCCTCGGAGAGCGGTGTATAAAGATGGTGCTGGGCCATCACAGTCAACACCCCAGCCATCGACTATTGATCAGATCACGCAGCAGGTTCGTGCAGAGCTAAGGGATGAGTTGAGGGAGGAGCTGCGAGCAGAGTTCTCTACACATTTGCAGCAGATGAGAGCTGAGATGATGGCCCTTGTGTCACAGGGGGCGAGTGTGGATCCCAACAGACAGGTTCCATATAAATTAAATTGTTTGATAGTTCAATTTTCACTCAAGATTAAGTATAAAATTCGAATAGGATTAACACATTATGCATTGACTAACATAGGTTCCTGATGCATCGAGTGGCCACCGGGCATTTAGGGAATCTGCAGAAGACGAGAATCCATATACACCACCACCAGAAGATCAGGTATAAAATGTATCTTTGCATTTTAAGCTAAAATGTATCTTTGCATTCTAAGCTAAAATGTACCTTTGCATTTTTTACATTCTAAGTTAAGAGACTTGTGGGAGAAGACGGGACTAGTTAGAGCCGGATTTAGCACGAAACTTGGCACACACGACCGCCTAGGCACGAGAGACTTGTGGGAGAAGACGGGGCTCGAATCGGGTTCCCGGTTTGGGAGTTAGAGCCGGATTTCACTTTAGGCAAACTAGTTCCTTAAGAAACTTGAATTCGAGGGTTAATGCCCCAAAATCACCAAACCGCGTCGGTTTAGCACGAAACTTGGCACACACGACCTCCTAGGCACGAGAGACTTGTGGGAGAAGACGGGGCTCGAATCGGGTTCCCGGTTTGGGAGTTAGAGCCGGATTTCATTTTAGGCAAACTAGTTCCTTAAGAAACTTGAATTCGAGGTTAACGCCCCAAAATCACCAAACGCGTCGGTTTAGCACGAAACTTGGCACACACGACCTCCTAGGCACGAGAGACTTGTGGGAGAAGACGGGGCTCGAATCGGGTTCCCGGTTTGGGAGTTAGAGCCGGATTTCACTTTAGGCAAACTAGTTCCTTAAGAAACTTGAATTCGAGGCGTTAATGCCCCAAAATCACCAAACGCGTCGGTTTAGCACGAAACTTGGCACACACGACCTCCTAGGCACGAGAGACTTGTGGGAGAAGACGGGGCTCGAATCGGGTTCCCGGTTTGGGAGTTAGAGCCGGATTTCACTTTAGGCAAACTAGTTCCTTAAGAAACTTGAATTCGAGGTTAATGCCCCAAAATCACCAAACGCGTCGGTTTAGCACGAAACTTGGCACACACGACCTCCTAGGCACGAGAGACTTGTGGGAGAAGACGGGGCTCGAATCGGGTTCCCGGTTTGGGAGTTAGAGCCGGATTTCACTTTAGGCAAACTAGTTCCTTAAGAAACTTGAATTCGAGGAGTTAATGCCCCAAAATCACCAAACGCGTCGGTTTAGCACGAAACTTGGCACACACGACCTCCTAGGCAAGAGACTTGTGGGAGAAGACGGGGCTCGAATCGGGTTCCCGGTTTGGGAGTTAGAGGATTTCACTTTAGGCAAACTAGTTCCTTAAGAAACTTGAATTCGAGGGTTAATGCCCCAAAATCACCAAACGCGTCGGTTTAGCACGAAACTTGGCACACACGACCCTAGGCACGAGAGACTTGTGGGAGAAGACGGGGCTCGAATCGGGTTCCCGGTTTGGGAGTTAGAGCCGGATTTCACTTTAGGCAAACTAGTTCCTTAAGAAACTTGAATTCGAGGAGTGTTAACGCCCCAAAATCACCAAACCGCGTCGGTTTAGCACGAAACTTGGCACACACGACCTCCTAGGCACGAGAGACTTGTGGGAGAAGACGGGGCTCGAATCGGGTTCCCGGTTTGGGAGTTAGAGCCGGATTTCACTTTAGGCAAACTAGTTCCTTAAGAAACTTGAATTCGAGGAGTTAATGCCCCAAAATCACCAAACCGCGTCGGTTTAGCACGAAACTTGGCACACACGACCTCCTAGGCACGAGAGACTTGTGGGAGAAGACGGGGCTCGAATCGGGTTCCCGGTTTGGGAGTTAGAGCCGGATTTCACTTTAGGCAAACTAGTTCCTTAAGAAACTTGAATTCGAGGAGTTAATGCCCCAAAATCACCAAACGCGTCGGTTTAGCACGAAACTTGGCACACACGACCTCCTAGGCACGAGAGACTTGTGGGAGAAGACGGGGCTCGAATCGGGTTCCCGGTTTGGGAGTTAGAGCCGGATTTCACTTTAGGCAAACTAGTTCCTTAAGAAACTTGAATTCGAGGAGTTAATGCCCCAAAATCACCAAACGCGTCGGTTTAGCACGAAACTTGGCACACACGACCTCCTAGGCACGAGAGACTTGTGGGAGAAGACGGGGCTCGAATCGGGTTCCCGGTTTGGGAGTTAGAGCCGGATTTCACTTTAGGCAAACTAGTTCCTTAAGAAACTTGAATTCGAGAGTTAATGCCCCAAATCACCAAACGCGTCGGTTTAGCACGAAACTTGGCACACACGACCTCCTAGGCACGAGAGACTTGTGGGAGAAGACGGGGCTCGAATCGGGTTCCCGGTTTGGGAGTTAGAGTCGGATTTCGGTCTAGTCAAAATTATTTACTAAACTATCTTTCTAATTATATAGTAGTCAATTTTTTTTATATTTTTCTGTAATTAAAATATTAACACCATTATATGGTTATTAATTATTTTTATCTTTTTTTCAGATATTTCCTGAGTAGCAGTTTGCTTCTTGTGGAATGCGGGCGTATAAAGATTATAACCAACTTTTGTTTTTGTAACCCACGAAAGAATCAAGACGAAAACTTTTGGTTTTGATTTTGATTTATGTTATTTAAATTTGTGAGCAACATTATGTATGTATTATGCGACATTATGTAATGGCATAATTTTTACTGTTTTGAATTTTTATTTATGTATTATTATGAATGGAACAACATTATGAATTTTTATTATTTGTCAACTTTTGTTTATGTATGTATTTATATTATTATGTAATTTTTACATTTTTTTGTAGTTATTTTTCATTTAATACAGGTTTTTTTAATTTTTTTAATAATTTCCGAACAGGTTTTTATTTTTATTTTTTTTTATTGAGACGGCATAACAGCCGTCGCAAAAACATATGTAGGAGGCTTTTGCGACGGCACCGTACTGTCGCAAAAGCTTTCGAAAGAAATTGAAAAATATACCTTTAGCGACGGCTTAGCTTACCGTCGGAAATAGTTATATCCAGTACGACACTTTTAGCGACGGTATTCTTGCTGTCTCAAAAAACCAATTTTAGCGACGAAAATACTGTATCGTCGCAAAAACTCAGATTTTCTTCACTTATTGGCGACAGAAAACTGCCGTCGCAAAAAAGGTACCCTCCTGTCGCAAAAACCAATGGCGACGGCACTTACCGTCGCTAAAGACCTTTTACAACCCCCTTTGTCGCAACCCCCACTTGCCGTCACAAAAAATTAAATTACCGTCGCAAAAAGTATTAGCGACGGCGTACGGAGTATTTGCGACGGCGTTTTACCGTCGCAAAAAACAATTTTTTTTTGTAGTGTCAACATTTAACATTCTAACATTGGAGAATGCTCCCCAGAAGAGGTGATCATACTCTTTCTTGACCTTAGAATCTCTTCTAGAGCTGCCCATTTGCCAACGTGCATGTGGATTGTTCCCAACTCCAAATACTGTTTATTGAGTCTCTTTCAAATATTAAAATCTTTATTATTTCATATCACATCAATTTATAATTTTTTTAAAAATTGTCACTACAAAAATTTAAGATTTTAAAAACTAAAATTTAGGGTCAAAAATATTTTTTAGGAACCAAATAATTTTATTACAAAAAGTGTCATTATATTTTTAGCAACAAAAATTAGACATTAGTGATAAATTATTATCTTTTTGAGGCCAAATTTTTTGTTTCAAAAAACAAATCATTTTGAGATCAAATTATTTTGTCCTTAAAAATCTATTTATTAGTGACTTTTTCACAATTTTGTCGCTAAAAACCTTATTTTTTACTTTTCAAAACGACTTGTTAGTAACTATCCTCATGACGATGAAAATTGGTCCTTAAATGTCTTTTGTAACAAAATTTTTATTTTTAAAAATCAAAATATTTAGTATCTAAAACTCTTATATGTTGTAATGTGTGTAAAAAATATAGAGTAATGATTCACACCCCCTTAAAAATCCCACCCCCACCACCCCCACACACACGTGGGGGTTGGGGATTGGGAGATCAGAAAAAAAAAAAAAAAAGAAAAAAAAAAAAAGAAAAGTTAACCAATCAAATGCAAAGAAGGTGAAGGGACTGACCCTAAAAGGGGTCTCAACCTTTATTGAAAAAAATATATGTTGGTATATTAATTTCCTTCAAAGAATCAACTTTATTCTGCTCAATTGAAGATAGCATTGGAACCAAAAGCTTCAAAGTTCACACTGTACATTGATTACTTTGGGTTTTTTGGAACAGAACTCTGCATTAACTTTCAGGGTTGGTTTGGGGAGTGGATTGGCTTAGTTTTTTTGGCTATTTTAATTTGGGCTAAAAAATTTGATTTGGAAATGACTTTTTGACTTTTTTATTTTTTTGACTTTTTTTGTGAGAGAAGAGTGTAATGATTATGAGTTGGATGTGATGTTTTGTTTGTTGTGACTAAAATAACCTATTTTATCTTTTGTGACTATTTTTGCAACAAACCATCTTCCCAAACTGCCCCACTGGGACTAACAACATTGAAATTCTGTCAAACAAACAAAATAGCCCATCTCACGTTCTCATGGGCCTTTACGGTCAAGAAACATTAATAATGGTACTCCAATTTGTCTGGTTGAATTTTTAAAATGTGTTTTTTAAAGAATTTTAAAAATTAATTTGGTAAAATTATAAAAAATAACTCAATAATTTATTTTAAATTTTTTATGCTTATTTTTTATAAAGTAATTTCTAATTCTTTTTAAAATTAAAAAAAATTTAAAAATTCAACCATATAGAACTATCAATTATAAATTTATGTCTTGACATTTTTATAATACAAAATTTCTATTATATTTTATAGTTAAGAGAATCAATTCTTTTGGAAAGTGGGTTGACTTTTGAGATTTTTGGCTACTTTAACTTGAGTTAAAAAGCCTCATTTGAGTTGAATTTTTTGACTTTTTTGATTTTCGTGAGAGAAAAATTGAAATGATTATGATTTGAATATAACATTTTATTTTATTAATTTTTTAATCTGTTTTATCTTTTTGTGACTATTTTGGTCTTTTAACTCCATGCTAAATGAAGGCTATATCAGGATATAAATTTTAGAGACAATTTTTTTTAACCATGATAGCTAGGGTTAGGCATAGGGTTATCCGACCTGCGAAAACCGTCCAACCTAAACCGCCCGCGTCTATTTGGGCAGTTTGGCAAAATTATTAGGGTCTGATACGGTTTAGGATTTTCCTATTTTGCGGATTGCGGGCGGGTTGCAGGTTTTACTAGCACTCGCACTCACCCGTCCGCATCTGTATACATTTTTTTTTTTTTTTTTAAATTTGGACCATCAGATTTTCTTGTAAATTTTGTAAGTGTATAATCCTAATATTCTCTTCTCTCATTCACTTTAATTTGATTATCAAACCTATAGGCTCTAACATGATAATATTATAATAATATTACACACTGCCTTGTTTAAAATACTTATTGTTTAATTGGAATTATTTCAATTTTTTACAAATCTAGTTATGTGATTTTTTTTTTCTATATTAGTTTTTATTTAATTTTCATTCTAATTTTTTGTAATTCAATTTTAATGAAAAGATAGTGTTAAATCTCCCGCAACCAAAAATATTTAAAAAATGGAAAAAAACAAGCCAAAAAATAATTTTTTTTTAAAAAAATGCTCAATCCGCAAACCGCCCGCAACCGCCCACACATCCGCGAATCCTATATTCACAAACCGCAATAACCTACATTGCAGACGGTTGCAGGTTCAATTTTTCCAAACCACAGACATGCGGGCAGGTCCAAACCACAAGTTGAACCGTCAAAAACCGATCCACAAGCACCTCTATCTCTAGTATGAGATCTTGAGCTCCTCTTCTCCTAGTATACTATGGGTCTATTTAGTGGAGCAGATACTTTAAGGGCATGTTGTTTTCAAAGTTAGGTTGGGTGTAAGGTCACGTTTGTTTGGTCGTTTCAGCGGTTGGACTGGAGTAGAATGGATGTAGGTCCCACCCACAACATGTTTGGTGATGGTTTGGGAAGTCAGCTTGATAGTGTGAGCGACTTAGCAATCCCCCTCAGTAGGGGGATTAGCTTTGCTAGGAAAAATGTGGGATTAAAAAAATAGTGAGAGGATTGGGTCTATCTGGTCGCTCACCCGGACATCTTCCCGGTCACCTATCCAGATGTCTGGAACAGTGCAAATTATTATTTTTATTTTTTTTATTATTATTACTTCTTTTTCTTTTTTTTTTGCAATTGCAACCTGTTATTTAAAAAAAAAAATTATATTTGTTTTAGATTTTTTTTAATATAGAAATTATTTTTTTAGATTTTTTATAAAAACAATTTAACAATCTCATCACTAACCATCCCACACACTATATTATCAAAACAAACACAATTTCACTTAATCTCTTTACTAACAATCTACACATTAACAGCCTACACATTAACAATCTCTTCACTACCCATCTCCTTATTAACAATCCCATCCAACCTAATCCGCCAAACAAACGTGACCTAATTGTTAGTGTAGAGATTGTTAATGATAGGATTAGGAAAATTTGTGTTTATTTGTGATATATTTTTGTAAGGGATTAACTATATAAATACTATAAATACCTTTTAGTGTCTTTGATATATTTTAATATTAAAAATTATATTTTATAAATATTTTTTTACTAAATTATTTATATATATATATATATATAAAATATGACGGAATATCAAAAAAACACAAACACAACACAAACACAAACACACACACACAACACACAACATGGATAAAATAATATTTTTCCAAGCTAATCACTAGTCTTGAAACCCAACTCTTGAACCGCTTTGTTTTTAGAGTTAAGTTGGGTAGGATTATTACTGTGGGTATTGGTAGTGAGTGGACTATTAGTGTAGAGATTGTTAGTAAACGGATTAAGAAAAATTGTGTTTGCTTATGATATATTTTAGTGTGAGGATTAACTATATGAAATACCATAAATATCCCCTCGTGTTTTTGATATATTTAATATTAAAAAATTATTATTATATAAATATTTTTTTATACTATATTATTTTAATATATATATATATATAATGACATAATACCCACAAAAAAAAAATTAAATAAATAAATAAATAAAACCACACAAATACACAAAACACAAGATAGATAAAATAGTCTTTTTTCAAACTAGTCTCCTCACTAGTTTTGAAACCCAACCCTTGAGGTCTTTACTAATCCCCTCCTCCAAGGCCTATGAATCCCCTTTCCTGCTTAACAAACAAACACCATTATAGTAGGTCTCACATCTATCATAGTCAAAGCCCCTCCTCCATCATCCAAAACAAGTAGTTAATCCCCTACTCCAACCTATCATAATCTTAAGGTGCTATGAACCCTTTTTCCAATTTTACAAACAAATACTATTTTAGGAGATCACACATCCATCCCAATCTAATTCTATCCCTTATAACTCAATACTATTTTAGGAGATCACACATCTATCCTAATTTAATTCTATCCCTTATAAGTTTTGGATTGGAAGGTCTGGTCTTTATGGTTGTGAACCTAACCTAGGCTTGTTTTTGGGATTTGAGCCATTCAATTTATAAACTCGTTAGGCAAATCATCTACATAAAAAAAATTAATTTAGCTAAGTTAATTTAGTTAAAGTCAGTAGCCAAATGGTTAGTTTATATTTATATGAAAAGAGAAAAAAGAAAAAAGAAAAAAACAATGATCATGAACTAATCAAATAGTTTCTAATGGTTTGTTTGGGATACATTATTTTTGGACATTTTTTTTTTATCTAATTTATATCACATTACTTTTGATTTAGATCACATTACCTCTTTATTACGTTATATATCTTTTTCATAAAAAATTAAAAAATATAATTATTTCAAATCATTCCAAATAACTCCTAACTTAATTTTTGACACAAATTTGTGTCCTACTAATTGAACAATTCATATCAGCATAACAAACCCAAGAGAGCTCATATTCATAAAAAGAGAGCCCATATTTATAAAAGGAAAATGATTTGGAGCCCTAAAAAGAGGCCCTCTAATCCCCCTAATTTTCTGTTTTGGCAACTGTTTTTTTTTTCTTTTTTTTCTTACTTGATATGAAAATTAAGAGAATTAAGAGGACTCTTTTTAAGAAAATGTAGCATGGTTGTTCATAAAAATTGGACTTTCCAAAATTTTAAATTTAAGTCGCGAGTCACCAATTTTTGTACAAGTCCCTCCAAGGCACGTACTGGGAAAAGGTTAATCACTCTCGACGTACCTGCCTCTCTGCCTTTTCCCCCTTTTTTTTTTTTTTTTTTTTTTTTTTTTTTTTTTTTTTTTGGTACATCGGAAAGTACTCCCTCTCCCTCTTCCAAAACCTATCTTCATAGCATAATTTCAATAAGTGTATTTGGTTTTAATTTTTTAAAAATAGGATTTTTTTTTGTCTTTCGTATTTTTTTATTTTTAATGAATATTTTTAAAGTTTTAAATATTTTTTTTTTAATTTTTTTAGATACATTTTATTTAGATATATTTAAAAAATAAAATATTTGTAAAAAATATTTTTAAAAATTAATAAATACACAAAAATACGAAAAAATATATATATATTTTTTTATTTATATTTTTGGTATTTAGTGATTTTTTTAAAGATTTTTTCACGAAAATTATACTTTTTAAGTGTATGTATGTGAAGTGTGTCTAAAAATTAAAAAAAATTACTTAAAATATTTAAAAAATTCAATAAGAAAAAAAAACTGAAAACAAAAAATAGAATTTTTGAAAAACATTTTTAAAAAACTGGAAACAAACATTGTTAATGCTATTTAAAGAAGTTTACTTAAAACTCTCATAAACAGCTTAACCTTGCTTGGCAAAGGTTTTTTTTGTTATTTTTTTTAGGTTAAAATTTGAAAAATAAAATAAAATACATTAAAATAATTAATAAAATATAATATCACATCAAATTTATAATTATTTCATTTTTTCTTTTACAAACATTATATTCAACTACAAAACAATCTAACATCTTTCTAAATGTAAATATTTTAACCTATAAAAAATAATTAAAAATTAAAATAACCTATCAAAATTGTTAACTTTTCAAACACTCACTTTTATCACTTTATCAGCAATAAAACTAACCCCAACTTGGTCCCCATTCCTCTCTCTCGTATATATATAATAGCATTTCCCAAAATACAACTTTACCTTCATTTCATATAAGCTTTGTTGTAGGCTTGTTGCTTTTATTTTGCTTTTTAGGTCAAGTTTGGCAACTCAAAAATAATTTATCTTTTTATTTTTTTTTATTACATTACTTCTCTATTTTTCTGCACATTTTTTTATAAAAAAATAAAAAGTGTACTTATTTAGGTTATCCCAAACAACCCCTTACTCTTGACCCTTTTTTTTTTCTTTCTTAGGTTTCGTTTGAAATGTCGATTGATTTTTTAATTATTTTAATTTGAATTAAAAAGTTTTATTTGAGATAAATTTTTTAATATTTTTAATTTTTATGAAAAAAAAATTATAATTTAAGTATAATATTTTATTTTATTTTATTAATTTTTAATTTTTTTTATAACTATTTTAACGAAAAAAATTCCAAAAAAACTCATAGGCCAAACGAGCTCTTATTATTGTTGGTTGTGGCACTCCCTCTGTTTGCTGGTAGGTACCCTTAGTAATTTCCTCTCTCTCTCTCTCTCTCTCTCACTCTCTCTCTTCATCCCTACAGTTTCTGGCGAATGAGTCGGTGAGTCTTTTGCTCATCCGAAGGATAAAAGCCAGAGTCTTTGAGCATCTGTCGGGTTTTGGTAATTCATTTTGCTGATTCATTTCCATATATTCGACTATGTTCTTGTTCATATTGGACATGGGTTTTACATTTTTAATTTGATTATTGTGCCATGCATCTGGGGTTTTGTTGATCTTTCTCTTCCTACTTGCTCTGTTTCTCATTTCCACTGCTAATTTCTAAAGTATATGTTTGAATCCGTAAAGATGGCTCATTTCTTTGTCTTATGTCTGAAACTTTGATTCCTTACCCTGTTCTGCTCTCCAATTTCTGTTTCCTTTGTTTTTCATTTACTTGATTTAATTTTTGCCCAATTTTTAGTTTTCCACTGGTTGTTTTTGTGGGAAAAAAAGATTTCTTTTTTGGGTCCTTAAAATACTGAAGTTGATGTTTGCATTTCTCTCTGTTTCATTCATGACACCGTTTTTTCTGTGGACCACTTAGAAATTGATAGGCGTTTTGTTGAATTTTCAGAACGTGTTTTCTGGGGAAAAAAAAAAATTACATTGGTGAAGAAAATGAAAAATAAAAAAACATTTCTAATTTTTTTTTAAAATTTTTTTTTCTGAAGACTCAACCAAATAAAGCATTTGGGCACCTATTTCTCCCCTGGTAGTTGGGTTTTCCCTATTTACATGGATCTGGTTCTCCATCTCTTTTAAGCTCACTGGTCCTGTTTTTTTGGATAAATCACTTATTCACCTACAAAATAAAAAAGAAAAAGAAAAAAGGTGTAGATCTTTAATCATTCCCATTTACAAGTGCGTTTGTGTGTGTTTCAATTGGATTTTCATTAATTTCATAGATAAGGTTTCTCTTGATAAATGTTCTTCAAAATGATGAAAAGGGTCTGACTGAAACCCATTTCCTTTTCCTTAAATTTTCTTGTGATTTTTTTTATGCAAGAAATGTCCAATTTTTCGGTGTTTGTTTTAATTTTGTTTTCTTTTTGCTCTTTAAAATAATGAAAAATGGGCTAACTGTGAAACCCTTTTCCTTTTTTTCTGATTTTTTCTTGTGAAAATTTTAGATGGAAGAAGGGTCTGATTTTCGGCATTGGGACGAACTAATCCCCGACGCACTGGGCCTAATTTTTCGCAATCTTTCACTCCAGGAGATGCTAACAGTGGTGCCCAGGGTATGCAAATCATGGGGCAATGTGGTAATAGGACCTTATTGCTGGCAAGAGATAGACATTGAGGAATGGAGCAACCGGTCCGATCCTGACAACATTGATCGGATGCTTCGAATGCTTCTTGTGCGAAGCTCCGGTTCGCTGCAAAAGCTGTGTGTTTCTGAGCTGCAGACTGACCTCATTTTCTCCTTCGTTGCAGAGCAGTAAGTAGAATTGCAGTTTCTCGTGATATCCCCATAATTTTCTTAGCTTTATTGTCATATAAAAGTAGCTCATTTTAGATTCATGTATAGCCATTAGTTGAGCTCTTTTGGTATGCTTGTGCACTTAACTAATTTGACAATTATTCAAGTATATCAATAAACCACACACACAAACAAGAAGAATTTTTTACAAACAAGAAAAGAGTACTATGTGTCTGCTTTTGTAGACAACAATACATATGCTAGAGTTGGATCCGTGACCACATTGTTAATTGTACAATACTAATCAAGCTCTACAAATCCAACATAGTCCAATTTGTGGTGTGCTTAGGCAATTTGGTTAGTAATTTTGCCACTTATGCACACTTCCATTGTCAGCTGGTTCACGCAAGAATCCGAGCAAACCATTAGTCCAATTTTCCAACTTATGCAAGATGCTAATTTTTTTGGTTAGTGTGAGCTATTAGTCCAATTGTGAAGTTTTTCTTATCCGACAGCAAATCAATATTTAACACAAAATTGAAAAGACCTAGTACTCTTCTTGATTTAGTTATGTCATTGTTTAGTCCACAGTGATGTTGTATGGTTAATTGAATGGCATTGACATTGAATGAAGCCTTTTGGTTTTGCTAGTGCCGGTTCTCTTAAAACGTTGCGACTTCCTAGAAGCAATATGAGCGATGCAATTGTGGAACAATGTGCTGCGAGGCTTTCCACCATCACCTTCTTAGATTTGAGCTACTGTGGTAAAATTGGAGCTCGTTCTTTGGAAGCTGTTGGAAAGCACTGCAAATTGCTCACGGGGCTTCGCCGGAACATGCATCCCATAAACATAGAAGGCAAGGTTTCACAGGAGGATGAGGCTCATGCCATTGCCGCCGCAATGCCCAAGATCAAGCAGCTTGAGATAGCTTACCTTCTCATCGACACTGAAAGCGTTCTCAAGATCATCTGTAGCTGTCCAGAGCTTGAGTTCTTGGATTTGAGAGGGTGTTGGAATGTCAAGCTTGACAACAAGTATGTTAACGACAAGTCTCCGAAATTGAGGATTTTGGGACCCCATGTCGTTGACCATTATGAGAGGAACAACTGGGAAGCTTGCTCAGATTACTCGGACTCGTTTTACGATACTGACAGTTTCGATGGAATGTGGGATGATGAGGAGAGTCTGGAGCTGAGGTTCTATGAGGGATTGGAAGAGGACTCTGGTTATGGTTGGCCTCTATCTCCTTGAAGTCTTTCTTTCTCATCCCCCCTGTGAAATTGTGTTTCCTTTTTTTCTGTTTCTTGTTGTTTGTACTTTGGAACCTAGTTTTATGTGCTTTATGGATGTATATGTTTCAATGGAATCAACCTGTGTGGTTTTCTATGTTCCAATGTGAAGAGTAATTATCAGTTCTTGTTGGAGACAAGTCTTGATTATCTTTTCTTTGTTCTACTAGGCAAGAACATGTAGAAATTGAGCTTTTAGGCAAAGCACAGAAAGATAGTCTGTTTGTTTCCTATTTTGATGAATGATCAAAATAACAAATACCAAAAAAAAAAAAGCGGAAAATTTGGAATAGATCATATATAAGAACAATGGTAATTAATGTGTGGTAAATGTTATTGAGTACTCCTGTGATATTGTTTAATGTCAAAATTAGAGTGAAAAACGTAAACTCTAATTCTTGAGATATTGTTTAATATCAAAATCAAAGTGAAAATATTTTGAAAATATGTGAGAAAGAGTTTTAAAAGTTAGAAAAAAAGTGTTTATGAGATTGGTGAAATTTGTTGTTTTTTCCTCTTTTTGTAATTTTCTTGTGGTAATCTAAATTGAGAACATGAGCTACGCAATAATAAATAAACCCATTTTATAATGAGAAGAGTGACAGTGGCCATTGTTGATGTTCCTATCTAAATGTATCAAGGGTTCAAGCCTTCTTTTTGCAAGATACACCTCAAATGTACTTGACATTAGTGCATTATTGTTTCTTTGAAGAAAAATCTTGATGGTTGAGATTAAAGTTGTGTAGATTTGGTTTGTCTGAAAGGGATAAAATGTTACATTTTACAAGCTTCCAGAGAAAAGGAGCCACAGAGCATTTTAGCTTTTATGTTAAAAGGCATAGATGCTGTCTCTCTTTACTTGGTATATAGCCCACACCAAGGGAAGAATGGCCACTAAAAGCAGTTTGTCTCCAAATCCAGATTTAGTGTTCAAATTATTGTTCTGAATTGTAATGAGTGATGGAGACTAATTGAGCCTCCGTTTGGGAAGTGGGTTAGTTTTTTGACTTTTTAATTTTTTTGACTATTTTAGTCTGGGGCTAAAAAGCTTGGTTTGTGAAGGACTTTTGAACTTCTCCATTTCTACATGTGCATCATGTGTGTTTTGAACTTCTAGTTTATATACTTAGAATAATGATATATAAACAATGTTTTTATAAAATAAAAAATATATATTCATAATGATGTAACTTCTTATAATCATTTTATTTTCAATCAAAATATCCATAATTATTTTCATAATTTTATAAATGTCATTGATAGATTATTGTGGATCTAGTTTCTATATAAGTTTTTTGTTTACAAATCGTTTTTCATATAGATATATCTATATTTGATTTAAAGCTTGATTTGGTAGGAATAGAATAAAAAGATAGAAATACTAATCCAAGAAGCTAGAATGAGAAGAAAATTTGAAAAAGATTAATGATTTCTTATAAAATTTGTCATTTTGTTTGGATAATGGAAATTTAGCTTGTCTTTAGAGACAATTTAAGTATTATGAAAATTATATATATAATAATTTTTAATCTCACCGATTTTAATAAATTTTTTAAAGATTTTTTTTTTTTTTTTTTTTTTACGATTTTTTATTCTTCCTTGCTTTTACTAACTCAGTAATATTAGAAAATACTAATTAGTGTATTAACTAACATATTAACTAAGACACGATATATATATATATATGTGAGTTCCACCACTTATGGTTCTACTTAATATTATATCTAGTTAGTGTACTAGTTTATACACTAATTAATTAATGTTGCTAATATTATTATTTCTAAGCTCATCAATCATTCATATTAGTGATGGAAATTCTCTTTCTTCTTATTTTTTTATCATTAAATCTCTCAATATAAAGGACTCTTTTAAACAATAAAATATGAAAGAATATATATATTCTAATATATAAAGTAAAGTTTGTTGGTGATATTGATACATTTGTGCCGCATATTTTTTATTTTTCTAAAATATTCTTGTAATTGATGTTTATGTGAAAAAGAAGAAGATGAGACTTACAATTAAGTTCAAGGGTTCCGCGTAATAAACCCTTATCCCTTGAATAATACATACTATATGTATATTTTTTTTTATCGTTATTCTTATATTATTATATTTTTTTAAAATTACACATGCACTATGTGTATGTGGCCCGCTAATATATATATATACATATATACATATATACACCATCTTTTTCCATCTTATCCACAAGATAAGACATAATAATATAGACATATGATAATACTATACAAACAAAATTTGATAAATTATAATAATTATTTCTAAAATTAAAAAAAAAAAAGAGGGAGATTTACCAATAAATCCCAAATGTTAAACATATGAACCAATTGGTCCTAATTTTTTTCTAATAAACCGTTTAGTCCTTGAATATTTTGAAAGACCTTAATGCCCTCATTTAGATGTTATTAGATGCATGCTCTTTATGAAGGTGTGTCACGTGCCACACACAATATGTCACGTGACACACACAATAGGTGTCACACATTAACAAAGTACACCAAGGCTCTTTATGAGGGTGTGTCATGTGACACACAATATGTCACGTGACACGCACAATGGGTGTCACACATCAACAAAGTACACTAAGGCTCTTTATACTTTTTGCCTTGGAGTGTCACGTGACACACACAATGGGTGTCACACATCAACAAAGTACACCAAGGCTCTTTATGTTTTTTGCCTTGGAATAATGTATGTCACATGACACACACAATGAGTGCCACACATTAACAAAGTACACCAAGGCTCTTTATGTTTTTTGCCTTAGAATGATGTATGTCAGGTGACACACACAATGGGTGCCACACATCAACAAAGTACACTAAGGCTCACGCGACACACACACGAAATGGTATAACTGACCACTCAATGTTACTAAACAAAGGAAATAGGATCAACTGGTAAGATATTTCCCCACTAATAGGACTAATTAGAACAATAGAAATAACTTAAGACCAATCGGTAAAACTGTTTGTGAGATAGGATTTATTAGTAAATATCCCCCAAAAAAATGTAATAAGTATTATAAGTTTAGCATAATTATACTAATATTTTTTTAAATTTATATTTTATTTTATTTTTTAATTATTATTTTTATTTACGAATGGGAGTGGACTAATAATTGTGAGTAACCCTTAAACCATATTTAGTTGGGGCAAAACAATCCTAGGTATAAAAAAAAAAAAAAACACATCATTATCCTCACTTTACCAAAAAAAATAAAAAATAAAAAATAAAAAATTTCGTATAATGACATTTACATAATTTTATATATTTATTTTTTATAACTAAAATCATTATAATAGTATATAAACTAGTAGGTGACCCGTGCGATATATGAGAATTTATTTTTAAAATAGAAAATTAATCTTGAATATTAATACTATATGAATAGAAAATTTTAACAATTGAAAGTTAAATACAAACAGATTTGTTAATGATTGATAAAAAATTTTGTCACTATGTGTGATTCAATGTAAAAGACTCATAAAAATAATTTTTTTCAAAGTTATAAAAAAAAAAAGGTATATTCTCAACCTGAAATAAAATCCTTATTTGTGTTAATCAAATTTACCAAAAATAATGAATTTCACTTGTATCAAAATATTTTTTTCAGAAAAAAAACAACAAAAAATTCTATAATATACAAATTATGATTTAGTTATAACTCATCGTGTATTATATTATGATATGTGTTACAAAATAATTTAAATTTAAATTTAAATAAAATAAAATAAAATTTAAATTATTTATTTTAATAATCTTAACCTTATCGCTCTATAAAAGTGTTATTTGAGTACATATATAACATAAATTTAGTTAAATTATTCGTTTATTTTGATAATTTTAGTTTTATTGTGCTATAAATATGATATATATTGAATTATAAAATAGTAAAATAAACACTCATTTTGATATTAAAAATAATAGCTAAATTAGAAAGAGAATTTAGTAATATAAAACTAAAATTGATTCTAATTATTTAATTTAATTTTAATTTTTATATTTATATTTATTTAGAAAATAAAAATATGTAGAAATAGAACTACAAAAAAATTTATTTAAAAGATTAAATATAAATATGCTATGATTGGATTAAGAAGAAAATACATAAATTAATTATGTAAGTATTGATTTTTTCTTTAATATTCTTTTTTAATTATTCATACATATTGTATATAGGTACATAAAATATAAATTAAATATAAATGTTTTGTAATAAATAATTTCATGTTAAATAAAAAAAACAAATATTAATTAATATTAAGACATCAATAAAATAGACAAAAAGGAAAAAAAAAATATAAAAGAAAATTAATTTGACCAATGCAATGCATATAATTATGCATATCCAGTATTATTTATTTATTTATTTATTTGTATATCGGGATAATTTTTTTTTTTCAAATATCATAATAATTAAATTAAAATATCAACTACATAAAAAAATTTGACAACGGAAAAACTAAATATACGATGAAAAATGTATAGAAAATAAGTATTTCTCAAATAAAATTCATATAAAAATTAATTATTATAATTGAAAATGAGTTTGGGTATATATAAATAGAAAATGTATGCTAATATAGTTTTTTAGAAAAAAACAAACTTTTAGAATTTACCACATAAGAAAGAATAAAAAACTCTACTTATATGTATATATATATATATGACGATAAATACAATTTATCATACATCTTTAATCTAATATCACTACATAATTCTATCACTTATTTTTATGGTCTTAATAAGCTCATCTAAGAATCAGATAAATTCAAGGGTTAGGTTTGTCTTCAGTCTACTTTATAAATTAGACGGTGTTGTTAAACCTATGAGACCCACCACATGTCCTGTTTCGATAATTTGAATCGTTCAATTTGTAGAGCTCGTTGAGTACTTTATCTATGTAAACAATCACGTTGATTGGATATCGATAGTTACTTGATTGGATCAGATTTTTGTTTCGATCAAATAACTATCAATATCCGATCAAAATGATTTTTTTATAAAAATAAAGTACTCAACTAATTTTACACATTAAAATATTCAAATTATCAAAATAAAACTCATAATATGCCTCCATAAATCTAACAACCCACTCCAATCCAATTGCAGATTGGATTGAAGCCGGCCCTAAATTCAAACATTACTCATAAGAATCACGTACGAAAGCAATTCATGCAACAGTGGTGCTTTGCAAAAGAAAAATGCTTGGGAGCACTAATTAGTGCTCCCACTAATTAGGTGACAGTGGGTCCCGCCAATAATGATGTGATGTTTTGGTCTTGGAGTTGTATTTTTTTTTTTTTTTTTTTACTTTTTTAATGCATTAGTGCTATTAGTGGTGGTGTTTTTAGTGGGATGAATCATTGTTGTTTGCAAAAGTACAAAGATGCCTGCCTGATGAAGACAGTGATGTCATCTTGGGAGACCTGCCTGCCCTGCTGGTTATTATTGTGTTAATAAATATTGAATATTAAATACACGGTGTGTGTGGGGTTGGTTGGAGTGGTGTTGGTTTCAATAGAGGCTCAAGTTTCCTAGGAATGTCTCTTGTTGGAGATTTTAAGATTTGTTTATTGCACTCTTTTTGTTTTCGGCTAGTTAACCTTAAACTTTGGGCTCATTAGTCACATGATTACATGTGATTCATGTCTTTGGATCTTGTTTTTTTCGAAATTTCACAAGATTTGTTGAAAGGTTGTATGGAGAAGTCATTCAACACTTTTAAAGTATGATAGAGAGGTTATGATTGATAAAAACGTGAGATTTATGATTTTGGGGGGTGTTTGGAGAGTTAAAAATTACTTTTTTAGTTAAAATTTAAAAAAAAAAAAATTAAAATAATTAATAAGATAAAATATCACATTAAATTCATAATCATTTTATTTTTTCTCTCATAAATATCATATTAAATTTTTAAAAAAATTTAACCATCTTTCTAAATATAAATATTTTAACATATTAAAATAGTCAAAAATTAAAATAACCTACTAAAATAATTAATTTTCCAAACGTGGTCTTTGTATTGAAATATGTGAAATAATAAAAAGATATAACAAGTGATAATTAACAATAATAGGAACACATGATGTCTGTAAAGAGGTTTAGGTCACCCTTTCGTTAGAGGTTTAGGTTAGGACAAGAAACAATAATGTTAACTTGTCATTGCTATATTTAGGAAAACAAAATTATCAATATATGAAGGGGTATAAGTGACACTTCTACCTCCACAATTTTTCATTGGTATCTCACCACGAACATATTTGCATTATTTTATATTTGTAATTTTTTTCCCCAACTCTTACCTGCATGTAATTTCTCCTTAAAGAAAAGGCATGTCTTATAGGATTTATTAAACTAATAAAAATAATTTGGCGCTGTTTGGAAAGGAGGTTTTGTGGTTTTTTTTTTTTTTCACTAAAAGACAAATTGATTACAAAATCAAAAAAAAAAAAATCCAAATAAAATGTCACATTAAACTCCATAATCATTCTATTTTTTCTCTTACAAACATCACATCTAACCACAAAAAAACCCAACTATCTTCCTAAACACAAAAAAAAATTTCTCCAATAATATCCTACAACTAAAAAAACCCACTTCCCAAACACCCATAATTATTATAATATTATTGCTACACCAAAATATACGAACAATGATAGAAAGTTTCAATATTTGAACTCTAAAAAGAGCTCTACACATGTGACAAGGAAAAAAAAAAAAAAACAGACAAACACACACACAGGCACGTACATTACATTACAGGTGGACCCTATAGCTTAAAAAAATTTATTTAACACACATGTGACACTACTAGTTGGGGTGAGTTGAGATTAAAATAGTCACAAAAACGTAAAATAGATTTTTTTTAGTCTTAGGTTAAAAAATGTTACATTTAAATCATAATCATTTTATTTTTTCTTTTATAAAAGTCAAAAAAGTCAAAAAAATCTATCTCAAACGAGACTTTTTAATCCCAAATTAAAATACCCCAAAAACCAATTCACATCCATCACCATCCTCTGTTTGTAATGAGTAATGCTATGAGTAATTTTATTTTTTATTTTATTATTCTTTTTATAGAAGGAAGGTAATGAAATCTACATTAATAAATATACATGAAAAAAATAGAATAAGATATAATTTAAAATTACAATCAACCACCATTAATTAATTTTTATAAACAAAAAAATTAAAATAAATTTATATATAAATATTATCAAATGAGCTCAGAATATTTTCATTTGCAATTGACAGAAATAAATAATTTTGAATGACTCTATAGCAATTTTACATATGACAATGATGAATAATTGCTCTTTATCAAGGAATAGAGTTGTGAATATAGTTTGTAATGATTTTGGGCCTTTACCAAGCTTGCATGAGTGCCTATGATATTCAACATCATAACAGGTAATATTATATAACTTTTTATGCAAAATTTCATTATTAGAAATAATAAAATCTGTCACTCTTATTTATAATTGCAAAATCATCCCACAAGATCATTATGTATGAGTTTTCTTATAAAAATTCTTTGTAATTATAATTTTTTGTTAAAAATGATGTTATTGAAATTTTAAAGTCCTATATTTCCCAATAGACACTGTGAGAGCCCGGAATGAGTTTGTCTCACATCAGTTTGAGAGACATACACAACTAGGAGCCAAAATTAAATAAAAGCCTGAAAAGGTGAACAGGACCAAACAAGTCCAATCTAATTGGGCCCAATTTGAGATTCGCCCAATAGGCAAATTCTATTGGGCTAAATTGGAGCTAAGTAAACTTTGAGAATCACATTAAATGCCGAATTAGGGATATGTACGCCGCAAAAATGCTTGGCACCCCCAGTATTTGAAGACCCCCAGTGACCCCCAGCTGAGGTGGCATGTCACGTGATTGTCACGTGAGAGGTTAAGACCAAAACACTTCACAACACATCTTCACATTTCATTTTGAAATCTCCAACGGTAACCACTCAAGCTCCAGCTCCAACTGTAATCACTCCGACGCATGACCCGACTTCGACGCCTGACCCCCACTCCGACGCCGGCGACCACTCCTTCCCTTCTTTCCCTTCACTCCGACACAGCTCGTTCCCGCTTCTCCCGAATCTCCGATTAAGAGGTAAATTTATTTGGGTATATATATATATATATATATCTGTATATATATCTATCTGTGGAATGCTTTCATTTGGCCTTTTGATTTTCTCTGTCATGCTATCTGATCTTGGGGATTGAATTTGGCCTTTTCATTTGGGAATTGTGGCTTTTTGCATTTGGAGTCTTACATTGCCATTAACATGTTTGATGAAATTCCTCAACCAAATGTTAAACCTGTTAATGCAAAAGCAAATGAATGTGAGAACTGCTGGATGAACAGATCCATGAACCATACACAAATTTAGACCAACTACTTCCAACCAAAATATTATAGTTGCTTTCAGTTTTGATGACTAATGCTAATAAGAAGATAGCTTTAGGTGCATGGTTCAGAGAGGATGTTGACAACATGTTCCTTTTGTTTTCCTTTTTTGCAATGAATAAAAAGTAATTCATTGAACATGGTGGGCTTTGTTAAAGAAGTGCCTTTTTTCCTGTGTCACCTAAATCAGCCAAAACCCAACAACCAATTTTTATTTTTTTGCTCAAGTAGCAGAAAAGCAGTTTTTTAAGCAAAAACCAAACAGGGAATTATATTTCAGTGGAACTCATTTTCAAAGTACAAAAAATAAAATAAAATATAAAAGTTGAAAAACAAAAGAAGAGTTCCTTCTGTTTTCCTTTTTTTCAATGAATAAAAAGTAATTCATTCAAGACAATGAAAATTCAAGAAAAAGCCGTGAACACCAAGACATGCAATAAAAGAGATTAAAGATTATGAACCAAGACAAACACAAATGCTAAGATGATTGAAAAGGAAAGAAGTGAGTAAGAAAAGATGAAAATAAAAAAGGAAGATAGAAAGAAACATTTTGAAATAAACCTATTCAGAAATAAACCTGTTCAGAATTATGAAATTCTGAACACAAAAAGGAACTTTGAGAATAAAAGATGAAAATAAACCTATTCATAATTTCATAAACATGTTCAGAATTTCATAAACCTGTTCATAATCTATAAAACTTGTATCTATGAAACATAACCTGTTTATAATACAAAGGCAATAGGTATCCCTGTCCATTAATCTGTCCTATGAAACATAACCTGTGAAATTATGAAACATAACTTGTTATGTATCTATGAAACATAACTTGTATCTATGAAACCTGTCCTCTGTCCATTAATCTTGGTTTTCATAATTTCATAAACCTATTCATAATCTACGAAACCTGTATCTATGAAACAGGTTTTCCTATTAAATGAAAAGGTAAATAATGAAAACCTGTATCTATCTATCTATCTATCTTCTAAAATGAAACAAGTTTTACTTGATCATTTTGAACACTAATGTGTCCAGATTTTTTATGAACACCCTGTCCCTGTCCCTTGTCCAGATTTTTTATGAAACAGGTTTGACAGGTCCAGATTTTACTTGACTCTCTCCTCAACTAAGTCACTGCTTGAGGGGCTAGTGTCATGACAGTTGGTCAATGTAGACTGAGAAATAACACTTCTATCTGAATGAGTGCTAGTAGCATCCAATGATTGAATGAAGTGCAAAAATAACAGCTTTGTTACAGAATCTAACTATTTGTTACAGCTTTATGACACCAATTACAACTTATAACAGCCTTTTTGGAGGGTAAATAAGCTGATTTTCAGAATCACCTCCAAGGGCTGTCATAAAGCTTATAACAGCTTTTTTGTAGACTGAGAAACTTGTATTTTTTATGTGCTTCATAATGAATATATGCAAGTGCTGTCATCTTAATATTTGTCCGTTTTTGCAGATGTCAAGTTCGAGTGTCAGTGGTAGTAGCTCAGATTGGTTGACATACGTCAACAGAAATTGTCGTACATGTAATAAAAAGGCCACCATTTTAATATCACAAATATAGAGGTCATCAAATTCCAAGAGACGAAGTGCCAACTGTCGGTGAACAAGTTATGACCGAACAACTTCGAGCTATGACCGAACAACAAATAGACATGACGGAACAACTTCGAATTCAGAACCCAAAGATGCAAAAGTTGATATGTATATGGTCCGTGTTGCTTGTAATTAGTGTCTTTAAACTTATGAATATGTAATAGAAGTAGATGTCAATGTACAAGGAACGGAAAATGTATTGAATACTTTTGTCATGTTTTCGAGGAAGTTATGTTTTATTATGTATTGAAACTTAATTATTGTACCTCTTTTGTGGTTAATGGAATGGAAAATGACTTGTTCAAACTTGTATACTTTCTTCAATACTCATTGAATCGACTTTGTTAATTACAAGAAACTGTTGAATGCAAGGGAACTATTGTTGAATACAGGTAAACTATTGAATATATATGATTGAATACAACGAAACTATTTAATATACATTGTTCATCACAGGAAAACTCTTGAATACACATGGTTGAATACATGAAAACTGTTCAATAAACATTGTTCAATACAAAGAACTGCTAAATAAACATTGTTCATTACTAAATATTGCAACATCTTCATTACATAACAAATAATAATAATAACATAACTTCATTAACAATTAGTACACCACATGTTTTACAACCCCACATGTAACATAAACTATAATCTCAAAAACAAAGTTTGAAACTCAGATTAATAGACTACATCATTTCCAACCTCAAAAACAAACAGTTCGAATACATAGAAACTAGTCAAACAAGTCTGTAATATCCAAGCTTCCTGATGTGCATGCATGAGAAGCTGATGGGGTTAGAGATGCAGAACCATAAATCTGAGTTGGAGCACTCATCAAACTTCCCTCTGTGCCACTTATGAAGTCTGATGGAGTAAGAGACGTGCCTCCAATACCATGGGCCACCTGCGACAATTCATTGTAAAAAGTACATGTTAGAATAATACACTTTGTAAAAGTACATGAAGTCTTCTTTGAAATACACTTTGTAAAAGTACATGAAGGCCTCTTTGGAACACGTACCGGTATATACATACTATTTTCTGTGCCAACCATATAAGGATAATACGGTGTATATGCTTGAGCTTGAGCTTGAGCTTGAGCCTGAGCTTGAGCTTCAGCATCAAATCGAAGCAACTTCGCAGCCTGTATGTTTTGAAGAATAATTAAAGATTGAAATTTTTGAATTGCTTTTACATACTTGAATAGAGTTTGTAAAAAAAAAAAATATTTGAATAGATATTTTACCTTTGCTTTTGTTTGTTTTTTTGCCGTTGCCTTGAACCGATTAACAATTTGATCTACTTTGGCAACCTTCCGTTTCGTAACTGGACGACCTCTTCGCCGAGCAACCAAAGGACTAATCACCTTCCTACTAGTACCTCCTTGTGTAGAACCCGTGTGCATCGGACTTTTTGTTGAACATGGTAAATTACTCCCATCACCGGATTCTTCTTTCATGACTCTCTCCTTGATTTCATCCAACCCAAGGTCTACAATTCTAGTTTTGCCTTCAGAGTTACCAGCAAGTTGTACAATGGCAATCAATTTTTTGTTCATCCTCTCATAGGTACTTGCATTGAAATCATTCCCAAAGCCGGTGTATGTGGTTTTGATGCATGCGTATTCTCTATCCACATCTTTTCTCCACCGGGGCAAAATGTATTTACTTGGCACCTCATTTATGCATCTTCTGACAAGCACAGCAAGTGAGTGAGCACACATAATGCCTCTAAACTCAAACAACCGACAAATGCATTGAACTTCACATTCAGTTGAATTAAAATAGACAACAAAGTCCACATGCTTCATCTTCTCACAAACTACCATCGCTTCTTGGACATTATATGTAGAAATTGATCCCTCGTCTTTCACAATCACCGCCTGACAGTAAACTAATCTCTTCAACTCTCCTTGAACTTCTTTAAATTTGGCATTGGTGTAGGCTTGCTGAAATTGCTTCTCAAAACCATATATAGTTAGGCAATCAAACAATTTGTGTCGAGACTTGAAGTCTGCTTTCTTCTCTTTCTCTACCTTATTTCTCAAGGCATTGTCATATTGTTCAACGAATTGCTTCAATGTAGTTTTTGGATTTACATATCCATCAAAAAACGCATTCATACTTTCACTTCGTTGTGTAGTTGACATGCCAGCCCAAAAAATGTCTTTAACATAGACAGGTACCCATCGATTCCGCTCATCATATAGTACCCCCAACCAGTCATTATCATAAAGATTGAATGTTGCAAGCATCTCTTCCCATTTACTCTCAAATTCAGCTCTTGTCAAACAGTCATAAACTGCATTTTGCATAGCCAACTTTATGGCTTCATACTGAGCATATCCTTTCAACTTCTCCGGAATTTTTTTCATGATATGCCATAAGCACCACCGATGTCGAGCTTGCGGAAACACAATTTCTATAGCATTTTGCATAGCTCTACACTGATCAGTTATGATAGCTTTTGGCGGATGATTTGACATGCAACTTAACCATGACTTGAATAGCCAAACAAATGTGTTAGTGTCTTCACTAGACAACAATCCACAACCAAGCAAAATGGACTGTCCATGGTGATTAACTCCGACAAATGGAGCAAATGGCATGTCATACTTGTTCGTCAAATACGTTGTGTCAAATGAAACGACATCTCCAAATGCTTCATAAGTCGCCCGACTCCTAGCATCAGCCCAAAACAAGTTTCTAATGCGAAACTCCTCATCAACATCAATCACATAAAAGAATCTCTCACTATGTGCTTGCATCCTCATAAAATAACTTTGAAGTGATTCGGCATCACCTTCTCCAAGCCTCAACCTTCTAGCTCTCTCAATGTAATTTCTTGCATCTCGCTCGTCAAATGTCAATGACTCGTATCCCCCCGCTTCAACAACCATTGAATGAAAGTTCCTAGACACCCCAATCCCTGCTTCATCATTAATTTCTAATCTTCTCTTCACAGGAGTAAGAATTTTCTTATTCATTGCAAAATGACGTGAGTCGGTGGGAATCAAATCATGATTATGCTCAAGGTTAACTGTGGTTAGTTTATATCTCCCATCCTTTTGTATACTACCTCGTACCCTTGCTGTGCAACCAATCTTTGTGGACAAACATGGCTTCAGAGGGTTGACTTCTGATTTCTTTTTTCTCTGCCCCGCTCGAGAACATTCAATTGCAAAGTTTAGCAATTGCCTATCATCTCCAAAATGTTGTGCTCTATGAGCTATAGAAAATCCAACATGCTTAGCATATTTGCCATAAAATGCGTACACCTCTTCCCTTGAGCTAAAACACATACCCTTTTTAGGTTCTTCAACATCTTCACCCTCATGTATTAAAGGATTCTCACCAACATTTGAATCAACCTCCATTCTTCCACTTTGCGTACTGAAAATACTTCATTAAACAAATACAGGTATTAGAAGCGAATGAACTGTAAAAGAGGCAATAATTGTATATAAGGCTTCAAAACTAATGGTGCACCAAAACATAATCTGTCCTATGAAACATAACCTGGTATCCCTGTCCAGAATTTCATAAACCAAAATTATGAAATTATGAACATCCCCACTGCCATTACAGAATGATCTAAAGCACCTAACAATTTGAATTTCAGAGGAGTCACCACCAATTAACATGCGAAGAGGATCTAATAATTCAATCTGTGAAATAGTATTAGTACCTACAAAGTCTATAAGTAAGTCCGCAACATTTTTCGGATAAATTCACTTGTGAACTACGAAAAGCTCATTACAACATCTGAATTGCCTGACACAATTAAGATGTTTTAATCACATAACAGACTCCAATCCAGATCAAACCCCTACAGAACATTCTAGGTGATATATCATCAATGAAGTTATACTACAAAGGCAATAGAGTAGTAAAACCAAAACCCAATGGATTTGGATATGACATAATGCCTTAGGTTCCATTCCATTTGTTTAAACTAGCACATCTACTGTCATATCTGAACATATACTTTGGTAGAAAATTGATAATGCCTCTGCAGTTAGCTAAACAAAAACAAAAAGATATCTCTTTACACCCAACACTTGTTTTCCCCTGTTTGTTTCAACTGAAAGTAGTTTCTGAAAATTGTGAACAACAACAATTAATTATCTCCATTCAGTTTACTACCTACAGGGGCACGCACTATAAATTTTCCTACAGATTTATGGACAGAGGACAACCAGATTGATGCGAGGTACGAAGATTGAGGATAGATGAGACTGAGCTATGGAGATATTACCAGATTGCAGTTGATGATGAGAGCGAGCTATGATGATGACTCCAATTTGATGATGACGGAACAACAAATACAGATGATGATGATGATGACCGAACAACACTAAGAGCGACGAAGATTGCAGAAATTCCGACGAGCTATGGCCGTCGTCGGTGGAGGAGGAAGATGTCTGCGAGAGGTGAGGATAGACGAGGGAAGACAAGGATGGCGGCGAGAGGTGAGGATAGACGAGTTCCCGCTTTTTCCAAATTTTTTTTTTTCTTTTTCCAGCTGTGTTTACACATCAGCTGCCATGTCACTGGGGGCACTGGGGGTCGCAAGTCACTGGGGGTCCGTAGCGGGATTGATGTACGCCGTATGTCGAAGCCGAGTAGTCTAATGTAGTCGGAAGGGTCCCATTGGACAAAACTATATTGTCCCATCTAAAAAAAGCATGATAAGAAAGTGGACTAGAGAGAGACTTTATAAAAGAGGAAAGGAGGCTGAGAAAAGAAGTACTTGAGAACAACTTATACTCTAAGAAAAATAAAATATCAAGAACTCAGACATAGAATTAATTGAATCGTCGGAGTGTTAATTCCGGCATTACTGACCAAAATTGTTTATCTATTTCAGGTGATATTGAAGGGATCTTTCAAGCTCGTCTAGATTCGAAGAGTATTTTTGGATTTACTTCCCCACAATAGGCGCCGTCTATGGAAACTCTCTCCGATGTGAGTCCCTTGGCGTTCGGAGCTAGTCAACTAGGGACTTATGTGGGAGCTTGAAATGGGTTTGTCTCACATTGGTCTGAGAGACATCCACAACCCACCTAATAAGTTTACTAACTCCTCCTAACTAGTATGAGGCATTTTCTAAAGAAGAACAAAACCGTGAGGCTTCGGCCAAAGCGGACAATATTGTGCTAGTGGAGTTGTGTTGACAGCTTCATTTGGCGCCGTTTGTGGAAACTCTCTCCAATGTGAGTTCCTTGGCATTTAGAGCTAGTCAACTGGGGACTTATGTGGGAGCCCAAAATGAGTTTGTCTCACATCGGTCTGAGAGACATTCACAACCCACCTAATAAGTAGATTAACTCATCCTAATTTAGCTTGAAGCCTTTTCTAAAGAAAAACAAAATCATGAGACTCTGGCCAAAACAAACAATATTATGCTAGTAGGGTTGGGTTGGCAGCTTCAGACGCTCATGTGAAATGGAGAACTTGGCAATTTACTTTGTAAGAATGTTTACTTGACATTTGCCCAGGTTAATTTCAAAAGAAAACAATCACATGCTTCCCTACTTAATTAGGCTCCATTTTCTTGTTGGTACAAATATAAAATGAAAATTGATTGAAAAAGTTTTTATTGAGTGAAGTCGTAATAAGATAGTCTGTATTGGAAGGTGTTATTGGATCACTTCATTTCAGGAAAAGTTAATGCTTGTAAAGTATTTTAGGATGACGAAAAATAAATTTATTTAAACAAAAAAATGTTTCTTCTTTTCGAAGAACAATGTTTCTAACATAAAGTTTTATTAATATTATTACATTATCATTACCACAATTACCACCACTCCGACCACGCCACTCCCATTACCACCCTTACCTTTACCCCACCAACACTAACTCCACCATATCACACCGCCACTACCATTACCTCCACTCTTGCCACTAAGACAACTATTAGTACATTAATTTTAAGGATGTACCTAAACATAAAAAAAAATATTATCTATGAAAAATATTTTTTGCAAAAAAAGAAAATTCTATAGAAAATATTTATCATTTGAAAATGTTTTCAGTCAAAATAAATGGAAAGTTTTGGTTTTGGGACAATTACATTAAAAAAAAAAGAAAAAAAAAAGCCCCAAGGTTTGAGACCTTATAACAAAATAAATTATGAATTTTAAATTTTGTTAGTTTAAACCCCAATCTTTTGATTTCTTTTCAATATAAACTATTCACCTATTTTTATTAATTAAAATTGACCAAAAAAAAAATAATATTTTAGTTATTAAACTCAATATAAATATACATAAAATATCTAAAATACTCTTTTTCATTGTGTTTAATGATTAAAATATCATTTTTTTCATCGATTTTACTAATGAAAATAGAAAAATAATTTAAACTGAAAATAAATAAAAAATTTGAAATTTAAATTAATAAAATTAAAATTTTAAGATTTAATTTATTATAGAAGTCGAACATTAAACTTTTTTTTATTGTAATTTCTCCTTTGGTTTATTTAACGGGGTCTTATCATCCGGATGCAACTTCACCTTCTATTATTCGACTCCAACCAATTAACAAAAAACAAAAAAATCAAATAAAAATAGAAGTCTAAAAAAATAAATAAAGTTATGAGAGTGTGGTAACGAGGGGTGTGCGTAGTGCGGTTTGAATAGTTTGAGAATAAAATTATAAATTAAATGGCGGATTAGCGGATTAACAGATTAGTAAATTGCAATTTGGGCGGTTTTGGACAGATTGACAGATAGGCGGATTAAAAATGTTCTAAAGGTTAAAAAATATATATGTATTAACTATATTAGAGCGGAGCGGTTTCAAAGGCGGATTATAAATTTTAAAATTTACTCCGCAGTTAGCGGATAGAGTGCGGACTGATGCGGATCAATGTGATTTTAGTTGATTGGACAGTATTTTACATAACCTTAGTAGCAACTCAGACTTTAAACTTAGGAGTCATTTGGATTAGTTTTTTAGTAGTTTTTTCTTTTTTTGTTTTTTTAAATTTTTTGCCTCGTGAATTTTTTTCTAAAATTTTTATAAAAGAAAGGGAAAATTAGTCTAAGGTCTCTCTCTCATTTTTAGAAATGGAAGAGATCTACAATATTATTTTTTGATATCTAAGGTCCCCAAACCCACACCATATATCAGATCAGAGAAATTTGACTCTCTGTCTCTTCTCCTCTATTGCAGAGCGGCACTTCAAATCTCTCTCTCTCTCTCTCCGAAATCCTAGAGAGACGAGATGGGCAAAGTCAAGGGCAAGCATTATTTGGACAAGTACTACCACCTAGCAAAAGAACACGGCTACAGATCTCGCGTCGCATGGAAGCTCATCCAGCTCGAGTCCAAGTTCAGCTTCCTCAGCTCCTCCTACGCCGTCCTCAACCTCTATGCTGCCTCTAGTGGCTGAATGCAAGTCTCTGTCAAGCGGGTCCTCGTTGGCAGCCTCGTCATCGACGTTGACCTCATTCCCATTCGCCCCATTTGCGGCGCCATCAGCGTAAAAAATGACATCACTAAGCCACAGTGCCGAGCCGCCATCAAGCGACTCATGATTGAGAATGGCTGTCGAGCCTTTGATTTGGTGTTGTATGACGGCTCGCCGAATATCGGTGATGCTTGGGCTCAAGAGGCGACCAGTCACAATTCTTTCTTTGGTAAGTAATGCGTTTGGGGTTTCCACCTCCCTTTGGGTTGGCAGGGCAGGTAATGTGTTCTTGTTAGCATAAAAAATATGAAGTTAGATTAGAAATTTGGGAGTTTTTTTAAATTTATCTGGTTGTTCAAATTTCTCTAGTAGGTTTTTGGTTTGTTCAAATTTCTCTGGTTGTTCAATTTTCTCTGGTAGGTCTCTGGTTTGTTCAAATTTCTCTGGTTGTTCAAATTTCTTTAGAAGCTTTGTTATTGCCTCATGCTATCTCCAGTTAATCATTTGTCTTGTTGTGCATTTGTGTTCATGTTATCAAAGTGCTCTTGCTTATATGACTTTCATGGTGTTGCTACAACTGCTTATTTGATGTAGAAAGAAGATAATGATGATGATGAAGGCTATCAAAGAATTTCTCTGGAGAAAGAATTCGAATTTGAACCTAGAGAAATTGGTCTAAGGTCCCTCTCATATTTTTGATAATGAAATAGATCCACAATATTTGAATTTGAATTTGAACCCAAAGAAAATTGTTCAAAATGATTTTATAAAATAATATTGTGTCTTTATGATCCAGAGAAAATTGGTTAAAATGAACCCAGAGAAATTTGAATTTTCTCTGGTTTATAAATGAACATAGAGAAATTTGAATTTGAACCCAGAGAAAATTGGTCAAAATGAACCCAGAGAAATTTGAATTTTCTCTAGATTGAATCCAGAGAAATTCTTTGAGAATTTTAGAATTTCTTTGGATTGAAATTTCTCTGGATCAATGTTGAAGGACTTTAGACATTATGAAAATATTAAATATCTTTTATTATAAAATCTTAATATGAGGGACCCTAAAAAAAAAAAAAAAAAAAAAAAAAACCCTTAAAGAAATTATGACTTTTAGAATCTACTTAATTAAACAAACTAGAAAATTTAAAAAAAAAAAAAAAAAAGAAAAAGAAAAAAAAGTCAAACAATTGGCCTTTTTTTTTTTTTTTTTTTTTTTGTCTTTTGTAGATTTTTTTTTGATTTTTTAATTTTTTTTACTCTAGACAGATACAAAAATAAAAAATGAAAGTATGACTTTTTGGTTGAGTCTTTCTAACAACAAATCACCATTTGTCAGCCAACCCCAAATATAAGAGCATCTCCAACGGTGAACCAAACCTGGCATCAAATTTAAATTTTGATGAAAAAGTCACTTTTTGGAGCTCCAATGGTTTCAACAAATTGGTATCAAAATGAGAATTCACCAAAAAATTCATCAAAGTGAGAACATGGTACAGATTTCACTACTTTATTGTGCATGACCGTTAGAGGAGACCAACCGGTCGACCGGTTCCCTTTCAAATAGGTAGGTTCAAACCGGTCAAAAAGGTTCAAACAGGTATTAAAAAAAAAAATAAATTTGCCTTACCGGTCGACCCTCCCCTTTTGATGCACGGTTGGAGGAAGAAATATCAGATTGAGAAAATTAGCTTTTTTTTACTCAAATTTGGTGAAAATTTTGGTTCACCGTTGGAGATGGTCTAACCAATCTTAAAATAACAGTCCCGCTACATCTGCTAATTTAGGCCTCGTTTGGGAACCTTCCCTTTTAGCCAAAAAGCCAAAAAGTTACTAAATTAGCCAAAAAGCCAACAACCTATTCCAAAAAGTCAAAGATTCTCTTTTCTCTCTACTTTTTGCAGATCTTTTCGTAAAAAGCCAAAAAGTCATCCCAAACATACTAGTTTTTTTTAGCTCATATTTTAGTCAAATAGCCAAAAAGTTACTAAATTAGTCTGTTCCCAAACGAAGCCTTAGTCTCTTTAATTTCATCTTCAATGATGTGTATGAAAAAATAAAATTTGAGAGAGAGAGAAGAGTGTAGGTGTGTCTTTAGGTAAGTCCTAACCACGTTATTGGAATGAAATTGAGAGGTCTCAATTAAGAGGATAAAACATTTTTTCTTAAAATATAATGCAGAATGGAAAGATAGTGAAAGCCTTTCTTACATCATAATAAAAAAAAATGATGACAAAGCAACTCAACAGATGAGATGTGATGATGTTCATGATTAAATTCTTATAATTTGTGTGTGTGTCAATTTCTAACCACACTGCCAAACAGGTATTCAGCTGGAGAGCACCGGCAGAATAGATTAAGCCCGAACAACCTGTCACAGAAAGATAAGATTCCGGCGGTGGTTCGTCCACCCGAGGGCACTCTGACGATCAAGTCAGTTATCTCTCAAAGATAGCAAAAGTGCTTAACTCACTATTTAGAATACAAAAAGCGTACCTTAGACCCACGAGGGTGCCTCTCTTTTATAGCCAACACTTACCTAATCCCAATAGAAGCCTAGCTTCAATGGATTCTGGCTCAATGCTAATCCTGGACTCCCAGTTAGATTGAGATAAACTTTCTAAGAGTCTTATCTTTATCCAAACTAAAGTCCTCTCTTATTCTAAGACTCTTGTCCCTTATCCGCTTATCCCGGATTCCGATATCTTCGCAGATAACCTCGGCCTAGCTGAGATTATCTCGGCGTCATGTCCATGACACGTGGCACCTCGGCTGGCACTCTGGTACCACCTTGGCCACGTGTTGTCATTCAAAAATTATGTCCCCACAACTGCCCCCTAGGTTCTATTACCTCGGCATCCTGAAGTGATGGAACCTATATCGTTTCTTCTATTTAGCACGTCGGTTAAGCTCGCTTTGTCCTTCATTACCAAGGTCATCATCCGTCGGCTTAATATGACCAAGACTTAGTCTGTTTTGTCAATGCCTTAGAACCAAAAAAAAAAAAAATTCAAGTTTTTTAGCCGAGATCATACCCATAACCGAGATCTTGCTCCATTAAATCAAGAACTCCAAGAGTTCAACACGCGTATGAGCTGTCACGTACAGTATTTCAACCGTTTCTGCCACGCGTCTTTCCCCTACTGAGCCGTACCTGACATGCGCCATCAAGTCGCATCGCTCTTGTGTGTGCCGTCTGATAAGCACGTCGTCCTAGGCATAGTAATTGCGTTTTTGCCGTTATTTCATGTGTTTGATCAAAATCATCTTTCTCTCCGTCTTTTCACTTCTTCATCACTGTTTTCGTTCAAGCTCTCTCTCTCTTTACTCTCCAAATCCTCCATTGTTCCAAGCTTTCAAGCTCTGCGACCACTGTGTTCACCTCTTCCGGTGAAACTTTTCCTGCCCTTCTCTGATTGCTACCATTATCTGACTCCGGTGTACCTCACACCCGTTTCATTCTCTTTGATGAGTTATTTCTGTCCTCTTCGTTTCAATTTCTTGTTGTACTTTAAACTGTTGTGTTTGTATGCTGCTACTGTAATTACATCTATGTTCTTGAATCTTCATTTGTGTGTTGAACTCAATCATGTATGAGGGCATGTTTGTCTCATTTTTTGCTTCTGCCCAATCTCACACTACTCACGCACTTGTTCATTTTGCCACTATTTTTGGCCTCGTACTCTTGTACACATTTTTGTCACTGTGTTCTTGGAAGTTCATCACTATTCTTGATTCTGAATCACTGTTCTTGTTTCTGTTTTCTGTGTCTTTTCCAGATTCTTGCCTTCAATTCTTGTTTGCATAGACTTAAGTGTTGGGATTTGTTGTAGAACCTACGAACTTTAGGAGAAATTGAAATGAATTCCCCTTAGATCCTCAAAAATTCTTGCCCTAGCTCACATTTAGGTTTAAGCCGAGGTCCGTAAAACCTTTAGGCAAAAAGCAATTCCTTCTGAAATCTGACACCGCGTCCCTCTAGCCGATATTGTGGGTATGTGGAGGTGGAAGGTAGACACCCCAATTAAGCTAAAATATTTTAGGCAGGAGTTCGCCATCCCTGCCGATGTGCACCTCAGGTTGGCTGGGGAGAAGGACTCCATTATGCCTAAGGACAACTCCATGCCCTTTCCAGTCGTAGCTTTCGTAGAATGTGGACTTAGGCTTCCCGTCGATATTCTTTTCCGAGAAGTCCTACACTACTACAAACTGAACCCAATGCAGCTTGCCATTAACTCCTACCGAGTTATCAATGGTATAATTGCCTTAACCAAAAGAGAGAATGCTAGGGTTACCCTTGCCGACATCCAGTACTGCTACACCATGTGCGGCCTTAAGTCAAAAAGAGGCTATATATACTATCTTAAGCCGAGGTTAATAGAATACAAACTCATTGCCGACCTCCTTGATTCCAACAAGGGTGCCGGGGACGATTATTTCATCGTCTCGGGCAACTGGGAGTTCCCTTCAGATGACGATCTTCACATCTACCCTCTTAGCCGTACACTGTTCAGAGAGGGAGATGGTAAGAGCTAAGTGTTTGTTTCTACTTGCTTTTCAAGTCTTTTTTACTTTGATATTTTTATATGCTCTAACGTCTGTTTGGTTTTGTTTTCCAGTTCTTCCCCAGCCCCCAAAGGACTTCCGCAAAAACTTCTTTCCCAGTAAAGATTTTAAGAAGCTGCTGGACTTGCTTGTGAATCAGCGCAAGGCTCTTTTGTTGCTCAACTTTATCCCGACGTACAAATCTATTCTTCCCGACGTCCCAAGAAAAAGGAAAAGCAAGTCTCCTCCATCAGCAACAATTCCTCAAGCCGAATCATCAAGGCCTAACCAAGGGTCAATATCTGGTCCTGTGGAACAGCCATCAACCTCGGCTCCACAACTAATTCCTCATTCTCAACGCAAACGTCGACGTCAAACTATAGCCGCCATCGAGATGGGTCGTAAGAAGGCTGTAGCAGATGACCTTCTCGCCGACATCCCCAATACTGTCACCGCACAACCATCACCATCCTAGTTTCAGCCAAAGCCGAAACCAAAAAGGTTGAAGAAAGCCCAACCCAAGGCAACGGTGACTCAAATTGATTCTGAGGACACCTTGCCGATCTCCAAAATTGCTGAAGCGAAAAAAAGTGCCTCCGCTGCCGAAAAGAGGCCCGCCGAGGCCGTACCTTTCGAATCAACCAGATCAAAAAGACCGAGGTCCGAGTCGGCAACAACCTCGGGCTCTCTAAAGTCTGATGCCCCCTGGGCTCCCCCAATTACAATTGAAGACAAGCCGGTCAGAGCTTGCGACAGTGCCGATGACATTGAAGTCGGTGTTGCCCTCTCTACCGCCTTGCTTCTTCCTAATGATCTCAATCGCAACGCCAAGATGAGTGAGCACGAAAATTTTGATTTGATGTTGCAGCGCTCCGTACAAGTAAGCCCCCACTCCACTCCACTCTCTGTTTTTTCATACTTTAGAGAATTTTTACTAAGATTTGTTCTTTCCATTTCTTCTAGGCGATCCAGCATGGCCACTCCTTCGTGATGCAAGCCTTCGCCATCAAGAAGGAGTTGGCCAACAAGACCAGGGAGGCTTCCAATTTGTCCAAGTCCCTTAGCAAGGCTGAGGGCAAAATGAAGGCCTTGATTGATCAAGCCGAGGCAGCCAAGAAAGCTCAAGACTCGGCCGAGGAAAAGGCTGATGCTGCAGAGGCCATTTCCAAGGTCCTTGCAGCCGAAAAGAAATAGGCCAAAGCAAAGATGGTCGAGGCCCAAAAAGAACTTCAAGATGCCCTGGCCACAAAAGAGGCCGAGATCAAAGCGGCAGATGAGAAGGCGTATACCGAGGGGGCGGCCGACGTCAGAGAAGATTACAAGAAACAAGTCAAACAGGCATGCAACAAGGGCTATACCCTTGGTTGGATGGCTGCTCTGAAAGAGTTGGCCATCCTCGAGGACTCGCCTCTCCGAGAAGATAGCCACATCATCTTGTCATTCCCACCCACTCCAAGCCAGTCAGAGGACGAAGCTGAGTCCGAGGAGGAAGTCGAGGCCAAGGAGACCAAGGAGTCCGATGCTGCTGGGGTCAAGTCCCTAACTCTAAATGAGTAAGTCTTGGACTTGACTCAGGATGAGAATGAAGTCTCCAAAGGTGCCTCCTCCCAGAAGACAACTTCCAAGGTGCCAATTGCCGAGAGGAGCATCGATCAAATCGACGCTGAGCTCGAGGCTGAAAAGGCTGCCGAGAAGTCTTCCCAACTGTCTTCTGGGGCCGAGACGCAATCCGCCGCCAACGTCGAATAGTCTATTTTAATGCTTTTCTATTTCTCGTGCCTTGTACTTTTTTCTTACTTTTGAAACAATGTAAGCTTTAATTTGGCCGACGTGCCACCTTTGTAACCCGAACAAGTAATCTCTTTGTCAGGCCGAAGTGCCCTTTTTCTTTTTAATGCAAGTACAGCTTCCTCTTGCTTTTACTAAGTGTTTGAATGCTTGTCTATCTTGTATGCTTCCATACTTAAAATATTCTGCATGTTTCTTCAAAGTACACCTTAACTGTGTAATTTCCTCGGGGTAAAATACCTCGGATATACTTACTAGTAGTTTTATCTCGGCTTTGAACTAACAATTGAAAATATTTTTAATAATATTTTCACAAGTGTTATTTACAATTTGCTAACTCACTCTTACTTACCAAGGCTTATGTCTTCCACTATTTTTCAAATCTTGGTAATATGGTAATCTCGGCAATATTTTGCAGATACTTCTTTAGAAATAACTTTGGCTTAACTTTAACTTGTAACTTGTTCTTAATTTCAACAAGTGTTAAACCAATTTTCTTTCAACATGACACCGGCTTAACTTGTAAATTGTTCTTAAAATTTCAACAAGTATTAAACCAATCTTGTTTCAACATGACCTCGGCTTAACTTCAACTTGTAAATTGTTCTTAAAATTTCAACAAATGTTAAACCAATCTTCTTTCAACATGACCCCGGCTTAACTTCAACTTATAAATTGTTCTTGAAATTTCAACAAGTGTTAAACCAATCTTCTTTCAACATGACCCCGACTTAACTTCAACTTGTAAATTGTTCTTAAAATTTCAACAAGTGTTAAACTAATCTTAGCTTGTAAATTCCAACTCCCAAGCATCATTCTCCAGCCCTCTGCCCCCTCATGTGAACTTAAGTTCCACTTGGGTTCTCATTAAGCATGTACCAAGAATCTTGTCACCGAGATCAGATTCAAATAGAGACTAGCCGAGGTCAACAACCTCGGTCTCCCTGTTAATCTAACTGATATAGGTTAATTCAATCTTAGTTCAACTCTATTATATGCAAATATAGAAACTCTGCCATATAATAAGTCTAGGTTATTCATCATGTTTCAATCAGAAACATTGCCAACTTAGTTTAACTCTATTATATGCAAGTAGAAACTTTGTTATATAATAAGTCTAAGTTATTCATCATGTTTCAATCAGAAACATCGCCAACTTAGTTCAACTCTATTATATGTAAGTAGAAACTCTGCCATATAATAAGTCTAAGTTATTGGTCATGTTTCAATCAAAAACATCGCCAACTTAGCTCAATTCTATTATATGCAAGTAGAAACTCTGCCATATAATAAGTCTAAGTTATTCGTCATGTTTCAATCAAAAACATCGCCAACTTAGTTCAATTCTATTATATGCAAGTAGAAGCTCTGCCATATAATAAGTCCAAGTTATTCGTCATGTTTCGATCAAAAACATCGTCAAGTGACTGATCGGTCATACTACACAAGTTTAAAAATCAAGCTAAGACTTTATTATTACTTCGGCCAATAACAAGAAACTTAAAAAACAAGAAATCTAATGATAGAAAAACTTCAGATTGCAAGTATTCCAAGGTCTTGGTAACTCTTTGCCTTCACTGTCTTCAAGTCGATATGTACCATTGCCTAGGACCGAGATGATTCTATAAGGTCCCTTCCAATTTGGGCCAAGCTTGCCATCTCTGGGATCCTTTTTGTTACTGACGACCTTTCTAAGGACGGGGTCCCCAACTTAGAACTCTCGCGGGTTAACCTTCTTATTATAAGCCCTGGCAAGCTGCTGCTGGTATGCCTCCAGCTGAATTGCTGGTTTCTCCCTTCTTTCTTCTAGTAGATCCAGATCTCGGGCTAAAAATGTATCATTAGTCCCATTTTCCACTCCCTGGGTTCTGATCACTGGGATGCCGATCTCTAATGGGATTACTGCCTTTGTGCCAAAAGCCATGGCAAATGGGGACTCCCCAGTTGATCTTCTCAGCATAGTGCGATATGCCCAGAGTACACTGGGTAACTTATCCACCCACTTTCCCTTAGCTGCTTCCAGCCTCTTCTTGATCCCATCCAAGATGACCTTGTTGGATGCTTCTGCTTGACCATTGATTTGAGGAAAGCTTGGAGTAGAGTAATAGTTCTTGATCTTGTACTTTGCACAGAAGTTCTTGATTAGCTTACTATCAAACTGTGTACCACTGTCTGCTATTATTGCCCTTGGGATCCCAAACCTAGTGATGATGTATTTCCATATGAAGCTCTTCACATCAACATCTCGAATCTTTGCAAGGGGTTCAGCTTCCACCCACTTGGTGAAGTAATCTGTTGCTACTAACAGGTACTTCCTTTGTCTAGTTGCTTGAGGCAGTTGTCCAACAAGATCCATGCCTCATTGGGCAAATGGCCAAGGGCTGGACACTGGGTTCAAGTTCGCTGCCGGTTGATGTATTAAAGGTGAAAACTTTTGACACTTCTCACATTTTCTGACATAGGCTTTAGCATCTTTCTACATATAGGGCCACCAGTACCCTTGAGTAATGGCCCTATAAGCAAGTGACCTGCCCCCAGTGTGGCTTCCACATACTCCTTCATGTATCTCATACAAGAAGTTTTCAACTTGTGAAGGATGCACACACCTCAAAAGGGGTCCAGTAAAAGATCTTTTGTAGAGATGTCCTTCTGCTATCAGACTGAATCTTGCCGACTTCAGTCTAATCTTGTGTGCTTCTTTATGATCATCTGGCAGTTTTCCCTCTTTAAGGAATACTATTATTGTATCCATCCAGCTTGGTCCCATCTCCACACACATTGCTTCATGCTCCATATTCAGTGGTTCTATGCTTGGACCTGACAACTAGTCCACCATTATCGTTCTTGCCTCTCCAGGTTTCATTGCACTAGCCAGGTTGGTCAAAGCATCAGCATGGCTATTGTCATCTCGGCTAACCTGCTGTAGTCGGCAATTCTGGAATAAGGCTACCAGTCTGCCCACTTCCTTTACATAGGCCGACATCCTTTCGTCTCGGGCTGTGTATTCGCCTGTTGCCTAGTTGACGATAAGCTGGGGGTCACAGAAGACTATTACTTCATCAGCTTCTATTGCTACTGCCAGCTTTAATCCTGCGATCAGTGCTTCGTATTCTGCTTCATTGTTTGAGGCTTTAAACCCCAAACGAATGGATTGTTCCAGTATTTGCCCATCTAGCGATACTAGCACTACTCCTGCCCCCGCTCCTTGTCAGTTTGAGCTCCCATCAATGAAAAGGCGGAAGGAGTCGCCGATGTAAATACTGCATGGCCTGAGTTTCTCTTCTTTCCTCTGTTTCGCTATCCCCGACTGGGTTTCTTCTTGTTCACCTGGACCTCGGCTCAACGGAGCCCGATGTGTGATGGCGCCTGGTGTGAACTAGGCCACGAAGTCGGCCAAAACATGGCCTTTGATTGCTATTCTTAGTCTGAATTCCAAGTCGTATTGGCCGAACACCACTGCCCATCTGGCTATTCTACCTGTCAGATCTCCCTGCTGCAACAGGGACTTTAAGGGATGCTCACTTAACACCACAATTTTGTTGGCTTGAAAGTAATGATTCAGCTTCTTGGAAGCCATTACTAAGGCTAGTGTCAGCTTCTCCAAGGGCAGCTATCTGGTCTCTGCATCTGCTAGGGTTTTACTCACGTAGTAAACTGTCATTTGCTCTCCTTTTTCTTCTTTGATTACTACTACACTCACTGCATGCTCTGAAACTGCCAAGTATAAGAACAGCTCCTCTCCAGGTACTAGATTTGAGAGAACTGGAGCTGTGGTCAAATACTTCTTCAAGTCGTCCAAGGCGACTTCGCACTCTTCTGTCCATAAGAAGTCTGTGGCTTTTTTCACTAAGCTGAAGAAAAGTTTACATTTGTCAAAACTTCTGCTGATGAATCTATTTAGGGCTGCAGCCCTTCTAGTCAGTATCTGCACTTGTTTTGCCGACGTTGGGCTCTCCAACTCCAAAATGGCCAAGAACTTACCAGACCTAACTCCAAATGCGCACTTTGAGGCATTGAGTCAAAGCTGATATGTTCTAAGGATGTCAAAAACTGCCTTTAAGTCTTCCAGATGATCCTCAGGTTCCTTGGTCTTCACGACCATGTCATCTATGTATACTTCCACTGTTCTGCCTATTAGATGCCTAAACATCTTGGTCACCAATCGCTGGTAAGTTGCTCCTGCATTTTTCAACCCAAAGGCATCACTCTGTAGCAATATAGCCCTTTTGGGGTGATAAATGCATTCTTCTCCTCATCGGGGGGGTACATAGCTATCTGATGGTACCCCCTGTATGCATCCAGGAAGCTCATCTTTTCATGCCCTGAAGTGGCATCCACCAAGTGGTCAATCTTGAGTAGTGGAAAATTGTCTTTGGGACAAGCCTTGTTCAGGCAGGTGAAGTCCACATAGACCCTCCACTTCCTATTCTTTTTCTTTACAACCACCGTGTTTGATAATCATGTCGGGTAATTTACCTCTCGAATGGCCCTCGCCTCTAGAAATTTATCTACTTCCTCTTCCACTGCCTCGACATGCATCAACGTCGGCCTTCTTGCTCGCTGGATGACAGGTTTAGCTGACTTGTCCACATTTAGTCTATGGCAAGTGGCCTCGGGGTCAATGCCAGGCATCTCGTACGGCGTCCAGGCAAACACCTCAATGTTTGCTCTCAAGAACGCCTCTAGCTCTTTTTCCTCTTCCTCGGCCAAGCCCGAGCCAAGAAGGAAGAAGCGTTCGTCATCCCCTTGCTGGACAAGGATTTTCTTCAGGGCTTCCTTACTCTTCTCGGCCGGCTCTTTGCCGATGTTATCTAGGACTTCCATTCCTCATCTTCAATCTCTGCGGTTTCTGCTTCTCGTATATTGCAGGTGGATTTCATTGCTGCCATGGAGCAATTATTTGCCTGCACTTGATCCCCTCTGACCTCCTCAATTCCATGCTCTGTTGGGAACCGCAACAACTGGTGCAATGTTGAGGGAACAGCCCCCATTACATGCAGCCATGGCCTTCCCAGGATAGCATTGTAAGGGGGAGGGAGTGTCAATTATTGTGAACTCAGTTTTTATCTTCTTGGTGCCAGCCTGCACTTCCAAACTAACTGCTCCTAGGGGCCATTGAACACTACCATTGGTCCATTAGATTGTTCCAGATCATCTTGGTGAATGCCAAGCTCTTTGTAACACCTGACATACATGATGTCACAAGAGCTGCCCTGGTGAATTAAGATGCGCTTCACTTGGCATTCTCCAATCTGGAGGGATATTACCAAGGCATCGTGTAGACACCCCATTTTTGACCGCCCTTAAGACTTGGGCACCTTCTTTTGAAACACCCCATGATGCAACTTGGAATACATTATCAGCCGTTCAAATTGAAGCTGTAACTCCAAAACCTCACCCATTTTGGCCATCCCTAATATGTTATTAATTTGTAATATTTTATAATTTGATATATGTGTGTGTATTTATTTTAGGTGTGTATTTATTTTATGTATGTATTTATTTTAGGTGTGTATTTATTTTATGTATGTATTTATTTTAGGTGTGTATTTATTTTAGTATGTTTTTTTCTGTGTGTTTTTTTTTGTCTTTTATGTGTCTGTATTTTCGTGTATTTTTGTAAATTCCTAAATATTTGATCAAAATCTAAAAACAGAATATTTATCATTATTTGGTTAAGTGGTTAAAGGGGCCTCAGGTGATTGTAATGAATCATGGAGGGGAGACAAAACTAATTTGAGTGGGCGGTGGAGGGAATAAAAAAAACAAGGGGGAGTTTATCATCTATAAAAAGCTAACATCACTCAAAGAAGAAGGGGGACCATTTTTAACATACAACACACACTTGACCAGTAGATATGATGATGTAGGGACTAGGCTAATTGGGTCTGAATTTGCCCCTAGTGTTGCCCCTAGTGTAGTGGATAGGAACTCGACTGTCCTTCAATAATAACATTCATTTTCTCAAATTCTGGGTTTTGCCTTTCTGGGCGGTCTTCATTGGGAAACGATTCAGTTTTAACTCTTTGACCACATCCAACCTTTTGCCCCTAGTTCAAGGGCTGCTTCAAATCTAAATCACATCTGACCTTCTTGCCCCTAGTTCAAAGGTTGCTTCTAATCTGAATCACAGGCCCTACATAGTTTTGGCTAAGGTTCACTCGAGTATTGACACTCTCCTTTTACGCTCTAACTTTTGCCAAAGCCGCCCTTTCGGGTTTTCAACCTTGCGAGCTTTTCATTTTCATTTTTCATTTTTATTTTTTATTTTTTTGTGCTCTAACTTTTGCCTGGGTCGCCCTTTCGGGTTTTCGGCCCAGCGAGCCTCTCAAGGGTGGTACCTTCTTGCCCCTAGTTCAAGGGTTGTCTCCATTTTAGGATATGTAAGCCTCACACTTTCGCCCCTAGTTCAAGGGTTGTTTCAAATCTGGAATCACATTCGACCTTATTACCCCTAGTGGAAGGGCTGCCTCCATTTGAATCACATCATGGCCCCTAGTTCAAGGATTGTTTCCATTTGAATCATGTTCGACCTTATTGCCCCTAGTTGAAGGGCTGTCTCCATTTGAATCACATCATTGCCCCTAGTTCAAGGGCTGTTTCCAATTTGGCTAGCCTTACACTTTGGTTGATCATTGAATACTTCGAATAATGGTTTGAAAGCTAAGGAGCTAAGGAGGTCGGCCCGTGAGTCAAGAGGGACCCTATGCTGTATAATCAATTCCAGACATGTTTTCGTAGGACCACGCAAAAATAGTTTTTTGAAATCTTTTCACAAAGTGACTAATCACTCGTACTCTTACGAAGACAAGATAGAACCAATTTGGACCATGCCAGGATCCTTCTCAATACCCACATTAACAAAAATGATTTTATTCATTAAAGGCTTAGCACACCTCTCTTCCTCTCAGTTGATCAAAATATGCAAATCCCGAGGAAATTTTTCCTCTTTGTTTTCTCAGAGTTTTGGAAAAAGTTTTGAAAGGCGTGCTTATAGATGGCCTACAGATTTCATACCCAATCAACATGGACAAAGTAAAATAAAAGTAACCCTTGAGAGGCTCGCTGGGCCGAAAACCCGGAAGGGCGACCCAGGCAAAAGTTAGAGTAAAAAAAAAAATGTATATATATATATATATAAAAGAGAAAAAAAAAAAAAATGAAATGATGATGAAACAAAAAGGAGAGTGTTAATACCCGAGTGAACCTTGGCTGGAACTACGATGGCCTGATTCCTATCTTGAGGATACGTAGGTAGCTTCATCTTGAAGTTCGGCCCCAATAAATTTTTATTTTTAATTTATTCATTTCGTCCATGTTTGATTGGTGTATCTATAGTCGACTTGGTTGTCCTATCCGTATTTGATTGGTGTATCTTCATTCTGCTCAGTTCAATTGGTTCAATTCAACTTGGTTTAGTTCGGTTCGGTTCAGTTTGACGGTTCGGTTTGGTCCGGTCCGGTCCAGTTCTGCTCGGCTTCATTCAGTTCGGATTGGCTTGGTTCGGATATCACCATTGATTATCTTGCTTAGGACTATGCACCTGGTTTGGGACTATGCACCCCAATGATTGATTCCATGTTAGTTGAGCAGTGACCATTTGCAAAAAATAGATTTTGATTAATTTGAATGAAGCTGACTAATTTTTCTCGAAAATTGTTCCATTTTTGCAAAACTTGGACCATTCTTTGGATTTGAAATGGGAAAATTTTCAGTGCTCACAGTTTAGCTTACATGATTTGAAACAGAAAATGGAATAAGTATGCTAATCTAACTCTCATGTTGATCAAAACTTTTTTACAAAAAAAAAAATCAAGAAACAAATCAAGGCAATGAATTAGGGGCATAGTTGAGTAAGTGATTATGTCTTCTCCCTCCGCTCGAGTCAACTCATCAGTGTATATAAGTGTATATTCATACTGATCAGTGTATTTATACCAGTCAGGGTATTCATACCAATCAGTGTATATCAGTGTGTCTTCATACCAGTCAGTGTATTTATACCAGTCAGGGTATTCATACCAATCAGTGTATGTCAGTGTGTATTCATACCAGTTAGTATATTTATACCAGTCGGTGTATTTATACCAGTCAGTGTATCGAAGTGTGTTTGGATTATTTTGGCTTCGTTTTTCTTACGTTGAGTCAGTTTTATTTTTCCGTTTTATTTTTTATTCAGGTCAGTGTGAATCAATGTCCAATTCAGAGTTCAAATTTCCATCAATCTCAAATTCGCTCAAACAAAAGTATTTTCAAACTCAAAGTGATGTGTCAGTCACGCCATTGAGGTACACAACTGAAATTTTTATTACAGTCAAGGGAGGACATCCCCGATTACAAACTACCAAAAAAAAAACAAAACAAAAAAATACAGAGACTACCAAAAAAAAAAAAAAAACAAAAAAATACAGAGACGACCAAAAAAAAAAAAAGAAGAAAAAAAAAAAAGAGAAACAGCAAGCCCAGAAAAAAAAATAATAAAAATAAAAATACAAAGTCCAAAAATACAAGAAATACAAAAAAAAAAAAAGGGGATCTTTTTTTCTTTCTTCTCCGGCCGGCCACGCATCACCTTCACTTACTCGGCTCTTCCGTCGCCGAGCTCTTCCGCTTTTTGTCGCTCTTTTTGTCGTCAATCTTCGAAGGCCCTTCTCCACCAAGAACGACCACAGTGTTTCCGCCGACAGAGTCGACTCCCCGTCGACTATCAAAGCTGAGGTACGAAGATCCCCCAAATCGGGCCATAGAGGTGGAGTGCCTTTTCAGCTCCTTGTTTTCAGCCTTCAGCTCCTTGTTTTCAACCTTCAAGGCACAAATCTCTGCCCGTGCATCTCTGTACATGCACTGGAGGAGAGATAGTTGGGCGTTGGCCTGGTACACCTCACACGCCTTGTTTTGCAGACGGTGGGACAGGTTGGTGACCGCCGCCACTGTTTCCATACATGACTTCAGCGTGAGGTGGTTGGCATCAATATCAGTTTGAGCAGCCATCACTTGCTCAACTGTTAGGGTGGGAAGACTGGGATGAGTAAGAGCAGGGGCCCTTGGCCCAGAGGAACTCGATGGATCATTAAGATCCGGAAACAGAGAGAGAGGGTGAGACGAAGCCATGTATGGGGAGAAAGAGGAAAGAAGGCAGTCACAGAAGAGTGGTAGAAAATAGAAGAGGAAAAGAAGAAGGCGGAGGAAGATGGAAGAACAAGAAGAAGGTGGAGGAAGCTGGAAGAGTAATGGAGAATGAGAAGAAGAAGAAGAGATACGAAGGAGAAGAAGAAGACGAGAGAGAAAGACAAAAGAGGGAGAGAGCCGAGGAGAGCCTGCAAATCGAGGCCTGCTTTTGTCGGCCAGCTGACGCAAAAGCTGGGCCTCGTGTCAAACGCGTGTATCAAAAGAAGAGAGAGACGCGGGAGAGTTGTGTATGCATATATGTATATATATTGTATAGCTATGTAATATAGGTATTGTTTTGAATATTTGTGTCACAAGTATGGCTTGGGTTCAGTGGTTTGGTCCAGTGGGTTCAGGGTTTGGAAAGGCTGAGCCCGAGGTCAGGGGTTCGAACCCCACATTGAGTGTTTCTTTTGTTTTGTTTTCATTTTCTGTATAAATATGTCTTATATATTTGTTTGAACATTTGAGTCACAGGTGTGGCTTGGGTTCAGTGCTTTGGCCTAGTGAGTTAAGGATTGAGAGGCTGAGCCTAAGGTCAGGGGTTCGAACCCCACATCGAGTGTTTCTTTTGTTTTGATTTTGGTTTTATGTATTCGTATAAGTCTATATAAATATTGGTTTGCATATCTTGTCATAAGAGTGGAGTGGCTCAGTGGTCAAGGACTCGAAGACCAAGCCTAAGGTCAGGGGTTCGACACCCCGTATCCCGTGTCCATCTATTTTGTGGTTTTTCTTTCTTTTTTGCGTGTTTTGCATACGTATGCTGACGTCAGCAAACGGAATATGCCTTCTCAGTAACGGCATCTTTCCGCTGACGGTTGCAAACGGAATATTCTCCATCTATGTATATATCCGTAAATGTTTGTGTATAGGTCCGTATATGTCTGTGTCGTATATACCTGTATATATACGGTATATATCTCTGTGTATATGTCTGTAAATATCTGTGTGCATTTATATATAAATATCTGTGTATTATAAAAATAAGGAAGAAAAAGGGGCGTCTGTGACTTCTGCATGTACAGCTTACCCCTTGTCAACAAAAAAAAAAAAAAAAAAAAACAGAAATACAAAAAACAAGCCCAGAAAAATAAATATGATCAGGAGAAAAAGGGGCATCTGTGACTTCCACATGTAGAGATTACCCCTTGTCAGCAAGAAATCATTCTACCATACCTTCTTCCATTCGCGTAAGATGCGTTTGGACTTCGAATTTACTTTTACTCCTTTCACGTAAAACGTGTTAAGATGTAACATTTCCCTAGTTAAAACCTTTCCCCTCCTCTCGCGTAAGACGCGTTTGGAAAGCATATTCCTCCTCTCGCGTAACACGCGTTTGGAAAGCATATTCCTCCTCTCGCGTAAGACGTGTTTGGAAAGCATATTCCTCCTTTCGCTTAACACGCGTTTGGAAAGCATATTCCTCCTCTCGCGTAATACGCGTTTGGAAAGCAAATTCCTCCTCTCGCCTAACACGCGTTTGGAAAGCAAATCCCTCCTCTCGCCTAACACGCGTTTGGAAAGCAAATCCCTCATCTCGCCTAACACGCGTTTGGAAAGCAAATCTCTCCTCTCGCCTAACACGCGTTTGGAAAGCAAAGTCTTCCTCTCGCCTAACACGCGTTTGGAAAGCAAAGTCCTCCTCTCGCCTAACACGCGTTTGGAAAGCATATTCCTCCTCTCGCGTAAGACGCGTTTGGAAAGCATATTCCTCCTTTCGCTTAACACGCGTTTGGAAAGCATATTCCTCCTCTCGCGTAAGACGCGTTTGGAAAGCATATTCCTCCTTTCGCTTAACACGCGTTTGGAAAGCATATTCCTCCTCTCGCGTAATACGCGTTTGGAAAGCAAATTCCTCCTCTCGCCTAACACGCGTTTGGAAAGCAAATCCCTCCTCTCGCCTAACACGCGTTTGGAAAGCAAATCCCTCCTTTCGCCTAACACGCGTTTGGAAAGCAAATCTCTCCTCTCGCCTAACACGCGTTTGGAAAGCAAAGTCCTCCTCTCGCCTAATACGCGTTTGGAAAGCAAATTCCTCCTCTCGCCTAACACGCGTTTGGAAAGCATATTCCTCCTCTCGCCTAACACGCGTTTGGAAAGCAAATTCCTCCTCTCGCCTAACACGCGTTTGGAAAGCAAATCCTCCTCTCGCCTAACACGCGTTTGGAAAGCAAATCCCTCCTCTCGCCTAACACGCGTTTGGAAAGCAAATCTTTCCTCTCGCCTAACACGCGTTTGGAAAGCAAAGTCCTCCTCTCGCCTAACACGCGTTTGGAAAGCAAATTCCTCCTCTCGCCTAACACGCGTTTGGAAAGCATATTCCTCCTCTCGCCTAACACGCGTTTGGAAAGCAAATCCCTCCTCTCGCCTAACACGCGTTTGGAAAGCAAATCCCTCCTCTCGCCTAACACGCGTTTGGAAAGCAAAGTCCTCCTCTCGCCTAACACGCGTTTGGAAAGCAAATTCCTCCTCTCGCCTAATACGCGTTTGGAAAGCAAATTCCTCTTCTCGCCTAACACGCGTTTGGAAAGCAAATCCCTCCTCTCGCCTAACATGCGTTTGGAAAGCAAATTCCTCCTCTCGCCTAATACGCGTTTGGAAAGCAAATTCCTCCTCTCGCCTAACACGCGTTTGGAAAGCAAATCCCTCCTCTCGCCTAACACGCGTTTGGAAAGCAAATCCCTCCTCTCGCCTAACACGCGTTTGGAAAGCAAAGTCCTCCTCTCGCCTAACACGCGTTTGGAAAGCAAATCCCTCCTTTCGCCTAACACGCGTTTGGAAAGCAAATCCCTCCTCTCGCCTAACACGCGTTTGGAAAGCAAATCCCTCCTCTCACACGCGTTTCGAAAGCAAATTCCTCATCTCGCCTAACACGCGTTTGGAAAGAAAATTCCTCCTCTCGCCTAACACGCGTTTGGAAAGCAATAGCCCCCTTTCGCGAAAAGACGCGTTAGGACTACAATATCCCCCTTTCGCGAAAAAACGCGTGAGGACTGCAATAGCCCCCTTTCACGAAAAGACGCGTTAGGACTTCAACATCTCCCTTTCACGAAAAGACGCGTTAGGACTTCAATCTCCCCCTTTCGCGAAAAGACGCGTTAGGACTTCCATCACCACCCTTTCGCGAAAAGACGCGTTAGGACTAACATCTCCCTTTCGCAAAAAGACGCGTTAGGACTAACATCTCCCTTTCGCGAAAAGACGCGTTAGGACCACCCATCCCCCTTTCGCGAAAAGACGCGTTAGGACTAACATCTCCCTTTCGCGAAAAGACGCGTTAGGACCACCCATCCCCCTTTCGCGAAAAGACGCGTTAGGACTTCAATCTCCCCCTTTCGCGAAAAGACGCGTTAGGACTTCCATCACCACCCTTTCGCGAAAAGACGCGTTAGGACTAACATCTCCCTTTCGCAAAAAGACGCGTTAGGACCACCCATCCACCCTTTCGCGAAAAGACGCGTTAGGACTAACATCTCCCTTTCGCGAAAAGACGCGTTAGGACCACCCATCCCCCTTTCGTGAAAAGACGCGTTAGGACTAACATCTCCCTTTCGCGAAAAGACGCGTTAGGACTTCAATCTCCCCCTTTCGCGAAAAGACGCGTTAGGACTTCAATCTCCCCCTTTCGCGAAAAGACGCGTTAGGACTTCCATCTCCCCCTTTCGCGAAAAGACGCGTTAGGACTTCCATCTCCCCCTTTCGCGAAAAGACGCGTTAGGACTTCCATCTCCCCCCTTTCGTGAAAAGACGCGTTAGGACAATTTCAAATCCATTGCCCTGTTTTGTACACCGCCCTCGCATTATCTTGTACACTTCAACGGTCTAGGAGACCTTAAATCCTCTGAAGGTGCAATTCCTTTGGTGTTTGTCGTGCCCGAACGACTATAGGTGGTCTGGTATAGCCATCTGCCTGTGATTGCAATGAGTTCCTAGGAGACCAACTGCGACGGTGAAAACTAGAGTTCGAATGGCGATGCCTAGAACGCAAAAGGTTCAGGATTTCCGAAACTAAAGTCTGGTTTAAATACCCAGAGGTGCATCCAGGGGTGCATTCTCGGCTTGAAATCTGTATGGTAGCCCCATAGGTTGAGATAGCTTATATGCGTCTCAATTCTGGATACTGAACCAACCTAGTCTGTCACCCCGTTGGAGAATTGGGAAGTTGTAAATATGATAAAAAAAGCGGCATCCATGGCCACCCAAATCGGTTAACAACAGCAGGTGCGCCTGTCTGTTCACACCACCTAATCGGTTAACAACAGCAGGTGCGCCTGTCTGTTCACACCATCCTTCCTCCTTTTGCATAAGATGCGTTAGGTTGTTTTGCATGATCTTAAGTGTTTGTTTTTAAAAAATATCCGGCTTCGCGTAGCGTGTAAGTCCAATTCTCAAAATCATTCTGCATATCATTAGCATCTTGCCCCTGAACTACGCTGGTTTGATTCCTTGCAAAGGGATACGTAGGCAACCTTCGGGTTCAACCACTTGCATTGCATTTTGTTTGTTTGCCCAAGTCTTACGGCCTTGTCAAAAGGGTCGTCTTCGGGCTTTGACATTCACTCCCGTCATTGTATGACTTCAAGCTCTGTCAAAGAGGGGCAACTGTAGACACCCCATTTTTGACCGCCCTTAAGACTTGGGCACCTTCTTTTGAAACACCCCATGATGCAACTTGGAATACATTATCAGCCGTTCAAATTGAAGCTGTAACTCCAAAACCTCACCCATTTTGGCCATCCCTAATATGTTATTAATTTGTAATATTTTATAATTTGATATATGTGTGTGTATTTATTTTAGGTGTGTATTTATTTTATGTATGTATTTATTTTAGGTGTGTATTTATTTTATGTATGTATTTATTTTAGGTGTGTATTTATTTTATGTATGTATTTATTTTATGTGTGTATTTATTTTGTATTTTAGGTGTGTATGTATTTTAGGTGTATTTTATGTAAATTAATAAATATTTGATAAAACAAAATATAAAAAAACAAAAAGAATATATTATCATTATTTGGTTAAAGTGGTTAAAGGGGCCTCAGGTGATTGTAATGAATCATGGAGGGGAGACAAAACTAATTTGAGTGGGCGGTGGAGGGAATAAAAAAAACAAGGGGGAGTTTATCATCTATAAAAAGCTAACATCACTCAAAGAAGAAGGGGGACCATTTTTAACATACAACACACACCATTATTCAACCAAAAAAAACAAAAAAACATACAGCTCTGGAGAGGTTGATAGACTTGGTGTGATAAAAAAAAACAGAGGAACATACTCTACACGGCTCTCTTGCCATCTTTCTCTCTCTAAAAACCCACATCTCTCTCTCCTAGCTCTAAACAGACAGAATATACACAGACCCATCACCATATACCGAAGCAAAAAAAAGACCAAGCTATCTCTCTCTCTCTCTACTCTCTCCCTCTCGGCATCAACCAACCCAGCTCACCCTCCCCTACGACACACCCAAAGAAATAGCCCAACCTCTCTCTCTCACCTCCATCACTCACGGCAACCAAGCTCCATCTACCCAGCTCACCACATCTCAAGACTCCCATCAACCCCTCTCCCAAACCCAGCTACATACCCACCAAACTCTCTCACACTTAAACTCTCTCGGCAGGCTCCTCTCTCTCACCCTCACGACATAGCAGCTCCATCACCCACACCCAAATATAACCCATCAACCTCCCTCTCGGCACCTCCCTTTCTCACCCCTCACAGCAACCCATACACATAACAAACCCAGCAAACCCAGCATATTTCTCTTCTCACACCAACCCAGCAAACCCAGCACACCCTTTCAATACACCACACCACCCACAGCTCCTCTCGGCACCTCTCTTCTCACTCTAACAAACCACCATTCATACCACCATTCACCCCTCACAGCAACCCACACACAATATACACACAGCCACACCACAGCATCACCACCCTTCACTACCGTAGCCACACCACATCATCACCACCCTTCACTACCGTAGCCACACCGCATCATCACCACCCTTCACTACCGTAGCCACACCACATCATCACCACCCTTCACTACCGTAGCCACACCGCATCATCACCACCCCTCACTACCGCAGCATACACCCTCCAACCGTGACCCACCCGACCACATACAACACACCCACTTCTCTTTCTCTCTCTAGAGACCCACGGCAGCTCACCACCTTCATCAACCACCTATAAATCCACCTCTCTCACACACCCACTTCTCTTTCTCTCTCTAGAGACCCACGGCAGCCACCTCTCTCCAGCAGCCCACTGCCGAGCCACCACCAGCAGCCCACTGCCGAGCCACCACTAGCAGCACCACCAACTACTCCGCTGCTACGCCGCCATTCCGCTAGCCGAGAGCTTTGATCCACTTCGTGATCCACTTCGCGCCAAGCTTGTACCTTCCTGTTGAGGTAACATTTTCTTACTTTTATTTCAATCGTTGTGTATTTTTTTATATACATATTTTCATTTTGATTTGGGACTGTTTTGGAATTATTTTTCAACATAGAAACTATGTGATTTGAAGTTGTAAAAGTGGGGAAGGGTTCGCTATCCTTCCTCATAATTACATTAGCTTTAATCTCTTTAATTTCAGCACACTTGTATTTTATTTGGGGGCTGTTTAATTTATTTCAATAAGTTTGTTTTACATATTTTGTTTGTATTATATTAACCAATGAATCAATTAATCAACCTTGCATAACCACCTCTGCAACCTCCCTCCATTCTTTACTTATTTCGATTAAAAAGTTATGAAAAAAATTAAGATTGTGATTCAAGTATAAGAAAGGAACTCTCCCATGCTTAATGGTTTAAATTCTTTGGAGGTTCACTACCCCAAATGTCTACATTTTTATACTAAAGCACAATCTTTTATTTTTTTCATTTCTCTTTATTCATCAGTGTGTTGACTTTTAAGGGACTCATTGACCCTTGGAAATCACCAAGGAAAGTGTCATTATCACTTATTAGCAAGTTTGGATTTTAAGTCATTATCACTCAAGTTTGGGTTTTTCTAAGTCATTATTACTCTTTTGAGTTTGACTAGTCCTTGTTGCACACCTTGAGTTTGACTTAAAATCCTAACTTGTAAATAGGTTTGACTCTTCCTTTGTAATTTCCCCCGAAGAATTTATCACATGTTTGTTTACTGTTAAGGGATTAATTGACCATTGGAAATTGCCAAGGAAAGTGTCATTATCACTCATTATCAAGTTTGGATTTCAAGTCCTTATCGCTCAAGTTTGGGTTTTTCTAAGTCATTATTACTCTTTTGAGTTTGACTAGTCCTTGTTGCACATCTTGAGTTTGACTTGAAATCCCTAACCTGTAAATAAGTTTGACTCTTCCTTTGTGATTTCCTCTGAAGAAAATAAGGTTTATTCGGGTTAAGTCGACACTGATTTTCCTTTATTGCATTTCAGACTTAGTGGATGTAAATATCACTTTTGCACAAACAGGAGAAAAGATAAAGAAATGGACAGGTAATAAAAAAGGCTAATAAAATTGGTTAAAATTGGATTACAACCCACCTAAAGAATTCGGTCGGACGTTATACCGAATGTGTCAAGGCTTGCCTTACATCAATTATTGTAATAAATTAGACAGCCCCTTTCATTTATTATTCATTCGGTTTTGTAATAATTATTTATTCGGACACTTGGACATTCGGACCCTCCTGCGTGAGGGTGCACTACTTCATTCGGACCCTCCTGCGCGAGGGCAGACAAATTTGTAATAAGTGTGCGTGTGTGTGTGCATGTCTTCCAACCCCACGTCTTTCTCCCTTTTATTTCCCAGTTTAAGGACATCATGTTTAATTTAGCATACTCATGTGTGCATCCACTTGTATTGCATGCATAAAAGTTCGGCTCATCATAATTGCAAATGTCAAATTCAAACTCTTTACTTGGATACGTGCGCTATTACATGCCTTGAATTGACTCACATGCCATGTTAGTAGCCGAGCTTAGTAATTGCATATTGTATGTGTTGCATTAGTCATAATACATAGTTAGGATCATGCATTTTCTCTAACTAGTTCTCTTTTTTTGGCTCGGAGTACGAGGTGAGTTTTTATGATTTAGCATATTGCATGTGATTGCTGTCATATCAAGCATACTACCATGAGGCTAATTGCTTAAGTGATAAACTGTTTGAATGCCTGTGGATGAAGGCTATTCACTGACATTGGGATACTTTGATTAATGTATATATGAGATCACTTTTTTTAAGTGATACATATTCAAAACACTTTTTTCAAAACAAACATCAAATCAAACATTCCAATTGTTCGTGAAATTAGTCTATACTTGTATGTTAGAGATAAAATAAGAACATATATTGTTATAAGAATCACATCATAATTAGTAGAGGCCGATCTTTGATCGGGTGAGTGGGGTACTCATTATTGACCTTTCCTCTCATACCTAAGTTCCCGAACCAAGACACTTTGGTAACGACGGACTAATGGCCTTTGGCACGAGTCACGGGTTTCCTAAATTTCCCATAAATATTTAGGTGGCGACTCTGAAATCTGGCAAAGCAGTCCATTTTTGGCATTTGATTCAAACATCGATTTTCCAAAAATATTGCCGGATTGGACTCTTTTTGTGTTTCCACTGTTTCACATTGCACTTGTGAAATCAGATTCAGAACCAACATAAGTGGAGTCCGAACTGTAAGGGCTATTTCATTCTTCCGAAAGGGGGCGCGAAAAGCCGAGCTACACATCGTTGTGTGGATGTTGTACCATCTCTAGGTCAACTTTAGTAAAGGACACCACTGATCCCTGGCACTCATCTGCCCTAGGTCTTTTCTGCCTGACCTGGTACACATGTTGCAAGTGTTTTACCTTCTGTGTCTCCCCACATATTTCGTTCTCATTGACCTTCGAGTGAATCACATTGATCACTCGAGGTCCGCCTACCTGCAGTTGTGGTGCTAGAGGTGGCAGTGTTGCCGGTGCCTGAGGCAGTCTTGCTTGCTCTTCCCTTGTTATGGCATCGTCTACAAGGTCCCTTAAATGACCTTGTCTTACCGGGTCTTCCAGATATGTCTTTAGGGCTCTACACCCCTAAGTCAGATGCCCATCTTCGTTGTGGTAAGCACAGTGCTTACGAAGGCTTCTTCCCATAAATTCGCCCGAAACCCTTACTGGTGCTCTGTAATAGGGCTGGTTTCGGATTTTCTCCAAGACTTTGTGTAACAACCCTCACCACTGTTTACTGATAATACCACTGATTAGTGCTAATCTATGATTAAGCATGTTAAGTGACTGATTGACTAAAATTCTGACTGATTGATTGAAGTGTATTAGTTTAAACGCATTTCTATCTATTTGATTGTTAATTGATCTGTTCATGTTTTATGTTTTAAACTGCAAATTGAAGGCCTTATTGGCGGCTGAATCCGGAACTGATTAGTGTTTCATGATTATTAGAATTTATGCGATTTTATGATAGATTTAATTGAAATTTGATTTGGTATGATTAAACTAGATTAAATAATGTTGAATTACATTAGTTGGCTTATTTACCCTTTTGCCATTAGTGGGCCACTTTCATTAGCATCTTTGAGGCTCAATTTATACACTTAGCTTATCACCACTTCAGCCATTTTTCTAGACCAAACCGTATGAGAGAGGAGAGTAAGAGAAAGAGCTTGATTTCAACATATTTTGCTTGGAAAATTAGAAGAATTGAAGAGTGGATTGCATATTTGAGCTTGTGGACTTTGAATTCAAGACCTAGGTAAGGAATCCATCTTCTTGATTGTGAATTTGAGTCATTTCTTGCATGGTTCATGGAGGAATAGGAACTTAAGGTCAAGAATTAAATTAAAGTGTTGAATTGAGTAGAAATTCATGTATGCATGTACATATTCTAGCATTTTGAGGTTGTTTTCATGGAAATTGCTACATGCATGTCCATATCTTGATTATAGTTCATGAATTCATCATGTTTTTGAAAGAATTGACTCATTTGTTCATGTATTGGAAGCTTTGGTTTCAATTGAACACATGCATGTTCATTCACATTATGTTCTTGAAGTTTTCTTTGAAATTGTGTTTAATTGACTCACCTTTGGGCTTTGATTTTGCAAAGTGATCTTCAAAACATGTTATACTATGAGTTTACAAGTGTTTTCCAGAAAATTAGCCCAAAAGGATCGGATTTGATGCTTTAAAAGTTGAATTTGAGCTTGGAGGTTCAATATGGAAATTCCAGATCTTGGACCCACGCTTGAGCGTACACCCTGTGTTCATGCATTCTGCTCGAGCGGGTAAAGTAATGCTCGAGCGTGAAATGCGTGTACCCAGTACTTTGTATGTGTTTACAGTCCGCTCGAGCGGGGAAATGCACGCTCGAGTGAGGACTTGTGTCTCACGCTCGAGCAGGGGTCGAGCGCCCGTCGAGCGTGAATTTCTTGCATCCAGTACTTTTGCAGTCTGCTCGAGCGAGGAAAGTCACGCTTGAGCGAGGCTCTTTTGTCTACATGTCTGCTCGAGCGGCGAAAGCCACGCTCGAGCGAGACCCCTGTTTCAGCAAAAATCTGAAAAGTGTTTTAAAGTGCATTTTTGCATCCTCATTCCATCCTAGGCATTCCTAGGCCTAGTTTAAGGCATCTTAATGAGGATAATGCTATAGAACCACACCGAGTCAAGATAGGGACTAAGTTATTGTTTCCCAAACGTGCAACTTAGTGTGTGTTCATCCTGTAACTGTGTAGGGTTGGCATCCGAGGAAGCTCACTGGCCTATCTGTAGCCAGAACTCTGTGTGTAACAATGTTGTAAAGATATATTCAATCATGAATATTTTTTGAATGATCAACTGTACTACTTTCTGAAATGATATTTCTTACTGAATGAATGTTTGTCCTATTTGCGAACTGTATTTGTGGCATCCATAGCAATTTACTGTTACTGTACTGTACTGCTACTATTACAGAGATCTCTGTCGGTTCCCATGTTTGGAACCACTACTGTTTACTAATATGATGGCCATCAACTGACTGTTCGGTCTGTTAAGACCTACTGTACTGTTTGCTATTAGATGTACCACTTATGACTGCTATGATCGAATAACTGATATACTGTTCAAATGACTGTTTTAAATACTGAAAGGACATTCATTCTTAACCTCTTTACGCATATGTTATTCACTAGGCTTTAGCTCACTGTTTATATATATATATGTAGGTGTCCAGGCACCAGACCGGAGTTAGGAACGTCGGGTTAGCTCTTGTTTTGTCAAGCCAACCGTTGTGCCTCACTGCGAGGTTCCAAGTGCTGTCAAGCCAAGGCTGCTTTGGGGTGTTTTAGATTTCCCCTTCCTGTTTCTGTTTTGTATAGACTGACTGTACCTGTACTATACTGTTCTGATAGGGATTAGGTCCCTGTCCTGGATGTCTGTATATGATGCATGTATATACTGTTATGGTTTCGAATGTGAATATGTTATGAAAAGTCTTTTTGCATACAGACTGTCACAGCTCATTGGACATCTTTTATTACTGTTTTGGCTTCCGCCAGCCCTTGTACTCTGTATTACTGTTATTACTGTTTGGCAGGCCTTCGGTAATAACGGATTACTGGCCGGTTACGGTGCTAAACCCATAGGGGCGGGTTTGGGTCGTGACACTTTGTAAACTGGGATTCGGAATACGGTTGTGACTGCCTACGCAGCCCTTAATCTTGTTTTTTGCTTGTTGTACCCGCCATTACCTCGGCCTTACTTTGGCGAGCCGTTTTTTTTCTCTTGTTTCGATACCTTTGTCCCCAGCGTATTTTCCTCGGCCCTCGCATATTTCTCAATTCTGGCCATCAGTTCCTCCATACTTTTTAGTAGTGTCTTTGCCAATGATTTTCGAAGCAAACAATTATTTTTCAGGCCGTTCTTAAAAGACACGACCGCCACCTCTTGGTTACATCCTGGTATCCAGTTGAATACCTCATAGTACCTCTTGGCATAGGCCCTAAGGCTTTCATCCTCACTGATTCTCAAAACCATCAGGGAGTCCACCCTTAATGGCTGTAGCTTGTTTGTCACAAACCTAGCCACGAACATCTTGGCCAGGCCTTCCCAGGTTTTCACAGTTCCTTTCGACAACTTGTGAAACCAGTCCGATGCAATTTCCCCAAAGGACGAGGGGAACACCTTGCAAAGCAACGGCTCGTTCCCGGTGTATAGTGCCATCGAGTTCAAGTACAAGCCGATGTGAAAGTTGGGGTCTGACTTACCGTCGTATATCTGGAATCAAAGCATACTGAACCTTTTCGGGGCTTCAAATTTGTCCAACTCTATCGAAAACGGCGTTCTCAGCTTGACTGGAGAGGTTACCTTGGCATTTTGTTGTTTCCTCTGGAGGTAATCCCTCAGATCCTCCTTGGTCCGTCCAGGAGCTCGACTATCTCCGGATTTCAGCCTTTTCGGCGCGCTGCTTTCGGTGTCATTGTGAGTCCTTTTGGACCTCCCTCCATTGGTTGTGTCAAAACAGAGTTACTTTGCCTAAACATCCCGATGTTCTTTGGTGCAGGCTTCTTTGGTTCGACGTGTCTTCTGGGATTCTCTCCTTGTTGATTCCTCATACCCGACCTCCCGTGAAGACCGGTGTGAATGTCTCTTAATCCTGTCGTGCTGGGGGGCTACAAGGACTGCTTTCTGCCCTCCCTTCTGGGCATTGTTCTTGGCCGCTGGAATCGGCGTGTCTTGTAATGGGAACGGTAGCTGCATGACGTTGTTCTGCATCATGAAATTGACGACCGTTTGCAGGTCGGCCAATTTGTTCCCCATTCCCTTCATCTCTTCGTCCCTCCGCAGACATCTATCCTTCCATACCTGGAGGTCGTCCTCGTTATAATACCCGCCTCGGTCTAACTTCTTTAGTACGTCACCTTCCTGGCTGACGTCTTTATCCCCATGATTCTGATCTCGAGTCTCCTCGTTGCAATTATCCTCCTCTGCGTTAGGGTCAACATGTTTCCCACTCCTAGTAGGGAAGTTGTCCCCAACCGTCTCTTTCTGTCCGTCGTTGGTCATCTATTCTCCTTTCGTTCCCACAAACGGCGCCAAATTGTGTGTGTCAATTTCTGACCACACTGCCAAACATGTATTCAGCTGAAGAGTACCGGCAAAATAGATTAAGCCCGAACAACTTGTCACAGAAAGATAAGATTCCGGCGGTGGTTCGTCCACCCAGGGGCACTCTGACGATCAAGTCAGTTATCTCTCAAAGATAACAAAAGTGCTTAACTCACTATTAAAAATACAAAAGCGTACCTTAGACCCACGAGGGTGCCTCTCTTTTATAGCTAATACTGACCTAATCCCAATAGAAGCCTAGCTTCAATGGATTCTGGCTCAATGCTAATCCTGGACTCCCAGTTAGATTGGGATAAACTCTCTAAGAGTCTTATCTTTATCCAAACTGAAGTGCTCTCTTATTCTAGGACTCTTGTCCTATAGCGATCCTGAGTTTTATCCCTTGTTGTACAGTGATCCGGACTTGTTTCCGTAGATGTTAGTAGTTGTTTATATCTTATTTGCATCGTTTCGTACTTTGTATTTGAGTTATAGGATGTGTTGGGCAGGTTTGTTACAGGTTGGTTGAACTTAGAAACCAAAAGTAGTTGCCCAGATTTTTGCCTTCACACTCGAGCGGAGCTTTTGACGCTCGAGTGGGCCCTTCGTTGTTGCTTCTCCACTCGAGCGGGTGTTTTGACGCTTGAGCGTGATTTTCCATCTTCCAGTATTTTCTCTGCAGTGTTGGACGCTCGAGCGGGAGTTTGGACGCTCGAGCGTGAGTTTGTGTGTGACGCTCGAACGGGGAGTTTTACGCTCGAGCGGGGACCTGGTTCAACAAAAGTTCTGGGAGTGTGTATCCGCCGCTCGAGCGGGAGTCTGTGAGTGACGCTCGAGCGGGGTTTTCCACGCTCGAGTGGGGCGATTTTTATATCAACTTCGGGATTCCACTTTTTGAATCACTTTTTCACATCCTTTTCTCTCTCTTACTTTTCCAAAACTCCATTGTTGAGCCTCTCTCTCTAGAACCTTGCCTTCTCTCTAGGTATTGATCTAGTAGGAGTTGTTTCCTCACCTTTGGCCTTTACAAAAAAGTTGTTGATCGTCGAGGGCTATCTTTTAATCCAAGAATCTCGGGATTTGGAGCATTTTCGTTTTCTTCATCTTCTTCGTTGGGTGTCAACTTTTGAGGTAGGGAATTCCTGCTCACTCTTATGGTCTTTGACATAGATTTTTGGTTGTTTGATAAAGTGTTGAAGTTGGGTAAATTTTGGGACTTAGGGTTTCAAAATGTTAAAGAGGGTTCTATTATTTTGATTCTAAGAAGTGTATTTTGGGTTTCAAAATAATGGTATCGTTGTTGGTCGTTATTATATAGACCATTGAGCCAATATTGGAAAGAGGGGTAGAAAAAAATCCTAATTTGTTGTATAAATTAATTGGTATAATTAATTTGGAAAAGTTGTGGATTTATGGAATTGAGTTAGAAATAATGAAATTGACTCATTTATTGTGAAATGGTGGAGTTGGATTTGTTAATCGTTCACTTTTGAAAACATTGATATTTTATCTATTGGAGCTTTTATTATCTATTAGAAATAATTGCTTGGGCTACCGGTGGAGGGTAGTTTTGATTGTTGTAGACAATGCATGATGATTAGGCAAACTAAAACTAATCAATTGGATGTGTCATAGAATATGACGATTGATAGAATACATTAACGTTATGTATTGTTTGATTGTGTATATGACCTATGTGTATATACGTTGTGTGTGTGGGAGGAGATAGGAGATGTACTCCACAGTTTAGGGGAAGATAGGGGATGGACCTCTAAACCGGATGTTGTTTGGGAGGAGATAGGGGATGGACTCCGCTAATACAGCTCATATGCTTGTCAGTTAATGTGTTGATATAGCTCATATGCTTATCTATGGAAGTGTTGATATAGCTCATATGCTTATCTGTTAAAGTGTGGATACAGCTTGTATGCTTATCTGTCGAGATGTTGATATAGCTAGTATGCTTATCTAATGTAAAATGGGAAATGTTTAATATGAGTCGCTATCTCATGTTAGTTGTTGGCCAGATTCTGAGCCATTGTCGTGAATTGTGAACATGATAAGAAATGGAAAATGAAAGGAACATGGAGATAGTGGTCATGTAATGGAAATGGATTATGAATTGATTTATGAGAATTAAACATTTATCAATTGCTCATGTCTTAGTTATTGCTCATATTGTGTTAGCATATCTCTACTGGGAGTTGGCTCACCCTTTATGGGACATCATTTTCAGGTACAAGCAGTATGCCACCTCCAAGGACATAGCTTGGATGATGATGAGAGTTGAAGACTCCTTTTTGTTTAATTGATTGTATTACATGTTTATCAGGCCAAGGGCTTATTTTGCATAGAGTTAGTACTTTTCTTTTGTATAACCAAGTGTTAACTTGGAAAGTTGTAAGCCCGTAAGGCATTTGCTTTTGTTGTTAACATGTAATACTGTTGTAAGGACTACTCTGATGAATAGAAATGGTTGATTTCTCTTATATCAATGCATGTTTAAAGTGATGGGTTTTATGTATTATTTTGAGGGCGTTACATGTCCCTTATCCGCTTATCTCGGATTCCGGTATCTTCGCAGATAACCTCGGCCTAACCAAGATTATCTCGGCGTCATGTCCAAGACACATGGCACCTCGATTGGCACTGCGGTACCACCTTAGCCACGTGTTGTCATTCAAAAATTATGTCCCCACAATTTGTATTTTCTCCAAAACATTAATAATATTGCTACAAGTGGCTCAATTCTACTCATTAATTTTGAAAGTCCATCATATTCTGTATTTCATAATGCAGGACTCTGGTTTATGATCCCTCATTTTATTTCTTTATCTGTAGTAGTTTTTTTTTTTTTTTTTTTGGTATACCTTCTTTATCTGCTGTTATATTATCTTTGTATGCTCTCATGTTCTAGGCCTCAGCATATTGCTGAGGTAATTTGCTGTTAAAATAAAAAATATATATATTGGTTTTTAAATTGTGGACTAATGGCTTAGGTTTTGATGATGCGCATATTTGAATGGTCCGACTTGATCCGATGAGCTTGCTAAAGAACATAATGCTAATCTTTGGAGGGCACTAGTGTGGCATTGGCCAAAGACCCTATGATGGTAAACCAATAGTGTAGAGAGAGAGAGAGAGAGAGAGAGAGAGAGAGAGAGAGAGAGAGAGTAGAGTATAGAAGAGAATGAGAGCTTAGGGTATATATTGCATACTTTTGGTCTTTTATAGAGAGACTTTGTCATGGTCCATTGGTGACGATGAGCCTTGCACACACACTAGACTGTAAATTATTTGAGTTTCATTTCATGTTTTCTCTTTAATTTTTTTTCCTCTGTTTTGTTCACTGGAATGAAATATGATCATATTTCATCATGTCATTTCTCAAGTTTGGTTTATTAAAAAAAATTGTTAAAAAATATATTACAAATGAAATTATTATATTTAACATTGTAAGGAAATAGTCATTTTGTAAGAAAGTGTTAGTAAAAATTATGCTAATCTCCAATTGACAAGAATTAGATATCAATTTAAATTAAACAATTAAACAAGAACAATGAGGCAATTGTGGAATTGGTTCAAATGCCTCAAAAGAATGAGGGCTTCTCTGAAACAATTAATAATTACAAAGTAAACAAAGAGTAATTTCAAAATGAAAATACTGAAGTTCACCAAGTTACACACTACGAATTACAGAAAAAACTACTCTTAAATTACAGAACTACTCCTAAGTCTAAAAACTAATTGTTGTTGTGCTGTTGATGTCCCTTCTCCTGGCTTTTATACTCCTTCCTTCTTTCTTGGCCCATGATCGCATGACTCTAACGTTGTGTTTGGTTGAAGGATTTGATGAGAAATTTGGAAAGGGAAAGGAAAAAATTAGGTAAAATATAAATAAAATATACCTACATTTCACTTAGTTTCACACACCTTTTTCCTTTCTCTTTCCAAATCCCTCCTCAAATCCCTCAACCAAACACAGTATAAACATGCAACTATCACTGCCTTAACTGCTTCTATAACTGCTTTCTCACTTTCAAGCCTTCAAACTTCATTAAGCCTTCAACTTTACCTGTCGAACCATCTTCCTTTCATGTTGCCACATGTCCCTCAACATTTCAGGCCTTCCATCGACAGAGCCTAGTCTTTATTCTGCACATGATCCTTTCTACAAGCAACCCACTAAGTCCGTGACTTAACCTGATTACTACCCAATCTTTTGGGTCATCCAATGCACACAATCAACCCTTCTAAAGCCACTTGTCCCTTTGACCGATGAAAAACTCTCATTTTGGCTTTGTCATGTGTCACCATCTGATTTACCCACTTGTTGACATGAACTTCATAAAAATAGGTGCAAATAGAAAGCTAAAGAAAGAAAAATCATTTTATTCTATTTAACCAAACACTACATATATTTAGGGAAAATCACCACACACACACATATACAAACAAAACACTCAAGGTTTGACCTTGGTAACAAATTAAATCTTAATTTTTAAATTATTTCAATTTAAACTTTAAAATTTTAAATTAATATCAATTCTAACCATCTCTTTGTGTCTACTGCTACTCCTCCCTTTCCTAAGCTCACTGTCACTTCTCTTCTTCCATCCCTAGTCTATAGCAACTGTCAGTACCACCAACAAAAAGTAATTAAGCCTCCGTTTGGGAGGTGGGTTGACTTTTTTGGTTATTTTAACCTGAGCTAAAAAGTTTGGTTTGGGAAGGGTTTTTTAGCTTTTTGACTTTTTTGACTTTTTTTGTGAAAGAAGAGTGTAATGATTATGGGTTGGATGTGATGTTTTGTTTGTTGTGACTAAAATAACCTATTTTATTTTTTATTGCTATTTTAGCCCCAAAATCACTTGCCAAACACCACCTAAATTATCCAAATTACTCATGTTTGGTTAGGAATAATTAACAAACGGTTAGAATTGATACAATTTTAAATTGAAACAATTAAAAAGTTAAGTATTTGATTTGTTATCAAAGTCAAACTCTATTTTTTTTTTTTTTTTTGGATAATTTAATCCAATATTTACTTGATTTATGTAAACAAGAACAAAAAAAATAAATAAATATATAGAAATCTGTGATCAGTGATGCAGATCATCATGGTTGTATTATATGAGCTGCCTCGCAATGCATCATGAGATCAAACCATGGTCCCCAGGAATATAACACTTCAGAATAAAATATCATAACAAAAATAAAGATCGAGCCAAAAGTCAAAAGAAAAAATAAATTTGATAAAGAAAAATTACAAAGAGATATGCATGTCATGCACCACTAAGTCTATCTTATTTAACCCAAGGGGTTGTGGCATTGTGGTAAAGTCTTGGGGTTTAAGCTCTAAGGTCACAAGTTCAATTCTCCTCCCCCTTGGGCCAATCTCCTAGGCGAAAGCATTGTTGGTTAGGAGGTTGGACCTCAAGTTGTCTAGTCAGCACTTGGTGTGGGTTCAATGCTCCCCCGCTGTGCGAGTCCTGACTTACTGGAGCTTGCCTTGTGAGGTCGGGACAAGCTTCCAGGTTATAGTCTCTTGCTCGGAACGGCCAACAGGACACCCTGGTGATCTCCTCAAGGGGCGCTGTCTTGGACCTGCGGGAGAGTGGGAGGATTTTCCTGTAACAAAAAAAAAAAAAAAAAGAGTCTATTTTATTTTATTTTACCTTTTGTGTGTTTACTTTCATTCTTTTTGTGCAGAATATATGCGCCAGTCATCACATATGATTTATTGTCAACAATGTCAAGCCATTCCACCATTCCCAAACATGAGATTTGTTTGAATGTGAGAATTATATATCTGCGGCTCAGGAGAGAGAGAGAGAGAGAGAGAGAGAGAGAGAGAGAGAGAATTATGTTGGCTTCTTACCATATTTATATTTTGGAGAAATTATATAAATAAAAATTCAGGATTTCACTATCATAACATTATAAATCTTGAATTTTTAATTTTTATCATTTAAATTTTAAATTTGTTTTCATCTAAACTATTTACCTTTTTTTCTTAAGTAAAATCGATGAAAAAAAATGAGTACTTTAATCATTAAATTCAATAAAAATAGATATTTTAAACATTTTATGTATATCTACACTGAGTTTAATGAATAACATGCTATTTTTTTCATCGATTTTAATTAACAAAATAGGCAAATGAATTAGTTTAAAATAAATCTAAAGATTACAATTTTAGATTGTAATTGTCCCTTATATTTTTTACAAACAAATTTAAAAAGATTATGGGAATTTTAAACTTATTAAGAAAAAAGTATTTGTGTTAGCAGGTCAATAGTGTCTCTATACTAATTGAGCTACAAGCCCGTGCTGAGTAGTAGCGAGTACTGGTTCATTATCTCAAAGTTGGCCTGTACAATTAGTTCCGGTTTGCTTGGATTGATCTTTCTAAAGCTTTAAGATTCATGGCCACGAGGTTTGCACAGCTGGTTGTGACCCACAATCTTTTAGGTTTGTAGTGGGAGTTGGTTTCCAAAATTATGTCAAATCTTGCAACCCCAAGTTCGCTAATATCCCATTGGTGAAGGCAGTGCTATCTAGTCTACCAGTGTATTTTATGTCTTTGTTCAAACTACCTGAAGGAATGGCAAAGGAGCTAGACAAAATTCAAGCTTCATTCTTATGGGGGGGCTCAGAACTGAAGAGGAAAATTCATCTGGTGAAATGGTCAAAAGTAACTAAAAGTATCAAGCAAGGTGGACTAGGCATAAGAAGAATTAGATATGTGAATGTGTGCTTGCTTCTAAAGTGGTGGTGGAGATTTGTTTTGAAACATGACTCATTATGGAAGAGGGTTCTCTGCAGTAAATACAGATTCCTTGGAGGAGGATGGTTGCCTCATCTTAACTCAGGCATTATCTTGTCTAGACTTTGGAGTGATATTGTATCAGTAGTTGAGCAGAAAGTATCGTTACTCACATATTATGTTTCCCACTTACAATTAAGAGTGGGCAATGGTTGTAGAATAAAATTCTGGCATGACAAATGATGTGGAGATATCTCCTTTAAAGATGAATTCCTAAGGCTATTTCGGTTATCTAATGATAAGGAGGGATCTATTAGGGACCTTGTGGAAATCATAAACAACTTTTACACCTGGCCACTTACTTTCAGGAGACCTCTATTTGAATGGGAAGAAAGAGGAGCTACTTAGACTTAATGGATTGTTAGGTGTAGCACCTGCATTTAATCTTCAGGTCAATGATTTGGCAATTTGGTCTGCTGCTAAACCAGGTCAGCCCCTTGTATCTGTTTTCTATAATAATACCAACCTTGCTTTTGGGGACAATGCCAGCTTCAGTAAATGGGTGGATCAATTATCTTCCTCCCAAAGTGCAATTCTTTGGCTGGCTTGCATAAAAAAATAAGGTTAAAACATTAGCATTCCTGCAACAGTTTGGAATTTTGGGCAGAGACTCTTCTACCCTCTGTACTTTTTGCAAGACCCAGCAAGAATCAATTTTAACATGTGTTGATTTTCGGCCCCATGGTATGGAGAGTTTGGTTTGGGTTGCTGCAATGGTAGGGGGTAGTTTGGGTGGTTCCTGGGTCTATACAAGGTCTGATTTAGTGATGAGCAGGGCACTGCTGTAGAAATAAAGAAAGGAAGATTTGAAGTGCAATACCTCTGGTGACTTTATGGTCCTTGTGGAAACACAGAAATGAGTGTCTCTTCCAAGGCTCAAAACCCTAACTTTAGGAGCTTCATGAACTCATTATCACCATATTAGCCTTCTGGTATAAAGCTGTAACCAAAGAGATTTCAATTTTCAATTAATGATTTCCTATTCAACTTTCCACAAATCAGATATTGCTTAGGTGAAAGGTCCTAAGAGTTTTTATGTATTATTAAGCCCAGTTGTTGTTAATTCTGATTTGGATGCTAGTTTTGTGGATGCTATTCTTCTCAGCAGCAGTCTCCATTGGTTTATCTGCATTTGTTCTTCCTTAGGTTCTCAGCGGGGTTCTGTTCTGATTGCAACTCAGCTATGTCTAGGTGGATTTAAGCAGATCTGCAGGTTATTTGCATCATAAGATGATCAGGTTGATCTTGGTGAAATTCTGCTGCATGTCTTGGGTGTCAGCTCTATTCTAGTGCATGTCTTGGTGTTATGCTCTTCTGGGGCTGTTCTGTTTTTGCTCTGTTGGTGTTATGCTCTTCAGTAGTTCTGTTGTTTGCTTGCTTGTCTTTTGTTGTTCTGTTGCTTTGTTTTGCTCTGTTTGTTGGTTTCTCACCAACTGGAGCTTGGAGCTTGTGTTAGCTCCAAGCTCCTCTTTATTGATGTTCTTCTCATACTTTGTATGCTCTTATCAATAAAGATCTCTTTTGCCGTTCAAAAAAAATGTTAACATTTTAACAAAGAGAAGGATAGCTTAAGGAAAGCATTGCATGGTTGTAGAGTTTACCTAACCAAATACACATGGACATCGATACATAATTTGAATTATATGTGTCTTATGGTTCATTTTATTGATGCTGATTGGAAACTTCAAAAGAAAATTTTTTGCCTAATTAAAGATCACAAGGATGAAACCATTGGTAGAAAAATGGAGTCCTACTTGCTTGAGCGGAACATTGATCGCATTTTTACATTGACCATAGATAATGCTAGTTTAAACAACAACACCATTAAGTTCTTGAAAAGAAAAACAAAGGATTGGAAAGGAACTGTCGTAGGTCATGAATTTTTACACATGTAGTGTTGTACACACATTCTTAATCTCATTGTGTGCAATGGTTTTAAAGAGTTGAATTCATCTACTGCTTGTGTGCATGCTGTTGTTAGATATGTGAGGTCTTCCCAAATAGGCATGAGAATTTTAAAAAGTGTGTTGAAAAGGAAAAAATTGAGTCAGAGTGTCTTTTGTGTCTTGATGTTCCAATTGGTGGAATTCCACCTATTTAATGTTAGAGACAATAGAAAAATTTGAGAAAGCTTTTGAGAGAATGCAAGATGACTTCAATTACTGAGCTTATTTTGGTGGTTATGAAGTTGGTGGTGGTGAACATGATGGGGAGGGGAATGAGGCAAGTGGGAGGATAAGGGAACCACCCAATAATGCTATTTAGAATAATTGTAGGGTCTTTTTAAAATTTTTGAGGTTATAATGCTACAAAGAGGTTTTGAGGGTCATTGTATGTCATTTAAAATTACTTCTATGATGAGATGTTTGTCATTCAAAACAAAATCCAGCAGTTAATGAAGAAAGATGAGGCAAATGGGAGAATAAGGGGACCACCTAATAAGGTTGTTTAGAATAATTAGAAGGTCTTTTTAAAAATTTTGAGACTATAATGCCACAAAGAGGTTTATATGTCACTTAAAATTGCTTCTATGGTGAGATGTTTGTTATTCAAAACAAAATTGAGTAGTTAATGAAGAAAGATGATACACTTTTATCTTCAATTGCATTTAATATGAAAGCAAAATTTAATAAATATTGGGGTAATGGAGATAAAATAAATCTTCTTTTATAAGTGGTATGTATATATTTGAAGTATAAATCTTACTGTGCTACTTGACCCTAGAAAAACTTGAAGTATCTGAAGTTTTGCTTTTCACATTCTTGTTGAGAAAGTGGTGAATGAGATGACGGGCAAGAAAGATTGTTTGACTCATCTATACGAGCATTATGTTTGACATGATTCAAAAAGTGGGCAAGAACCTAATGTGAGTGCAACCTCAGAAATGGTGTATATGATGATTGTGATGATCTATCTACACACACTCATTGTGCCAGGAGTGGCCCCAACCCCCTTTAAGTTTTGACAACTTATTATTAATTATATATTTATGAGTATTTATAAAATATATAATGGGATGACTTCTTAGTTTTATAAAAATTCCTTTATTAACTTTTTATTTCATTAGTATTTCACAATGTGTAATTAATTCACACTTTATAACTAATAGTATCAATTTTATCGAATCAATTTTATTTATACAAGAGGTACGTGTCACTTATTTTATTAATTTTAAAAATTAAATGGTATGTATATATTTTTCTTATAAGCAATGCTAGAAAACGTAAAAGTTAAATTTATCCATAATGACATGTCAGGGATTGGGTCTTAGTCGATTAATTTCTAAATAAATCAACTGATATGTAACATACAATGTCATTGAGTGTAAATTTAATGGCCATATTTTAGGGGTCTTAAGCATTTTTCGCTTTTTATTTACTAGATTATATCAATCAATAAAATAGCTTATAATAGTGGTTCCGATAATATATTGAGATCTAATCATACTTAAAAACTTTTAAAAACTAAAAAAAAATTATTTCTTAGATTTATTTAGTTTTCCCATGATATACTTCTTTTACAATACTTATATAAGAAATTATATTCAATTAGTAATATATAAAAACTAACTTAGTATTTTTTATGCATACGTCGGCCCCTCTCGGACAAAAATCCTGGTTCCACCCCTAAGGAGGAGTACTCTATTGTATGTAAATCAGAGGTAGATACGTACTTTGCTGATTTTTGTGAGGGTTCAAAGAATGAAATTTTTGATTTGTTGGGATGGTGGAAATCTAATTCTTTGAAGTATAGAGTTTTGTCACAAGTGGCACGTGATGTTTTGGCATTGTCAGTCTCTATGGTTGCTTCAGAATCACCGTTTAGTATGGGAGATCGTAGTTCGCTTTCTACTATGATGATAGAAACACTTACATGCATACAAAATTGACTTCAATCCACTGTCCCAATTTTTCTTTGAAAGTCCATGGATGATGTTGGACAATATCAATAATATGACTCGGGTAATATTCATTTATTGCATATGTATTAAATTTATATTGAAGTGTACTTTTGTAATTGACTAAAAATCTTTATATATATATATATATATAGCTATTTTTGGTGCAAGCCCAAGCTCAAATGCAATTCTAAATACTTGAAAATTAGTAGTCTGACAAACTAACAGTGAGATTTTCATTGATTCATATTTAATTTAGTTTTTTGTCCTTATAAGCTTCATAGTTTTTAATTTAGGTTGCATCTTTGCAAGACATGAGGAAGCAGAAAGGACAATGAGGCAGCAACTTGTAGTTTTTATGGATGTGTTTCATTTAGTTTAGTGTTCATGGTAGAATAACGATAGTTAAGTGTGCGATGAAGTATGACAGTTTTTATTTTTTGTGACAACAACAGACATGCAATTAGAGGTCTTTGACATGTGTGTGCGCACTGTGCAACATAGAAGTTTTTGAGATGTGTACATGTTAGCTGTTAGTGTGGTTTTCGTGGCAACTTGTGTAGATAAGATAACAAAAACAATTGGTACTTGATAACAGGAACAAATTGTGCACTCCTTTGGAAAGAAGAGTTGGGTTGGGTTTGGGGTTATTTTAGATACAAAAAGATAAAATAAAGTTTTTTAGTCTAATAAGACAAAAAATCACATTCAACCCATAATTATTTTATTTTTTCTCCTATAAAAGTAAAAAAAAGCCAAAAAAATCTATCCCAAACGAGACATTTTAGTCACAGGCTAAAATAGTTAATAAATCAAAAAGCCAACTCACTTCCAAGCGAACTCTATTTAGGTTTATTTTATTGTGAGATGTTTGAGTAACTTGAAAAATGTTTTGGAGGGTTCTTTTATTAATTTTAATGGCAAGTTTTATATGAAGTATGTTTGGCAAGTTTTAAAATGTAGGATTGTATATTGTGGCATGGGCTATGCTACAGACCCCCAGTGGGGTGACCCCAACTGACAACCCCCAGTGAGGTGTCACCTCCCCATTGGCTGAAACAAAAAAAAAAAAAAAAAAAAAAAAAAACAGTTTTTGGGCCAATGAAAAACGACCCCCAGTGACCCCCACTGGGGTGTTAGGCATTTTTCTTGTGACATGTTTTATTATAAAGTGTACAGAATTATATGAGATTTGATTGACTAGTGTTATATAAAATTATAGTGATCAATGTTTGACACCTTTCATACATTTGTTAATTGCCAAAACAGAAAAAAATAAATTCAAAGTAATATTTTCACAAGTTGTATGGAAATTATTATATAATATAAGCAAAATTGAGTCTCAAAGTTCTAATTCTATTTTCATAATTTTTCAAATTAAAAAATTATAAAAATACAAATGACACATTATCATTGGTTCTTCTATTTTAATATTTTAATTAAATCCTTGATTAATAAGGAAAATCTTTTAAATTTATTAATTTATGAACTATTTATGGTATCTATTATCATTACTATCTATATCTATATTCTACATCTATAATTTTAAATTTGAAAATTACTTATATAAAAAGTCAAAAAATGAATTTTAGAGATATCTTTAATTAAAGTATAAGTCATATTTAATTTGAAATTAAAAAAAAATTTCAAATAATATTTCAAATGTAAATCCTTATAAAATTTAGACAAATTTGTATTTTTTTTGAAAAATAAAATATAAATATGGCATAAAACACGTGTGACATAAAATTATTGACCTATCTGTCCATATCTAATTTTAAATTTTATAAAGAAATGTAAATAGAATTCAAAGCAAAAATTTAACCATACTTAATCTACAACTAATTTAAAATTTAGAAGAAAAATCGAAATGAAATTTTAATAATAATTTGTAAAGAATTGTAAAATTCAAATATACATGTCCTAATCCTAGTAAGAAAATATGAAATTAAAAATTAAAATTTTAAATATAAAGTTTAAATTAATAATTAACACTCCACTTCACTTAAACAAGTTCTAGGCAAAAAGTATAACACATGCCGAGTCTAATATTGGATAATGTTTTCAAACGTAAATATACCTTAATATTAATAGAATAGACATTAGTTATATTTTAAGAATAAATATATAAATTTCATAATTAAACTTTTAAAATGATAATAAATATGCAAAAAAGTTATATACATATTTCTTATTTTGATTATATTTTTATAATAATTTATTACAAATAAAATAAATAAATAAAAAAGTAGATAGAAGTAACTCATGAATTGACCATCAAGTAACAATTCTCCAATAACTGAATTTATAACAATAATTGTACAAAAGTCAACCCAAAATCGATTTTTAAGCTATCTTTAGTGCTACTTCAATTGTAACACTCCTAAGTTAAAACATGTTTATTACAATCTATAAAACTATTATATAATTTTAACTAATATCATTAACCAAGTTTACTCATTGATAGATAAATTTTCTTAGTTGCGTCGGACCATAAGGTATAGCATGACTCATGGTGTATTTAACTCAACTTGGTCTTGGATTATTTTTTTTCATACAGAAATATATCTAAATATTAATTTAATAAATTTCAATATTAAAAAATAAAATTTTACCCAAGTTCAAATTTTTTAATAAACATGCATAAATATGTACATATTTGTTATTTTCATTATGAAAAAAATATTAAAGATATATATTTACCCATTTAAAATATATTAAATAAGTTGGTCAAGTAGCTGTTCAATTTATATTGGTTGAATTAATCCTAACATGGCTCATGGCAATTTGATTATCCTATATAATTTTAGAAATTTCAAAAATACTGTTACACTTTTAGATCAATTTAGTGCTCGTTTGATTATCATCCTAGGCTAAAAAATCACAAAAGATCACAAATGGACAAAAAAAAGTCAAAAAATCACAAAAGAACAAAAATCACAAAAGGACAAAAAAAAAAATTTGTCATTCCAAAGCCAAAAAGCCAAAAAAATCTAAACAAGAAAACCAAACAACCAAAAAGTCTCAAACTAAAATAGTTAAAAAAGTCAACTAAAAAAGTCATTGCCAAACGACTTAAATTTATCTTACCGTATCAATTAATTATTTTTCTAAACCGCAACATGACACACAATAACTCGAGTAATATTTCTAATATAGTTATTAAAATAAATATGAAATTTAAATCTTTCACTCCATTTATTTTTTTGGGCCACATCGCGTTAATCCCTAAAATCTGAGGCCATCTTCAACCATGAAAACTTACTATGAGATGTAACGCCATAACGACAATAATTATAAGAAAAACTACACAATAGTGGTGTCAGCCAAAGTTAATTACAAATAAATGAAATACATTATAAATATTAATAATTAAAAATATAAACTTTAACATGAATTTGTAATAATTTTTTCTATCGTTATTGACTAATGATTTCTCCATAATTATATGGGTCATGTGACGTCCATCGAATGATCTGAGGTGTTACAATATGGTATCAAAATCTGATACCAAAATTTAGTCACATAATATTACTCATTTTAAAAATCTTTGTATGAAGTGTGAAAACTATATTTAAGGTAAACCATAATATACTTTATTATCTAATGTTATCCGTAATTGAATAACTTATACAGCCAAAATAATTTGGTCCCCAAAAAAAAAAATTTAAAAAAAATAAAGCCTAAACTAGAGTTTTTATCAATAGGTTAGGTTTTAAACACTAAAATGGTTCAATTAAAAAAGGCAAAAAAGAAGTTTGTGAGCTAACTCATTTATATTATTTTATATGAAAATATGTATTATTTATTTATTTAGTAGATTAAGTTTAAAAATGGCATTTATTCATAAATCTCTTCACCTACTTCTACTTCATTTACTTTAAATTATTTTCTTATATTTCAATAGGTTCTATATGGGTGTATATAGTTATCAAAATACCTCTAATAATAATATTCGCATTGACATTGTAAATGTTCGCACTGTCAATGTGAATATTCATACGTCAATGTGAACACTCACACCGTAAAATATGAATTTTCACATTACTAAGTTGCTAAGCGTTTAAAAATATTTGTAAGGGTAAAATTGTCCATAAAATATCTTAAATATGATAATTAGGATTTGGTGGATCAATTATCTAAATAATAGGACTTATTGAAATATAATAATATGTTATGAACTAATTGGGATACAAGTACTTAAAAAATGATTTCCTAATAAATCTCTCATTTTAAAAGTGACATATAATTCAAACAATGAGAATAGTTTAAAATCGAGATAAGTTATTTTATGGGATAAGTTGATATTCATAAATAGTTGAAGGGATATTGATATGATTAATTATTTATGATATGAAAACTATATGCATACATTAATTTTAAAATTTAGAAAATATTGGCTTTACTGGTGGAGTTAGACCAAAAGAATAGCTTTGAGGGAGGTTAAGTGCTAGACTGGCGTAACTTAAGTTTTAACTTTAAAGGTGGCGTTTGGTATTGGTTAAAATAGTTAATTTTTTTTGTGTTGCGACTTTTTTAGCCTGACTTTTTTAGCCTCGTTTGATTTTTGTTTTGGGGTTTCTTTAACTTTTGTGAGAGAAAAAGTGTAATAATTATAAATAAAAAGTTGTATTTTGTTTTATTGGCTTATATTGCCTGTTTTGTCTTTTTGTGCTTTTTTAGCTCCAACAAATTTACCAAACGAGGACTAATTTATATTTTTAATGGTTGACTTAACTAATATGTTTGAAAAGAGATCTTGTACGTTTAATAAGGTAAAGATTAATTTAAGGAGTAATTTAGAAAAATATTATTCTCTTTGTTCTCTTTGCTATTTTATTCTGTAAATTAGTTTTATTGTTAACTATTTTTATTGAACAACTGTGCTGGGGACCTAGTGGGGGGTGACCCCAGCACCCCCACCTTCACGTGAGGGCTGTGAGAGCCAGACTTAAAAATAAAAAAAAAAAAGAAATAAAAGAAATAAATAAATAAATTGAGTCAATCAAAAAACAATGGGGGTGGGGGAGTCACCCCCACTGGGGGGGTCTAAATCTTTTTCCTTTATTGAATTTTACAAAGAAAATAAAGGGTAAAAGCTAATTGACACATTTGATTTGTTATATTATCGTATGAACATAATGTAAATTACAATTACAAAATTTCATGACATAACCATAAGTGCAATTTTTATAATTTATTCTATTTTTTGCCTTTATATTTTACTATTTATATTATAACATATTTTTGTTTTTAATATATACAACACACTATTGATGACAAGACTAAAATAATAATAATTGTAAATATTATGAAAATAATTAAAAGTTATTTCATTTTAAATATCTTTTATATCTACATTTTCAAATATATCTTAATTACTATTGAATATTAATATTATTTTTTAATTATTTATGTGATACAATGCATAGTAGGAGTGTAATACTAATTTTATCAATATGTTAATTCCAATGAACTATCTCTAATTACCATAATGGATTAATTTTAATTTACAAATGGGCAGCAAGCAATTTTATGGGAAATTTAACTATAAACTTCCTTTACCTTCCTTTCATTGTTAAAAGGACTAAGAAAAAAATTATACTTTCTAAACCCTCTCGTAATTATAAAGTCTTGCATAAAGGACAAAATTTATTATTTAAATATTTTATATGACTATTATATTCTCAACTAATTCTTCTCACTCTCTTCCCCACTCTCTTCCTTTCTAAATCCACAGACAACTTCTGCATATATAATCAGGGAGTGTCAGATTTTTGATCAATTTGCAATCAAATTTTTGTTGGTAAAGGTTAAGAGATTCGGATTAGAGAGATGATCAGAACTGGTCCTGTTTCGCGGCGGAAGACATCGTCGGAGATGATCGGAGAAAACTTCGACAACGACGACGTATCGCCTTCCGATTCTCTGATGCTGTTTCGCGGTAGAAGAGATCGTCGGAGATGATCGGAGAAAGCTTCGACAACGACGACGTAGACGTATCGCCTTCCAATTCTCATGAAGTTCATGTTCTTGCCGTTAATGATAGCCTCGTCGATCGAAAAGTCATTGAATAATTGCTCAAAATCACCTCCTGCAAAGTTACAAATCAATTCTCTCTCTCTCTCTCTCTCTCTCTCTCTCGCTTTCCTCTCTCTCTCCCTTCTAGGAGGTGACAAAGGCATGTTTGGTGGAGTTGTTTGGTTATACATATTTTTTTAAGCACATATTTGAGTTTTGAATATATGTATATATATTTGTGTGTAGGAATGGCAACGGGGCGGGGCGGGGCGGGGCCGGGAATCACACTCCCCGTCCCCGATCCCCGATGGTAGGAATTTCCCCGGCCCCGGCCCCGATCCCCGACGGGGAGTCTCTCACCACCCCCACCTCCGTCCCCTAACGGGGATCGGGTTTCCCCGACCCCGTAAATTCCCCAACCAAAATTAAAAAAAAAAAAAATACAATAACACATACAGATCTCTTTAACATATATCTAACATATATATCAACAACATCAACAGAACTGAATAATAATATAAAGAACAGATCTGGGCTCTAATATGAACTTATATATCTAACATATATATCAACAACATCAAACAGAACTGAATATAAAGAACAGATCTGGGCTCTAATATGAACTTTTGTTGACAGATCTGGGGTCAAATAGTTATTCAACACTAGATTTAACATATAAAGAACAGATCGAAACAGATCTGAGCTAAAAAAAAAAATTAGGTGAGTGAGATGGAGGGACGACGGCTGAGGTTGAGGTTGAGGTTGAGGTTGAGCCTCGCCGCCGATGCCGTGAGAGGAGGGACAACGGCTGAGGTTGAGGTTAAGCCTCGCCGCCGATGCCGTGAGAGGAGGGGCGATGGCGATCGGCGGTGATGAGAGAAGGGAGCTCGCCGCCGTGAGACCACCTGCGTAGAGAGAGGGAGAGAGGCTGAGGTTGAGCCTCGTGAGACCAGACCACCTGCGTATAAAGAGAGAGAGAGAGAGAGAGGAAGAGAGGCTGAAGTTTGAAACTCAAAATGAAATGAAATGAATTAGGTGAGAGGAGAGAGGCAGACTAACATATATATATATATGGTGAATATTTCAGGGAATATGCGGGGATTTATGCGGGGAAATTCGGGGCGGGGCCGGGGTAGCCTATCCTCGTCCCCGGTCCGAAAATGGTCGGGGATTCAATTTTCAATACCATCCCCGGCCCGTGGGGAATTATTTTCGGGGAAAAACCGTCTCATTCGGGGTCGGGGGGTCGGGTCCCCGTCGGGCCGGTTTCAAATTGTCATCCCTATTTGTGTGTATGAGTGTTGTTTCATTGAGATTTGTGATTGTTGATCGAGTTTTAGAAGTTTTTCTTCTCAATTAGATATGTTGATTTGTTGATTAATTTGTTTTGTTTTTGTTTGTTTGTTTTTTTTTTTTTTTTTGATTTATTTTTGTTGTTTTTTATCTAATTTCATTTGACAGAACCAGAGTAAAATTTTACTCTGGTTCTATTGCTCTGTTTTTTGTTTCAGATAATGAGAGTAAAATTTTACTCTGATTTTATTGCTCTGTTTTTTGTTTGAGAGAATTAGAGTAAAATTTTACTCTGGTGTTAGAATGACAGTAAAATTTTACTGTCAAGAGGTGGTCATTGCCAAACATTTTAGCCGCCACAAACCCTGCTTTTGCTTTTTTACTTTTGTGCAGAGTAACATTTTACTTTTAACTTCAGAGTCTCACAGTTTACTTGTTTTTCAGAGTAAAATTTTACTTTTATACAGAGTAAAATTTTACTTTTTTGTAAAGTCTAATATTTTACTAGTTTTTGAATTGATCTGTTCATACTCAGCTTGTTCAATGGATGATCTATTCAATTTCTCTCTCTTTCTCTCTCTCAAATAAGAATTTCACACATAAAATTTACTCTAAATCAGAGTAAAATTTTACTTTGGTTAAAAACATGTTGATTTGCTTAAAAATATAAAATTTTACTTTGAATCATACAGCGTAAAATTTTACTCTGATTCAGCGTAAAATTTTACTCTGAATCAGAGTAAAGTTTACTATGATTCAAAGTAAAATTTTACTCTGAAATTTTACTTTGGTTAAAAACATGTTAATTTGCTTAACAATATAAAATTTTATTTTGAATCATAATAAACTTTACTCTGATTCAAAGTAAAATTACTCTGAATCAGAGTAAAGTTTATTATGATTCAAAGTAAAACTTTACTCTCAAATTTTACTTTGGTTAAAAACATGTTGATTTGCTTAACAATATAAAATTTTACTTTAAATCATAATAAACTTTACTCTGATTCAAAGTAAAATTTTACTCTGAAATACACAGTGAAGATAGCTTAATAGAAGAGTTGATAGATCGGAGGGTAATATAGCAAAAGAAACAAATTTTAAAATATTAGGGAGTTTTGAAAGTACTTATATAATTCTTGTTATTTTGAAAGATAAATTAGATAGTGAAGGGTCCATCACCAAATCCCCCAATTTTATTCCCTTGATGCTCTAAGAAAAAAATGGGATGTCCATAATAAAATAGGCCCAACATGTGATCAGTCCAAACGGTCAAATCTGACCACACCCGATCCAAAACCCCGAATAGTAGTTTACTCGATTTCGACAGGTTATTTGATTTGAAAATGGTTTGGCTAAATGACAACCCAACCATGTCCGGTCGGCTGCGAGGGTGAGGGTCAAACCTGATCCGGACTGGCCCATGAACAATGGACCTCAACCCATCAGATTCCCTCAAGGCTCAAACCCATCCAATGGGATGGCTGGGGCTCGGTTGGGGGCAGCTTGCAGACCGACCTTTGCAAAAAATACATTGTATTATTGTAATGGTTTGGCTTTCCTACAGTCCCAGATCATACTGGAAAATATTATTGGGCCCGTTAGAATCTATCATTGATCCCATTTCAATAATTTGAACCATTTAATATATAGAACTCATCAAGTATTATATACTTGTAAAAAATCACATTAATCGGATATCGATAACTACGTAATCAAATAAGTTTTGTATAAAAAAAAATAGATGGTGAAAAATAAACGATTAACAGAAATTTGATCCGATGAAGTAGCTTTCGATATCCGATCAACGTGATTTTTTACAGGCAAATATTGATGAATTTTACACATTGAACGGTTCGAATTATTAAAACGAGACTCGTGTTAAATCTCTACGGGCCCAACAACATCTTCCAATTTGATCTGGGACTAGAGAAAAGCCAATCCCTATTGTAATCTAGCCCATACTTACATTTAAATTGAAGGAAATTTTTGGAGAGGTCCCATAATACAATTTTATAGTAAATTACGTCTCACAAAAGATTTTTTTAGTTAGATAAATTCCATGTGCCACTCAATTATCATAGTACTCATATATTTTGTGATGTTTTGAAAAGTTGGTAAAAGTTAGCTTTTTAGTTTTTTAGTCTATTTTGTCTTTTTGTAGATAAAAAATATGAGAGGTGATATGGTCCAAACTGGGTAAAAAGCTAAAAGTTAACTTGTTCTTTTTTATTAAATTTTAAAATTTGTAACTTTTATAATATATTTTTTTGAGTTTAGATTTTGGAAAAATTATCAATCAGTGAGCAAATATTAACAAAAAAGTAAAAATATTTATGGGGTGCAATTTTTTCTTTTTCTTTTTTATTTTTTTACAAGAAAGAGTTACACTCCACCTATTTGTAAATATTTTTGGTCAGTTACCCTAATTTCTAATTGTCTCTAAATTTTTTTTATTTTTGAGACTTATTCAAGAAGATCAATCAACAAGATTTGTATTCAATATGAAATTATATAAAACAAATATAAAATTCTACATTTAAAAAAAAAAATTGAAAAATTTCTCTATTACAGTGTTAAGTGTTAAGAATAAATGACTCTGGAGGTGAGTGACATTGTTGAGTGTTTAACAATTACATAAATCTATAAAAAAAATTACATAACATATATCATAAAAATACATATATATACCACAAAAATATATAATAAAATACATATAGCGCATATTTCTCACAAGGTCACATGATATTATGCTAATTGAAAAGTTTCTTCAACCTCACATGGCACAAACATAAGTGGCCAGCATGTCGTGAGGTCATATGTTGAGATCTACAGTTCAACATTTCAATCCTTACAGTACACTCTCACCTACCAAAAGGAGAAAAATGGAAAAGTAGAGTTATTATATGATATGATTGTATGTGAAAAATAAAATAATTGAAATGTAATACCCTAAAACAAGCATTATTCACACAGTGGGGTGGCTTCAACGAAAGTTGGTAGATGACTTTGAGTGCATGTAATGAAGACTAGTTCACTACTAGAATATGCCAAGTCATGTATACCAATGTGCTGCTATTGAACAACAGGTGTGTTTGGATGGAGAGAAAATAGAGGAGAGATGTCTATTGTTGTTGTTGGGGGAAAAAGGAGTCGGTGAAGAATGGTGCACCAAGTGGAGGAGGGTAGGTGAATGAATCAGACGGATTATTTAGGACCTCCTAATTATTATTATTATTATTATATTTTTTAAAAATAATAATAATAAAAATGATATATTATCAGAATTTATGTACAAAACATTTATATATGGCCAACTGATATCTACTTGTTGAAAATCAAAAGACCCATCATTATAAAATATTTTTGACATATCATTTTGTGTGACTTGTTTTATATAAAAAAAAACAAAATTGTATTTAGCATCCCAGATTTTCCTTTTCTATTAAACATGATGAATGCTATTGTTACCAAATATATCATTTTAGATTTTTCTGGATGATGTGTTTGTGTGGTAGATTTTAAATTGGTATAGTGTTGAGTCCACATATAAATGAATTTAAATTATAAATTGATATTTTTGAATAAAATTCAGGATAAAGTTTATGAGTTTATAGTATTACTGATTAAATATCTTAGAAAAAATAATAATAAATAAAGGTAACTACCAATAGGTCTTAATAGTTAGACTTAATTCACATCAAATCCTATTGAAAATAAGTCATAATAAAATCATCGCTAAATAATTTTTTTGTGATGATTTTTTACATGTCACTAAAAATTGACAATTAGTAACTTTTTTGTCACAATTTTTATAAATTGTTGCTAAAACTTACAACTAGTGACATTTTTTTATGACAATTTTTTTAAAATATCGCTGAAAGTTGAAAATTAGTGATTTTTTTTGACGATTTTTTTAAATTGTCACTAAAACTTATAATTAGTAACATTTTTTATGACAAAATTTTCAAACTGTCTCTAAAAAATTAAAATTTAGTGATGTTTTTTAATATTGTTTAATAAAAAATACTATTAATTATCATAAATTTACCTATTAAGACCTACACGTAAGTCCCAAAAAATGAAGAGGGAGAAATTTCACTTCAATGGATGTTTGAAAAATTATTCTCAGATTAGTGATAAATTTTATAAATATTAAAAAATAAATTATAAAAAAAATTTCACAATTTTTAAAAATTTCACCAACATGTGATTTTCAATAATAATAATAATAATAATAATAATAATAATAATCATCATCATCAAACAATGATAAGGCTGGTTTTTTGTGAAATTGAAGAGGGTCATTTTTGTAATTACATAATTTTCTTTTTTGTTTTGAGGAATATGTAATTACATTTAAACATACCACTTTTGAGTATCTACATTATCCCTGCATTTAATATCTTGATCTATGAAAGTCTACATTTGAAAAGAAAAAAAAAAAAAACTATTAATTAGGCATCTGGTTTTTGCATGGCTCGACTTACATGGCTTAGCTCAGTTGTAATTGTCTAATCTCAGGTACACCCTTCAAATTAGTTGGCCTATTAGCTCAGTTGTTTGTCTGATTGGCCATTTCAAGCCACTCAAAATGAGACCTGGGCAGCCACACTTGATACATAAATCCTCAAGCTTACAACAAAATAAATCTTTAATTTTTAATTTTATCAATTTAAATAATATTTTAATTTATTTTCAATTTAAATCATTTATCTATTTTTATAAAATAAAACTGACAAAAACATAATATCTTAGTCGTTAAATTCAACCATAAAAGATATTTTAGATATTTTATGTACATTTATATTGAGTTTAATGACTAAAATTTTAATTTTTCATCAGTTTTACTTAACGAAAATAGATAAATACTTTATATTAAAAATAAATTAAAAGATTATGATTTAAATTGATAAAATTAAAACTCATGATTTATTTTGTTATAAATATCAAATTCTATATTTTTTTAATTTAATTTTCTCTTACTGTTTGTTTATAAAGTACGATATTTATTACATATGTGGAGAGAAATTAGGTGAGTGCATTCAAAATATTTTTTAAAAAATATGTATATCTTGATGTGTATATAATTAATAGTTAAAAAAAATACTAAATTATTTATCATTTATTAAAAAAAATTTAAAAATTCATTCCAAACACCTGCTCAATATCTCCGATCTAACAAACTATAAGAGACGACATGACATCATTGATTGAGCTAAATCACTCGTAAAGCTCGTATTTTCATTGAAATCCTAAACTCTAAAATTAGTTTCTAACTTGGCATCACAGATTGAGCTAAATCACTCGTAAAGCTTGTATTTTCATAAAATTCTGAACTCTAAAATTATTTTCTAACTTAATCATTTCGCAAAGATCATATCAAACCGGATCTTCTTCTTTTCGTTTTTTTTAACAGATATCAATCCGGATCTTAAATCACACTTTTTCACATGTTGCATATCTTGATCCAGCTCTATAGATTCCTCCATCATCATATTCTATGGGAATATTCTGGTTTGAATTATGGATGAAAATTGTATTATTTTAGGAAAATGTTTCGGTGTGCAATGTACACCATTAGTAACTTTAATTGAAACATAAATTTTTACAAATTTACGTAAGTGATTTTATAAAAATGTGTGAGTTGAATATCAATTGAAAAATGCTAGGAACTCCAAATATTTTATCAAATATTCTACCAAATGTCTTACATAGATGTAAGACTCATACCATGTAGTTCTTACATTCATGTGAGACATTTGATAAAAATATTTAATAAAACATTTGAGATTCTAACATTACTCTTATCAATTCATTTAAATTTGTAAAAACTTATGTGATACAATGAAGAAAAAAGAATGCATAAATGATAAAGCAGTACTATTTTTATGTTGAATCACACGAGCAATTTGGGAACTTAATAAAAAGTTAGTTTTTTTGACTTTTTAGTTTTTTTATACAAAAAAAAAAAAAAAAGTCACAAAAAAATCAGTTTTTTAGCAAAAAAGTTAAAAAAGTCAAAAAAATTAACTTTTTATCAACTTAAAACACCACACAAAGAAGAAGAAGAAGAGAATAGAGAAAATTAAAAAAAAAAATTACAAATTAATAAAAAAAAATTATGCATTTAAGTATTAATATTTATAAAATTTTTCATTTATTTGAATTTTTTTTTTTTTAAAGTACACTGACTTGCATTTCTCCCAAGAAAATTAAAGTATATTTAGCAGATTTTTTCCTTGCTTTTTGTGTAGATTTCAATGGACTAGAGCAAGGGGAACTATAACTCTTCTCCATATTATTGAATAAATTTTTTACTACATTCTATTTTATTTTTATGAGTTTTATTCTGAATTCGTAATGATAATTCAAACTATATTTATTTTGTATACTTATAGTAAAAATAGTTTATATAAAAAATTAATTTCATCAAATATCACTAGACATATGAATAAATTATATATATTTTTTAAAATGAACAACAACTATAAGTTTAAACTTAAATTACCAATTTTATATAATAAATTGTGATTTTATTTAATTATTTATCAACATTCGATGAAATTAATTTTTGCACAGACAAATTTTTATTACGAGATTTACAATATGAACAGTTTGAATAATCATTATCGAGCCGAAATAAGACTTATAAAATAGAATATAATGAAATATAGAGAATAGTGATCTGGAGATAAACCATTCGGGGGTTTGGGGTGGGTTCTGTGACAGCACCCATGATGTCACGCCCCAAGAGATTTGTTCTGACTATATTTGATGATCCGAGTCAATCATATTATACGATTAGTTACGTATATCTTTTGTATAAAATATGAAATTAATCGGACAAGTATAATCCCATAATCAAGGGGAATAATAACTTAAAAAATTATCAAAATCGTACTAATTGTTTATTCTTTTTAGACATAAGCGTGGTCTTTTTGTAAGTTATAAATGTTTAATTAATTTAAATTTTTTCATGAATGATCTATCCAATAAATCTTATATGATGCATCCATAATACAAAATTGTATCTTATAAACATAGCACCAACCTCAGGTTCACAGGTTCAGCCATTCCTAGATCAACAACATCAATCTCGCTACACTCAATTTTCTTTAAATTGGAAAGCAAATCTCCAAAAACTTGGGTCTATCACACTCGTGACACTCTACAATTTTTAACATTACTATATTTCCTTGTCAGAAGAAACAAATCCATTGGCTAAACCCATATTTTTTAATATTTTTATGCCAGATCTGAAATTCATTTTCCATTCAAAAGAATACAAAAATAATACTTAAATAGAAAAAGAAAGACTAAAGAAAGAATTTTTTTTTTATAAAAAAAACATATACACCGTTTGGAAGATGGTTTGTAGCAATTTTAGTCACAAAAGACAAAATAGGCTATTTTAGTCACAACAAACAAAACATCAAATCTAACTCATAATCATTACACTCTTCTCCCACAAAAAAAGTTAAAAAAGCCAAAAAGTCATTCCCAAACCAAACTTTGTAACCCAGGCTAAAATAGCCAAAAAAGTCAAAAAATTAAAAAGTCAACCCACTTTCCAAACGAAACCTAAATATTTTGTTTTATTTTTATTTATTTAAATTGCTCACTCATTGCATGTACCAACCGTTAATTTTATTAAAATAGAGTTACAATATATATGATGGAATGAACATTAAAAAAAAAAAGGTGGATAACTAAAATGGAAAAAAAAAAAAAAAGTTAATTGTCTATAAAAGTCCTATTTATAAATATTATATTAACTCAGGTCCTATCTAAGATTTTTTAAACCAATAAATCCTATTTAGTAAAACTAAAAATATTATCAGTTTTATCCAGTTTTTAAAATTAAGAACATTATCAATTTTGCATAGTAATGTTTCAAATAATTATTTCATTAACTGATAAAAAACAGAGGATGAGATTAGACGTTTTTGCCCTTCTACTTATTGGTTTGATTCAATTATTTAATAAAACCAAAAACATTATCAGTTTTTTTCAATTTTAAAACTGAGAACGTTATTAGTTTTTTCATTTTTAAAAGTTTTTTTTTTAGTTTTGCACATCAATGTTCTATCATCATACTCCTTTATAAACACAAAATTTTCAGTTTTGTACAAAAAAATTAATTCGGTTCTTTAAATTTTTTCAAAAAAAAAAATTTATTCAATGTGTTTGGTTTCAGTTTTTTGAAAACTAAGTTTTTTATTTTTCATATTTTTTTGTTTTCAGTGAATATTTTTTAAATTTTAAGTAATTTTTTTATTTTTTTAGATGCACTTTATTTAGATGTATCTAAATAGTAAAATATTTTTGGAAAAATATTTTAAAAAATTAATAAATACACAAAAATACGAAAATGTAGTAAATTTTCGTATTTTTTTTTGTATTTTTTGGTATTTAGTGTATTTTTTAAAGATTTTTTTACAACTATTATACTTTTTAAGTGTGTTTATGTTAGGTGTGTTTAAAAATTTAAAAAAAAAAATTTGCTTAAAATATTAAAAAAATCATTGAAAACATTAAAATACAAAAAATAAAAAAGTAGAATTTTCTGAAAATTATTTTTTGAAAACTGGAACCAAACAAGCTTTTTTTTTGCACATATTTTTTTTTAAAATTTTTTCAATTTGAAAGTTGATGTTTGAAAATTTTAAAAATCAAAATAAATGTCAAATTATCATGTTCTTTTATAGATAATCATAAATGATGAACAATCATTGTTTGAAGGGTAACTCTGACTATTAAAAATTTAATGAGACTTGAGGGTCCAAAAAATTTTAGTTACGACTTAATGGTGTATAAGTTCATAAATTAAAACTTGTCTGTAAATGGTCAAAAAAAAATGACCATTGGATTATAATTTGCCTCCAAATTTGTTGAGATTGATATGAGTACTCTTAGGCAATAATATTGACGTCACAGGATTACAAAAAATGAATGAATGAAAATATATTTACCTTCCATCAAGAGTTCAAAACGAGAGATTTGAATCAAACTTTTAGTTTCATTATTTTTATAAAATGTCAAGTTGTTTGTGATCTTGAATTTGTGAGGAAAAAGAAAAGAAATAAAAAGTTAATTTTTATTCATAAATTTCTTTTATTATAGTTTTTTCCAAAGAAAATCTTCTAAGAGCATCCACACCAAACTCTTTAATCTCTAAGTTAAAATTAAAGCTATTTCATTATTTTAACTACTCATCTTTTAAAACTTACTGCATCAAACTATTTATTCTAACTTATTCTTATTAAATATTATTTTCTTATTGTGTTTGTTAGTCTTTCTTTTTTGATTAAATTGATAAGTTATCAGCCAAACAATTTTTAAAAAAGCAAAAAAAAAAAATTTGCCGTTGATCGATTGACCGGCCAGACTTTCGGGCGGACATTCGATAACACACAAATAGCGATGAACAGTACCTTGTTTGTTATAACGAGTTACTGTACCGATCGTAAATTTTGATGAGCTTCATGCGAGTTTGATGTAGTCTCGTTTTTGAAGTTTTTAGTTAAAAAATAAAGTTTGAAGAGCTTGATGGGATGCTCTAAAGGATGTGGAGGGTAGGAATGCCCTTATTAGTAGTGCTGTAAAGGCACAATTCACTGATTAATTAGTGTTTTTTCTCTATTTCATATATCTTTCTTTCATTGTTATCAATGATGGAGCCGAGTAGTTAAGGTGGTGTCATGGCCCCATCTTTCTTTCTTTTTCTTTTTTCTTTTTTTTTTTTCCAAAAAAAAATAAAAATAAAAAAATAATAATAAAAAAAATCTTTTATTCTGATCTCTTAAAGCATACAATTAGACTGAATGGTCATATGAATTTAATTATGGTGCTATAATATAATTTTTTTAATTCATATTTATTATTATTCAAAAAAAATTTCATTCACAAATCACTAAAAACTTGTGTGTTTGATTTGCACGAAAAATGTCTAATACTCTAAAATTTTGTTTGATATTTTTAATTTGATTCCTTCTACATAAAATTTTGGGGGAATTACTATCCAGCTATACTTTCAAAAAATATGAATTATAAATGCATCTTCTGATATATACTTAAAAATGCGAATTGGCCCCTATGATTCTAAAAATTACATTTTGCTTCTTCAAGTTTCTAACCACATAACAAATGACCCGTTTTATTAATAAATTATCAAGTCAATTAATAATTTTTAATAATATCAAAAATATATTTCAATTAATAATTCAGATAATTTTATTATTGTATAGGAGAATAATTAAGAATTTCATTTTTTTTTTGTTAAATAAAAAATTATGACAAAGGAGTATTTGTAATCTTCATAACCATATTTGTATTTTAAGCAAATATCACGGAGTTTATTTGTAATTTATCCCCAAAAAAAATATTACAGAAATGGAAAAGTTTAAGACTCTTATTATTGATAAAGTTTATTACTAATTTGTAATTTATTTAGAACGTCTATTGAGTTGTTAATTTCCCTAAAATTTTGAAAAAATTAAAAAATATATATAAAAAAAATTAAGGTTTTAGCTTAGTAACAAATCAAAGTCTATTTTTTTTAATTGTTTCAATTTAAATCCTAAAATTTTCAAGAGTGAATAAATTCTAACAATCTATTTATATATGTTAAAAGGGATAATTTAGATAATTTAACTATTTTGTTTTCTCTTTCATTACTGTTGACAGCCATCTCCCACTCTACCATTATCCGTCACCACCATTTTTTCTTCATCAATCCATTGTCAAGCCTCCATCTATTTTCCTTGTCGACCGCTACTTCTCTCCTTTTCCAGCTCACTGTTACCTCTCTTATTTCTTCCCCAATTCATAGCCATTGTGCCTGTTTGGTGCAGCTTAAAAGCTGCTTATTTCAGCTTTCAGCTTAATTTAAGTTATTTTGATGTGTTTGGTTTAGCTTATAACTTATAGCTTATAGCTTTTTGGAAGTCAGAAATCAGCTTATTCTTTGAGTGGGGCAGGAGATGCTTAATTTATAAGTCAGAAATCAGCTTATGTTCATAGTTATAAGCTATAAGCTATTTAGACATAAGCTATAAGCACTTTCCCACAGCTCTACTAAACAGGGCCATTGTTGTCCTTCAACATAACCAACAAAAAATGATCAATTTGTCTAAATTACCCTTATTCAGTTATATTACTTTAAAAGTTTAAAATTTAAATTGAATCAATTAAAAAGTGAGTTTTTTTATTTATTGTCGGAGTCAAATTTTTTTTTAAAAATTTTATAATCTTTCCTAAAATTTTTAATTCCACCCCTAATTCTTATATTATCAAAATCAACTACTAGGAGAGTATCCACGAGAGAATAGTATGGGGGAGAAAGTGAGAGGGAAAAGGCACATCCATTCCTCAACAAGTAAAATTGAAACCAATTAAAAGAGTTACCAACTATCAAAATTGTGCAATATACAATTTCTTTAAATGCTTCCATTCCACCCACTTGACATTATCAATGGATGAAATTTATTTGAACAGCATACTCTTTTCCACGGATCCACCTCCTCTTCAGCACTATTCAATCTGGCTATTGTCTTGGATTTTTTTAGGGTCATTCGATAGGTCATCCGGTAATAAAGTGATAGTCGCGGTTGATAGGGGTGACAACCATGATAGACAAGTATTGCACTGGTTGTCCAGATAGTCGTCCGGCCGGTCGACTGACATGCACAAAATGTGGCCTCTCCCTTGCCTTTGGATCCCTGGTTGTCATGCGTCTTCATCTACTAGAGAGTGCAAGATATGGCTAAACAGAACATGCTTAAAAGTGGATCACTTTCCCACTTTTAAAAGTTTCATTAAACTAAGGCATAGTTTGGGAAGTTGGTTTTGGTGGGTTAGGGGCTAAAATAGCCACAAAAAACAAAATAGGCTATTTTAGCCACAAAAAACAAAACATCAAATCCAACCCATAATCATTACACTCCTTTTTCACAAAAAAGTTAAAAAAGCTAAAAAGCCAAAAAGCCCTTTCCAAACCAGGCTTTTTAGCCCCAGGCTAAAATAGCCAAAAAGCCAAAAAACCAACCCACTTCCCAAATGGAGGCTAATATTGATGCGAGAGCTTTCACATTAAATTTTGGAAGAATTACCCCTTGGAAGTGGTTGTACAAAATAATTATAGATTTATAAAAAAAATTTAAGACTTTAATTATTAATGTAAATAAATTTTACTACTAAACTGAAATTATTTTTAAAAAATTTACACTGACTAATAATTGTTAGTTAAATTTTCACATATTAAATTTCATTAAGTATACTATCATGGAAAGCAAATTGGTGGTGCTATTTCCTATTTTTAAGGGCAGCCAAAAAAAAAAAAAATTGGACTCCTTTCAATTCAAATTTAGATTGGATGGTGTTGTTCAGGTCCTGTTTCAATAATTTAAATTGTTCATTTGTAAAAAAATTTGCGTTTATCATTCACAAAAAAATTAGATCGATTCGATAATCATGACATATTCAGTTTATCGCATTTATCATCAAAGCAATGGATAATCTATTTTCAAAAGCACATTCATCATGTATTTTATTTTTTTAAGACAAAAGTGATAAATTAAACAAGTTAAGATTATCAGATCGGCTTAATTTTGTTATAGATGATACACGCAAAGGGTCCGACAACCTAAACAATTATAATCATCGAATTAGCACTCGTGGTAAGCCTCGCAAGTCCGAACAATACCATCCACTCTAGATCTGGAACTAGAGGGAATCTAATCCAAAAAAAAAAAAAAAAACTATTAACAATTTCTTTCATTTAATATGCTTTATTTCTTTTGGAAAAAAAAATTATATAAACACTAAACAATAATTATAATTTTAAATAGATTAAATCCCTTCTTATTCACAAGCTTCTTTGTTAATTGGCTTGTGATTGTAAATATTAATATATTCACTAAAATATAAGACTTACATGTGAATTTCATGATTTGATGCGAAAGTCATCTGATTGGCCATTTTTTTTATGTTACATTTATTAGTTGGCTTTTTTAAGTGATTAATTTTATAATTACACATTAAAAATTCATTTCATTTGTACGGCTACTCATGTATAATTCGTTAAAATCCCGTTTAAGACAGACTCGTTCTGCGAGTAAATTAAACTTAAACACATTAAAATTTGTTAAGTTGTTAAACTAAATTTAAACAACTAAGGTCTCGTTTGACAACCTTACTTTTTGGTCTAAAAGTTAAAAAGTCATTAAATAAATCAAAAAGCTAACAACTTATACTAAAAAGTTAAAAATTCTTTTTTCTCTCAACTTTTTGCACATCTTTTTGTAAAAAATCAAAAAATCATCCTAAACATACTAATTTTTTTCAAAAATGTTTCAGGCTCCCTTTTCCCCCACCCTCGTTGACCCCCTCTCTCTCTCTCATTGGTTACATTTTCTTTTTTTCCTTTTTTTTTTTTCCTGCTCCTCCAATCACCACCCGCCACGTGTGTGTGGGGTGGTGGGGGTGGTGATTGGAGGGGGTCTCTATCATGACTCAATTTTTTTACATTATATTTTAGCAAAAAAGTCAAAAAGTTACTAAAAAGCATGTTTCCAAACGAAATCTTAATTCGATAAATTTATATACACTATAAAAAATTAAGATATTAGAGCTGACTGGTTAAAAATTCATTAAAGGTCGGCTTATTATATTAATAAATCAAATTTAAATACATTTTGAGGTCTCGTTTGGCATGCGAATATTTTAGTTTAAAAGTTAAAAATTATTAAAAAAATCAAAAAGCCTAAAACCTATATTAAAAGTTAAAAAAAAAAATTTCTTTCTATTTTTTACATATTTTTTCGCAAAAAATTAGAAAAATATTTTAAATATACTAATTTTTTCTTACCTTATATTTTAGTTAAAAATTTAAAAATTACTAAAATAAAGTATTTCCAAACAAGGCCTGAATTTCGTTAAATTTTAAATCCAAACTTCAACAACGTATTACAAAACTTGATTCAACTCAGCTTGACTCGCCCTACTCAACTCAGCTTGACTCGCCCTACTCAGGGAACAAAACTCGTGGTTTTATGAAGAAACCATTAGTGAATTAATTTTCAGTTTAAAAGCCATACATCATAAATAAATACCTACTTTTCAGTTTCATGGCTAGGCTAACCCAGCTGACTCGTTGTCTCTCGTGCCAAAAAAATGATTCCAAAATTAAGTGGCAAAGCTCATTAAAAAGTCCATAAAAGTGATTGACTTTTTCTCTTCAAATGTTGTCGATGATTTTATTAAGTTACCAAAGTACCCTTTTTCTCAACTACCACCTCCACCACGGTTTTACCAGACCCACCTAAACCAACCCTATAAAACCCCTTCTCTCCCCTCCCTCTTCTCTTCAGGTACCCTTCAAACTCACACGCAAAGGTACCCCACTTTCTCTCTCTAAAATCTCTCTCTGAAAAAAGGCAAAAAAAAAACCAGTAATGGCTATTGCTAGCACTAGTTCTCTCCTTCCTACCAAAACTTTGATTCAAACCCAATCTCTCTCATCTTCTTCCCAAACCAACCAGCCTTCTCTCCCCAAATCCCTCAGATCCATCAAACCCATCTCCGCCGTCCATTCCCCTGAGCCCTCCAAGAACCCCATCGTCTCCGACAAGCCATCGAAGCCAACCACTTCGGCGGCGGCGGCAACGTCGGCGGCCGCGACGGTGACGAAGCCTGATACTGTTCCGAAGAAATGGACTGTCGATAGCTGGAAGGCGAAGAAGGCTCTTCAGCTTCCGGAGTACCCAGATCAGGAAGAGCTCGAAACGGTTCTCAAAACCCTCGATGCGTTCCCTCCGATTGTGTTCGCCGGAGAGGCTAGGCATCTCGAGGAACGCCTCGGCGAGGCTGCCATGGGCAATGCGTTTTTGCTTCAAGGTGGAGATTGCGCTGAGAGTTTCAAGGAGTTTCACGCGAATAACATTCGAGACACTTTCAGAATTATCCTCCAGATGGGTGCTGTGTTGATGTTCGGTGGACAAATGCCAGTAATCAAGGTCAGTTTTTTCCTTTTTCTTTCTTTAATCCTATGTCGATTTAAGCTTGTTTTGGTGTTTTTATTGAAATTGAACAAAGTTTGGATTCTGGGTATTGGTAATCAAGGTCATTTTTCTCTGTTGATTCGAGATTGTTTTGGTGTTTTTTTTCATTTATTTTTTATTTTTTTATTATATATATATATATATATAGAAATTGAACAGAATTTGGATTCTGGGTATTGGTAATCAAGCTCATTTTTGTCTTGTTTTGGTGTTTTTATTGAAATTGAACGAAATTTGGATTCTGGGTATTGGTGATTTAGGTGGGAAGAATGGCTGGTCAGTTTGCGAAACCCAGATCGGATCCATTTGAAGAGAAGAATGGTGTGAAGCTTCCGAGTTACAGAGGTGACAATATCAATGGAGACGCCTTCGATTTGAAGTCGAGAACTCCGGACCCACAGAGGTTGATCAGAGCCTACTGTCAATCTGCAGCAACTCTCAATCTCTTGAGGGCTTTCGCCACCGGAGGGTACGCCGCCATGCAGCGAGTCACTCAGTGGAATATGGATTTCACAGAGCACAGTGAGCAGGGAGATAGGTATGCCCAGTTCAGCCGCAGTGATGTTTTTGTTTTGTTTCCTAATCCTGCTTTAGCTTGAAAGATTTTCTTTGGAATATTTCTGGTTAAAAACAAATGAACATTCTGATTCTAGGTCACTTTCATGTGCTTTGTTGATATTTATGGCTTCTTTTAATTTTGTCATATTAGAGCTTTTATGGTGAATTTCAATTCTATTTAGTCCTCTATCAATGTCACTGGTATTATATATATATATATATATATTTGGATTTATACAATATAATAGCTGTCGATGAGAGTATCTCTAGTGGAGATGGTGAAAGTTTAGGCCGGTAGCATCTCCACGTGGAGAGAAAGCCACTCCCCAACAACCACCAACAGTTAGATGCGTGCAACCAACTCAACCACCCCAACGCCACCAAAGGCTATATTTTAATTGGGTTGAACTGTCTATTTATTTATTTATTTTAGAAGATAGCGGTTTAATTGAAGCTGAGAGGCTTGTGAATGCCACCGTGGCTAGCTAAAGTGCTAACCACATATAGCAAACAACTTACCGATTGACCGGTTAGCATTTTAGATAATATATGCATTGGAGTTCCCAAAAGTAAGAACTCCAATTCTTAATATATGCATTAGCAATTCCTCTCAAGAACTCCAATTCTTGACTCAAACTTAAACCCAAACTTACATGAAATTGAATTTTTCTCAATCCAAATCAGGGGAGACTCAAATGTTTACTCAAAAATTTCAAGGCTATTTTGTTGCTTTCAAAATCACCACTTTGCCATTAGTGAAGCTTTTACAAGAATTTATGCTTAAATATGAGTTTATCAAGTGAGTGGTTCATATCAAATAAAGCTTTTATTCAAAAAATTCTCTACTTTTTAGTACAATTTTGAATAAGAATTGGAGATGGCCTAACTAACCATTTTTTTGATGAGAGCATCTTCTTAACATGTCCTTGAGAGATGCTCTTACGTGTTAACAGACCTTTTTGCCTTGCGCTTTTATTATTAGTGCTTGGGAATTTTGAACTTAAAACTAGGTTTTGTTGGACGCTTAGTGCATATTTGAGTTAGGGTGGGTTAAGTTACTGTGTATTTAGATCTTACAAGGTTTATTGTTGTCATGGCACATCAGGTATCGGGAACTAGCTAACCGGGTTGATGAGGCCCTTGGATTCATGTCTGCTGCTGGACTTACAGTTGATCATCCTATCATGACAACCACTGATTTTTGGACATCGCATGAGTGCTTGCTCTTGCCTTATGAGCAGTCACTTACCAGGATGGATTCAACTTCCGGCTTGTACTATGATTGTTCTGCTCATTTCCTCTGGGCTGGGGAACGAACTCGGCAACTTGATGGTGCCCATGTTGAGTTCTTGAGAGGAATTGCTAATCCCCTTGGAATTAAGGTAACTTCATTATTTTAGTCTTATTTAGGTTGTTAATTTATGTTGAATGTTAGGTTGATGTGTAATATGTGGAGTGAGAATAGGTGGCCTAATAAAATTGCTTTAAAACAGGTGAGTGACAAAATGGACCCAAATGAGCTGGTTAAGCTCATTGAGATATTGAATCCTCAGAACAAACCAGGGAGGATTACAATTATCACAAGAATGGGAGCAGAGAACATGAGGGTGAAGCTTCCTCATCTAATTAGGGCAGTTCGCAGGGCAGGGCAAATTGTAACTTGGGTTAGTGATCCTATGCATGGCAACACCATCAAGGCTCCTTGCGGTCTCAAAACTCGCCCCTTCGATGCCATCAGGGTAAAGTGCTCACTTTTCTATTTTTTTCCTTTATTTTTTTTTTGGTTGGATATTTTATTCAATTTGAATGATTTACTTAATTTAACCTACACAATGGCATCAATAAGAACGAAATGGGAACTAGGCACTCAGGATGACACCAACATAAATACTAATTCATGCCCAAAACTAATTGCAAATAATAGTATGTCCATTTATAAGTACTTTCTAAAATGAAGCAATATGTAATAGTTTTGTATACATGAGTTGGCCAAATTCCCATTAAAGCTGTGGCTTTTAAGATGCTTTTTGTTATACTGTTTGTTATGAATTGACCAATATAAGCTAGATTTTCAGCAATGGAATTGTGAGAATTATGTGTATGAATAATTTTCTGCCACATCACTTTTAATTATTTGGTAAAGAGTCATAGTATGAAAAATCACATTACTCATCAATGATCGCTTCTTTTAGAACATCAGGATCTTTGCCACGTGCATGATCGTACGAAGAGGGTCCATTGTTTTGGAATTTATTCTTTTTTTATTCGATAAGCTGGATAATTGAGCCTTGGCTCAATCCTGAGGGTGGGCCTACTTAGTTGAACCACCTTGAATTATGGGGCATTGTTTAGCTTACAGTGAAGATGGTTATTCATTTCTTAGCTAAGAGACTTGGAACAAGATTATAAATAAGGCGTGGTAGGTGGGAAAGTGACAACTTAAGGTGTGTTTTGGTGAAATAGTCAAAATGAGATTCCTTGAACGTGTATTCAATGATGCAAGTTAGACATTTCTTTGGTTGGTAGGTGTGGTGGTGTCCTCGTCTTTGATAGGTTAAATTATGAATTTCATTTTCATTAATCCCCGCATACAAGCAAACTTACTCATCATGGAATTTTGTCCTTTGATAGAAACTAATAAAAATTAATCGTTGAAAATATTAAAATTTTGCGTTTCATATGAACAGGCCGAAGTGAGAGCCTTCTTTGATGTGCATGAGCAAGAAGGAAGTCACCCGGGTGGAGTTCATTTAGAGATGACTGGCCAAAATGTGACAGAGTGCATTGGTGGGTCACGAACTGTGACCTTCGATGACCTGAGTTCGCGCTACCACACCCACTGTGATCCTAGGCTTAACGCTTCTCAATCTCTGGAGCTTGCTTTCATCATTGCAGAGCGACTACGAAAGAGGCGGCTCGGATCGCAGAATTCATTAAAGCTGTAAAATGGCTTCATCAAGAGACCCTCCAAATATGTTTGCTTCTTTTTAATATCTAAATTTGCATCACTGGGCTGTATTAGTACAATATTGTATTTTGGCTGTTTTAGTTTTAAAGTATGTCGTGTCATGTATTGTATGTGTATATTGGGAAGTGATGGTTTGAGAACTCTGAAGAGACGGTAATAAAGCAACAAATTATGGCTGCATTATGCATTGATAAATGGTGTTTTAGTGGAATAGTGTAGTTTATTGGAGTTGCTTATGATTATTTTTTATTTTAGAAATTGGTAGTGTTTGTTTATTGTAACTTTTGTCTATAACTTATGTGTTAAAAATAAATTAAATACATTTTAAAAGTTAATCATTTAAACAAATTTATGCACTAAAAATAATTTAATTACATGTTAAAAGTCAAATCATTGGGAAGGTGATTATGTATGATTTTTTACATTTAATTTTTTATTATCAGTTTTTAATTTTTGTTTTCTGATTATTAGTTGCACTAATAGTGTAGCTTACAGCCATTTGATTGAGCCAACAACTGCCAGTCATTTGGAGTTTATGATTGAAAATGGATCAAGGTCAAAGCATAAGGTTAAAACTGTATGTGGTTAGTTCAGTACCCTCTTAACTGTTACAGTTTTGGTTCAACTTTGAACTTGTTTAGAAGTCTAATATTTTCTGTCTGATATTTAGTGTGATTTTAAATAAACTTGCATATAATCTCTCTGTTTTGGTGGTATGGTATGCTTAGTTGCTGGTTCTTTTTGGGAAAATATCATTTTGTCCCTTAAACTTTCACACGTTTTTTAATTTGATTTCCATACTTCGATTAATATCAATTTTATACCTGAACTTTCAAAAAATTAATCAATTTAGCCTGTACCGTCACATTTTATCTATAATTGGGCGGAATGTGTTGCGCTGTACCCCTAAACTATCTTTTGGAGGGAAATTGTAGTCTTTCCTCCCAATTCAACCTCTCCCTTCTGCTATTTAACACAGGCAAGTTCTACAAAAAAGAAAAAAGAAAAAAAAGAGGAGCATCATTTGGGTGGGTGAGAGAGAATGAGGAATAGAGGGTCAAGAAATCAGGGAAAATGGAGCTCAACTAAGGGAAGATGGAGCTCAAGTGACATGGAAGACGTCGGGTGCATCTTCTATGAAAGACGAAGGGTGATACAAACATCATGGACTGATGCAAATCCTGGTAAGAAGTTCCTCAGTTATCCTAGTAATGGTTGTAATCAGTTCACCAGGGTGGACCCACCCATGTGCTCACGGGGTAGTGCAAATCATCCATGGGTTGTTGAAGAAGGTCAATAAGCTAGAAGTAAGACTACAAACAAGGAATGGAAGAGAGAGAAAGCTATGGATACACTTGGCTGCCTCATGGTGCATCATTGTATCAATGTGGTTTGTAATGTAGTGTAAGAAAGAACGTAACGGGAGAAGGGGGAGACTATTATGAATGAATGAATGAAGGTAATGGGGGAAATATTATGAATGAAATGTTATGAGGGAAGTATTTTGCATGAAAATGTCATATTTTGTGTTCAGGTTGAACTCTGAAAAAAAAAAAAAAAAAAAAAAAAAAAGCATCACACTATTTGTTTGTCCCTTGAAAAACAATTTGTATTCACCTTTAAAAAAACAGAGCATTACCATTTAATTAATTATAAAAAAAATAAAAAAACAATGTCTCCATTAAGTCAAAAAATAATTAGTGGATATAAGGTCATAAATCAACAACTACATGAACAGATTTTAGCTATCCAAAACTTCCATTCAGTGGATATAAGGTCAAATAGAGAAAGTGAAAGCTAGGCAGAGAAGTAGAGACAACAATTGCACTGCCAAGACAATGGTGGATCTAACTTTTCTTTGATATAACCAAATTGTTGGACTTATCATCTGGCAAAAAATTTCATTTTTCGGAATGCTATGATTGGAATATCATTTAGAGTCTATTTGGATGGATGTGGACTTGAAATGCATGAATTTGATATTAGTTATTGGAGGAGAATAACTCAAATTAGATTTGATAGTTTACTTATGAATTTTAAGATTGAATTGAATAACTTTATCATGTCATGATGGATTTGAAATTATACAAAAGTAGTTATTTGAAATCATGCTAAGGAATTCTAACCACTTGGATCCTACTAAAGTAGAGCAGCATGCACAAAACCAACATTCATAAATTTACATACAAATCTGATTAGCATCCATAAAATAGAGCATCTTGCACAAAACCAACATTCATAAATTTGTCATTCAAGTTTTGAAAACACAATTGTTTATGACAACCAAAGCACAACCTTTACGTAGTTAAGAAGTTCAGGGCAACCATTCCAAACAAAAAAACATTACATGTACAAAAAGCCCCAATGACAAAGTGATGTTCAATGCTGATTTCCAAAAAAAGTGATTAGTATCCTAAATGATTACTATCCAAAAACAAAAAATGTTTCTTCAATCTTCTGTGCAGTGGATGCTTTCTTCTTCTATGCAGTGGATTCAATCTCCAGGTGCTTCCTTCTTCTGTTCAGTGGATGTTATTTTAAGGCCACTAGCATTGTACACTAGCTTGCCTATCCACATCATTTGACCCACTTTGGTGAGGCGGTTGAACTCATTGGAGATGGAGTTGACTGACTTTCTTGTACCACTCTCCTTTTAACCTGCATTAAAATTGAATTATCCACAATTAAACGCAATCAACTATAGGACAGTCAAGTTACTATTAAAAAAAAAATTACTACACTTATAGCCAGTTTCTTTTGTCTTCTGTGTGGCCTGACCTCACTTTCTTTTGCAGTTACTTGACTCTGAGGTTGGCTTTCTTGAGTTTGGTTTCCCTAAGATTGGCTCCCTTCAGGTTGGCCCCATGCAGGCTGAAAAACATGATTGCATGCATAAAACAATGTTGACAAACATGAAATAAAATAAACAAAATTTTGTTTGGTAACGGGTGGTGGTGGTGGTGGTGGCGGGTGGGTGGTGGGTGGTGGTGGTGGTGGTGGTGGCGAGTGGGTGGCAGGTGGGTGTAACTGGTGGTGGGTGGTGGTGGCAGTAGGTGGGTGGTGAGTGGTGGTGGCAGGTGGTGGTGGGGGATGGGTGGTAGGTGGTGGTGGCGGAAGACAGTGGTGGAAAATGGTGGCGAGTAGTGGCTAGTGTTGGGTGGTAAAAAAAAAAAAAACTCAAAACTCAAAACTCAAAACTCAAAACGGAAACACATTTTTTGAGTTTACATTTTTTGGCCAAATTTATAAACTGAGACCACTAATTTATAAATCAAAAATTTACCAAACAAGTTTTTATTTGAGTTTTTAAAATTTTTGTAAATATAAACAGAAAACTGAAAACATAAGTGTTACCAAACGGCACCTAAGTTAACTTACATTTTCTTGCATGTAGTTGAATTTGCCTTTCACCTTGCAACTTCTCCTGTTGTGTCCCACATTCCCATAATTCTTACAAGTCATTTGAGTGTCCTGCCTTCCTAGCTTTGTTCCTTCAGTTGGTGCCTCAATCTCCTTTCTTTTATTTAGTTTAGGCCTCCAGCTCTCTTCTTCACATCAAGTGGCAGCAAATTTGCATACTCAATTCTTGGCTACATTTCTTTACCATTAATAGGACTCAAAATGTTGTCATAGATCTTCAGATAAGTCTCCACCTTGTAGTACTGATGAACATATTTTTATGGCTTTTGACCCAAGTAATTTGTAGCAGCCACAACATGGGCACATGGAATGCCTGGCAGATCTCACTTCCTGCAGCCACAACTCCAAGCTTACAAATCCACCTTGTATTGCTTATCATATAGCCCTACAACCTCAAATTGCTCATTGCCATTCCATCTAGAAATCCATCCAGCTGCATCCACTTTCATTTTCTCCAACTGATTCTGAATCTTAGGACATCTAGGACTATTGTGCCTTCGCATTGTATCTCTTTTTTTTTATACTGTGTCAATCAATAACAATCTAATCTTCTCCAACATTGTCAACACATTGAATTGAAGCACTCACATAGATTGTTTAGTAAAATGTCACACTTTGAAAAAGTGTTGAAGTGGCTCCTACTCCAATGAATTGGTGGTCTTTGTACTAACCAAGCATATGCCTTACAATAAACTTTTAATCTCTTCCATCACTCTGGTAAATACAGGAATAGTAGTTGCCCTGGCAGCCTTCCATAACAGATCTTTTAGAACCAAACCCTTGTGTTCACCCTTAAAATTGTTGTACAAATGCCTCACACAAAACCTACGTGAAGTATTTGAAAACAACTCAGCCACTGCATCAATCAAACCCTTCTGTTTATCACTCATGAAGGTATAACAATGAGAATTTATAATATTCAGATCATGTCCTAACAGCTTTAGAAACCACAACTATGTTTTCTTCTTCACTTTCTTAACAATTACATAGGCAAATGGAAATACGCAATTGTTTGCATCTATCCCAACAGTAATCAAGAGAATACCACCATGTGACCCTTTCAAATGGCATCCATTAACCCCTATCACTGGCCTATAAGCATTCATAAAAGCTTTCTTTAATGGACCCCAATTACAACCTTTTGAACTTTAACTTTGTATTACTTCCACCATTAACCCTTGCATTACTCCCTTCATTAACCTTTAGAACTTGTTTCACCTTCATGCACACTGTTGTCTCAAAATTGGTACTCCTAATCTCCTCAATGTAACTCCATAACAGTGCAAATTGCTCAGTTGTAGTACTTTTTACCAGTGTCAACACTTTCTTTCTTGCCCTTCTCACTTTTTGTAAGTTAACTTTGACATTGTGCTCACTTGAAATTGTGTCTGCCAATGACTGAATTGGCTATGCAGGATTTAAGCTAATTCTTTCAAAGTAGCTCTTCACAATTCATTTGGAACTCATATGTGCCACATCAAAAGACCTATTACAAGTGTGCTCATCAACAAGTGTTTTGATCCTATACACCCCGTCACTTTTATACTGTGTCCATCAACAACTTAATTTGCTCTAACATTGTCACCACAGGTTTACTCCTAGCTTCCAAGATGCTTGAATTGAAGCACTCACATAGATTGTTTAGTAAAATGTCACACTTTGAAAAAGTGTTGAAGTGGCTCCTACTCCAATGAATTGGTGGTCTTTGTACTAACCAAGCATATGCCTTACAATAAACTTCTTTAATCTTTTCCATCACTCTAGTAAATGCAGGAATAGCAGTTGCCCTGGCAACCTTCCATAACAGATCTTTCAGAACCAATCCCTTGTGTTCACCTTTAAAATTGTTGTACAAATGCCTCACACAAAACCTGTGTGAAGTATTTGAAAACAACTCAGCCACTGCATCAATCAAACCCTTCTGTTTATCATTCATGAAGGTATAACAATGAGAATTTATAATATTCAAATCATGTCCTAGCAGCTTTAGAAACCACAACCATATTTTCTTCATCGCTTTCTCAACAATTACATAGACAAATGGAAATATGCAATTGTTTGCATCTATCCCAATAGTAGTCAAGAGAATACCACCATGTGACTCCTTCAAATGGCATCCATCAACCCCTATCACTGGCATATAAGCATTCATAAAAGCTTTCTTTAATGGACCCCAACACAAGTACAACCTTTTGAACTTTAACTCTATATTACTCCCACCATTAACCCTTGCATTACTTCCTTCATTAACCTTTAGAACTTGTTTCACCTTCATGCACACTGTTGTCTCAAGATTAGTACTCCTAGTCTCCTCAATGTAACTCCATAACAGTGCAAATTGCTCAGCTGCAGTACTCTCTACCAGTGTCAACACCTTCTTTCTTGCCCTTCTTACTTTTTGTAAATCAACTTTGACATTGTGCTCATTTGAAATTGTGTCTGCCAATGTCTGAATTGGCCATGTAGGATTTGACCTAATTCTTTCAAAGTAGCTCTTCAAAATTCATTTGGAACTCACATGTGTCACATCAAAAGATCTATTACAAGTGTGCTCATCAACAAGTGTTTTGATTCTATACACCCCATCACTTTTTACATATGAAGCATAACAAACCCAAGGACAATCAACTTTGCACTCTGTTCTAACCTTTTGTTTGTCACTCTTGGTAAATGTTATATGTTTGCTCCACTTAAATGCATACTCCTTCACAACATCCCTAAACATATCATGAGTCTTGAACTCCGTACCAAGTTTGAATTAAGGATTGTGCATATCAGACTTAGCATTAAAAACAGGGTACTTCCTTCTATAAGAACTACCACCTTCATCAGATGAGCTGTCAATACTTCTTAGCTCATCAGAGGAGCTTCTAAGGCTTTGTAGCTCATCAACTGCCTCAGCCATTACATTCTTACTACTTCTTACACCAGCAAACTCTACATCTTTGTCAACATTAGCCTCATACAATGCATCATCATCAAAAAATCAGTAGTCACTAGCCTTATATTTCTCAGATACATTAGATAAGGAAGGGCCTGGGGGATTAGGATCATAGTCATCACTATCTTCCTCTTCTGCTACCTGTATATCTACAGGTACTCCCTTTCTCTGACTTCTTTTTGCACTTGACCCTACTTGCTTAACTTGGGTACCTGTAATATCATACATTTCTAAACAACCTATATAAACCTCTACTACTTTGTTTCCATCCACAAGTGTCTCCAACCTCATTACATCTTGATCAGTGTTAATCAACTCTAACCTAGCACAATTATTAACCTTATAGTAATAGTTATTACATCCACTACAGCCTACTTCCTTTGCCATATTATCCAACTCCACAATTGACTTTTTCATCAGAATTACAAAATTCAAAATAACTGATAAATCCACTACTATAAACTCTCTGACAATTATAACTAACCAAACCCTACCAAACCCCCATGATGCTTTTTTATTATGAAATAAGAAGATCCTTTCTCGGCATTTTTTTAATGAAAAAATATGCTATTATGGACTAATTATACTAATAAATTAATAAAATTAGTATTAAACTACTAATAATACAGTATTAAACTAATACACTATTACCGTAAGACAGTTTCAATTCAACAAATCCATATAGAAATACAAAAAGGACAAATCTTTGTTTGTATTCTTGGTAAATTGATTTTTAAAAAGCATTACATAAAAAATGAGTTTCTTTTAAGGACTGATTAAACTAATACAGTAATCAAGTATTCCACTATTAAAGTAAAACAATCTGATTAAACAAATCCTTTTCAAAGACAGACATACAAAGATTTATTCTAAAAAATGGAAAATCAAATTAGTATTATATCACGAATCGATTTTTAATAATCATTAGCTGAAAAAATAAACAAATATTAAAAGTAAATACCATAAACAGTTGGTTGATTCCTTCACTTGTCATCATTCTCTCTTCGAACCCAATTCATTATTCAATGTTAGTTCATGCCCTTCATTCAATGATGAACTTTGATTTCGATTTCGTATGAGGAATTTGAAAATCCTAAAAGCGATTTTGATCCCAACAAGGCCCTAGTTCAACCGTCCATCACACCAACTCATTTTGTAAGCAAAGCCCTCTTATATTCCCTCCAAAAGATAGTTTAGGGGGACAACTTAGCATATTCCGTCCAATTGTAGACGGAATGTTACGGCATGGGCTAAATTGATCAATTTTTTGAAAGTTCGGGTATAAAATTGATATTAATTGAAATATGGAGGTCAAACTGAAAAACGCGTAAAAGTTTGGGAGACAAAATGATATTTCCTCATTTTATTTTTTTACCAAACTCAAGTCGATTTAAAATAAAATTCTCAAACCCAAGCAAGGTTTGGGAATTCTCCAAACCCAATTCTCCAAATCCAGGTTGATGTCGTGTTTTGAAAACACAATTTTAAACAATTTTACAATAAATCAATTAAAGTTGTATTTTCAAAACATAATTTTATGTTTTAAATCTAAAATTGTATCTTGGAAACATTAAAATTTTATAAAAATTAATTTAAATCTGCTTGGATTTGAAAATTTTTATTTAACAACTTAGGAAAAGCCTACAAATTGATTTAAAGTGATCATGGATTGTTGTACCCGTGCCTTAGTTTTTGGAGTGTTGGCATGTGAATATTTGATCATTTAAGAGTTTTCTGGCTTAATGGAATTGCTAATATTGAGACGGGTTAATTTAGTTCGACTTGTTAAAACTCATTCGAGATTGACTCATAATATAAATAACTTAAATTTAAACACATTTTGACATTAGTTAATTTTTTGAACTTAGCTCAAACTTGCCTCTATAAGTTTATATATATAATAAAAAAGCCAAACTAATTTAGTTTATCTTGATTAAAACTCGTTAAGTTATAAAATCAAATTTAAACAATCTATTACTTGACTTAACTTGACTCACAACCTTTGTTGGTTTGAGGTGTTTTTCAAACTAAGTGTGATGCCCTTTATGGGTAATTCTACTTGCACAACAATTTTGACTCATTATACCTAATTTCTCATTACACCACAATCAAAATTTTTAAATTTTATCTTTTTCACTTTACACTTATCATAATACCTAACTTGCCCTTACTTTCTTTACCCCTTTTTCAAACCCTAAATCTCACTCATAACTCTGGTAACCACTGCTGACACCTCCGACGAAAGCTATTGCCGTCTACTCCAACGACCAAACCACAGTCCCTTCCCCCAGTAGCGAGCCCCCTCCCTAATCTCTCTCTCCTTACAACCACCAGCTCCACCACCACCTCCCCCTTCCGACCAACCATCCAAACTACTCTTCTCCTACGAACCAACCACAGTCCTCGCCAACTTCGACCATTGCTACCTTCGATCTTCGTCTCTGACTAACATTTCAATCTCTCTCACTGTTGCAACTCTCCTTCGCCTGACCTTCGCCGCGACCAATCCCTTCCATTGCAACCACCATTAACCACCTATCTCTGTTGCGTGCCCCTCCATTGCGACCCAGTTAGACAACCACCTTCACCATGAACCAAAGAGAGATACAGAGCGAGAGATCATTAGGGTTTTAGAGAAGAAGAAGAAGAAGAAAAAGATGATGATGATGATAAGAAAGAGTAGGAGCGGAGGTGGGGCAGAAAAGGAGGGGGTAATGTTGACGATATTGTCGCCGGCATCAAAGGTAATAGTGGTGGCCTGGCAGGGGGTGAAGGATGGGTGGATTGAGAAATTAGGATTAGGGTTTTAAGGATGTTTTGGTCATTTTAGATAAGGGTAAGATTGTAATAAAAAAATTATAACAAAAATTGAGGAAAAATTCTATTTCCACACACTACTTCCTCTCTTTCCACATCTTTTCACAATACACACACTAAATAAATTTAAATTATTAACTTTCACTCAATACACATCCTACCATACCAAAAATACCCTTACCATCTTCATCCTCCAAACCCTAACCCTAACAAGCCACCACCATTGTTGCCACCGCCGCCGGCACCTCTTCCCTTCCCTTTCACTTTCAGTTGTTACCCCTACCCCTCCCTCCACTACTTCCGCAACCTCCATCACCGAAATCGATCTCTGATTTCGTCTCTCTCTTAATCATGAAGTAGGGCTGTTACCGGTGCCACCATTGCGACCTCAACCCTCTCCTCTTGAGATCGATCCCTCTCTCTCTTTCTCTCTTTCACAGTCGCGAAGGGGACAGAAAGTGAAGGCGGCTGCAATTCGCTTGGCGGTAGGAAGAGAAGAAGGAAAAGGAAGATCGCGATAGTGGGCAATGAAGACGGAGGGAGATCACAGTGGTGCGCCAATCTTTTTCTTAGGCAAAGGGGGGTCACAGTGATAAATAAGAGGCGACGGGAAGAGTAGAGGAGGGGAGAGGCGGTGGCCATGGATGGTGATGGTGGAAACTGATGGTTTGAGAGAGTTAGAGTCAGGGTTTTGGGAAAGGGATATTTTGATAATTTAATTTTAGAACAAAAATGTAATAAAAAAAATCATTAAGTGTGTGGAAAGAGAGGAAGTAATGTATGGAAATATAATTTCTCGCCATTTATTCTTACTTACTGCAAGTTTCAGATTTTTTCTTCCCCTAATGCCCCTCTTCTTTCAAAATTCCTTTGATGCACCTCTTGTGTTAATAATTTAACAAGAGGGAATTATACTTACATGGTATCAGTAAAAAATGTCACAAACTTTGAGTTGGTAAACATTATAAGTATTAATAATTAATATCATAAAACATTAATAGGTAATAATTTTTATTATAAAACATTATAAATAATTAATATCATAAACTTTTTCATTAATATGTAATATCGTTTGTTAATGTTTTTCAATTTTCAGGTTTTAGTTTACAAAAAACAATAAACATGTTTTCATATATGTTTTCATTTATTTTTGTAAAAAATAAAAATAAAAAACTTGTTTGATGTACAAAAATATTTTAAAAACAAATAAAAATAAAGATAGAAAAATATATTTGATGAGTTGCCGAATTTGGTTGCTGGAGATGGAGGGTGGACAAATGTGATGACCGATAGTGGCGAGTAGCTGAAGGTGTCTACTGGAGTTAGTGGTCTAATGTTGTTGGAGGACACGAGCTAGCCGAAAGGATGCCAAAAAGTGGCTAAAGATCATGATGGTGACCGCTAACCCACTAGAAAGTTGCTGGAGGTTGGCTGGAGCTCGCCATCCACCGGTGGCGGAAGGTGGTGAGGGTGGACGGGGAAACCATTGACTTTGGTATCTAATAAGCTCTACCTACTATTGGATTTGAACCAATGACTCTCGTAGTATGAAAGCAATACTCTAACCACTGAGTTAAGTAGGTCATTTATCATCCCAAAGGGAACCAAACGTGACCTATCACATCGATGGATTATAAATATCATATGACTTATAAGCAATACCAATCAAACAGCTATGATGTTGGATCATGGAATAGTCATCTTGACAAGAAATTCTCTACATGATAAAATGTGGATCACAAGCACTAAGGGCTATAGCTCAGTTAGGTAGAACACCTCGTTTACATGCGCGCCAATGTTTTTCACGGGAGTCCATCATGCAATCAAAAGAATTGATCTTATTGAAAAATCAATGCCTTACTCCGTAACTTTGAGGGAACGAAAGAACAATAGCCTGACAAATGATTTGGTCTAATTGAGGTGCCCATTAAATTTAGGTGCCAAACAAGACCCATCATTGATTTGAGATATTGATAAGATGAAGACCTAGTCTATTCAATGCTAGGCATAATGAATATAAGGAGCTGAAGGTGTCTGTTGGAGGTGGTCAAATGTCATTAGGGGATACAAGTTGGCCGAAAAGATACCAAAAGGTGGTTGAAGATCACGATGGATATCAAAAGGTGGTTTGCTAGTGGTGGTCGGTGGCGGTAGGTAGTGGCCAAAAATGATGAGTGAGAGAAAGTGAAAACTTGTTTTAAAAACGAGTAAACATTTTTTTTTTTTTTTTGTGTTTTCAAAAATTTTGAAAACTTTGAAATTAATTTCATTTTTTTGAAAACAAAAACAATATACCAAACAAGATTTTATTTTCAATTTAAAAAAAATGAAAACAAAATTAGAAAATAAGAAACAAAAACGTTAACAAAGGACCCCTAATAGTTAATATCATAAACTTTTTTGTTAATATCATAAACATTAGGGGAAATAGCAATTCAATGTAAAAGTACCCAAAAAAAAAAAAAAATTTACACATCAATTGAAAATTTTATAAATAAATCTCTAAACCTTTTCATATATTTATAAAAAAAAAAAATTTTAAAAATTCAGAAGCCACTACTTGATTAATAAAATTATAAATTAATATCATAATATCATAAACTACTAATATCATAAAATTTTTCATTAGTATGTAATAATTTTTTTAAAATCACCATGAATAGTAAGTTCTCCATTTAAAAATATGGTTCAAACCACATTACATGATTAATAAAAATAAAAAATAAAAAAGCCTCCACATGACATAAAAAAACGAGGTGGTTGAAGGTCTGCGTTTTTAATTAGGGCTGGACCACGTATGAGAAATTGGTTTATTATTTTGAAGTGCAAGCCTGTCTGGGTTGGAATGATTTATTAGTCATTTGGTAATCACGTGCATGAGGATCTACCACACAAGCTACAGTTGACTACCTGCTCACATTGACTACTTTTTTTTTTTTTTTGGATATTTAGAAAAAATTACAACAAACTTTATAATTTAATTAGGGTAAATTACACTGACCTTCCCTGAGGTTTACCTTAATTACAGGTACCTTCCCTGTAGTTTCAAAAATTAAACTGACCTCTCTTACTTTTGAAAATAATATACAACTTCTCCCTTCCCATTAAAAGAACACAAACGACGTTAACTCGATAGCCGAATTGACCATAATGCCCTTAAACCATGTTGTGAAAAGACACATCTTCTCCATCTTCACAAACCCTTCTCTCAATACCTTAATAGCAGAAACTATCTCTGCAATTTCACCCAAAGAAAACCCATTCCCATTTACAAACCTAGAATCAAGATTAGGTCAAGAGTTCCCATCAGTCTTGCTTGAACTCTTTGATCTAATTCCAGTAGGAATTGAATTTCTTTGCCCTAAACCGAGGAGGTACCAAATCTTGATTAATTGGGATTTTTTTTATGTAAAACCCACCATCTAAATCAATTGGTCCCATGAATCTTCTCAAATTTCTTGCTTCTAATTAGGCCTTGAAAATCAGTATCATCCCCAACATCTTCATCAGATCCTTCATCCAAATACGGTGAATGCTCATTCAAAACAGTAGAACGGCGATTAGGGTTAGAATTCGCATAAATCTTGCTACAATTCTTCGCTCTAAGCCCTAAAATCACAGAGAGAAGAATCGGCTAGGGAAAGAGAGAGATCGTTGCTTCTTGGTCCGGTACTTATGGCGGAGCTTTTCCGTCCAATGGCGGCACTGGGCAGAGGTTTTGGAAAGTGAGGCGTCAGGATAGCAGAGGACGACGATGGCGGCCACTACATCCCAGTCGGCCGTCTAGAGGTAGCCCGTTGGAGAACGTACCACCGCTTGCGGTGAACGTCGATCAGAGCTGGGGTTTCCTCTTGGATCTAACACGGCGGCAGAAACTTTCGAGGAGAGAGAGAGAGAGAGAGAGAGAGATATAGAGAGTGGGGAGAAGATTACACAGAGATATGGAAGAGAGATAGTGAGAGGGAGAGAGGCAGAACACAAAGTGAGAGGAAAGAGAGATGGAATGTATGTATTTATATATATATATATATATAGGTAAATTACACTTATCTCCCCTTAAGGGTAGTATTGGAATTTGAAGAATAATTATAAATGACATTGGCATAATCTATTTGAATTTGGACGAATGGGTAACAGAAGATGGTCTTTGTATATTAGTTTCAAAAGTAAATGAGGTCTGTGTTATTTTTGAAACCAAAAGAGAGATACCTGTAATTAAGGCAAACCTCAGGGGAGGTCAATGTAATTTACCCATTTAATTATAATTACATTGACTTATCTTGGTTGAGAAGTGATTATTTTAGTTTTTTATAAAAATGTGTATAAAAATAAAAAGAATGATGTGACAACTTATAGTGATTTTTTGACTTTTTAACTATGTTGTCGTTTGGCTATGACTTTTTTATTTGGCTTTTTTGGGTTGAGACTTTTTTAGCTTGGACTAAAAAATTCGTTTGGGTGGGTTTTTTTGACTTTTGTGGGAAAAAAAAAATGAAATGATTATGATTTGAATGTGATATTTATTGACTTCTTTAGATTATTTTGTCTTTTATATTTTTAGTCCAAAATGTTCTAACCAAACGAATTGCCGATCAAAATAAACCGAAACTAATACAAATGGTATAAAAATATAAAAATAAATAACATAACAAAGGTATAAAAAAATATGATTACATTACTTTTTTATTCATATCACTAACAAATTATTAGTAATAGGGAGTAGCTTCCTTCCAGTCCTAGATCAGACTGGAAGGTGTTGTTGGGCCCGTGGAGGCCCACTATGGGTCCCATTTCGATAATTCGAACCGTTCGATGTGTAAAACTAGTCGACTATTATATGCTTATAAAATATCACGTTGATCGAATATCGATAACTATCTCATCGGATCAGTTTTCTGTCAACCATTAATTTGTTCACCGTCCATTTTTATATACAAAACGGATTTGATCACATAGCTATCGATATCCGATCAACGTGATATTTTGCAAGTATTTAATACTCAACGAGTTCTACATATTCAGCGGTTTAGATTATAAAAACGGGACCCTTAGTGAATCTCCATGGACCCAACAACACTTTCCAGTCCGATCTAGAACTGGAAGAAAACTACTCCCTTAATTAAAAAAAAAAATGAGAAAGAGACTACCACGTCCCTGATTGGAGGAGAAGGAGACTACTTGATTAATTAGAGAAACAAATGTGACAGACTTGGTGTCCCAACCTTGTTTATACTGAGATTAATATTATTGTGCTTGTTGTGTCATGGTCTTTGTAGGCCCTTTTAAGATGCATTAGCACATTTTTTTTTAGGCTTGGTTTGGGAACAGGTTATTTTAGTAATTTTTTGATTTTTTACGAAAAGGTGTGCAGAAAAGTAGAGAGGTAATGTAATGTGTTTTAGTTGACTTTTTGACTTTTTGGCTATTTTAGCCACTTCCCAAACGAGGCTTTAATATCAATTTAATCATAAGAGTTGCTCTTTAAATTAATCAATTTTATATAAATTACACTTTTTCTAATATTTAGAAAATGTACATTAAGTTTTAAAATTTAATTATAATTACATTCACTTTTCATTTAATAAGATTAAATAAAATTGAAACTAATATAAATTATATAAAAACATAAAAATAAATAATACAAAGTATACATTCTCACCTAAAATATATGATAATATTATTTTTTTATTTATATAATTAATAAATTATTGATAAAAAAATAAATAAATAAATAAAGAAGAATACTGTACTTCGTCGCTGATTGGAGGAGAAGGAGACAGATTGGGTGTCCAAACCTTGTCTATGCTGAGATTAATATTATTGTGCATGTCGTGTCATGGTCTTAGTGGGTCCTTTTAAGTTGCATTGGCACATGTTTTTTTCACCAATTTAATCATAAGAGTTGTTCTTTAAATTATTGAGCAACTAACCATTGGGAAGTCACTGATACTATTTTCGTGACCTAAATTTCATCTTGAGTGGTCCTTCAATTCAACCCCAATATATATCCATCGCTGAGCAACTAGTTAAATGGTGCACCACAACCAACTGTTCGCAGGGGCCTATGACTTTTATAAACGAAGTTATACATTTGAAATGCAGTTGGCAAGGGCCATAGCCCCAAAAAAAAATGATGCTTGCTTAGCAACCATTTCGTTTTCAGTTTATATTTACAAAAATTTAAAAAACTGTCCAAAAAATGAGTTTATGTTGGTTTTTAAACAGAAATTTAAAAATTTGACTAACAATTTTTTTTTTCAAATAATTTTTTTTTAATTATAATGTGTATGATCCTATTGTCATAAATAATAAAAAATAAATATAAATATTTTAGGCCTGAACAAACATATTTTTGAGTTTATGTTTTTAAAATTTTTCAAGTATTTTGTTCAAACCAAACGCATTTATAGTTTATGTTTTTCTAAAAATAAACAAAAATCAATTTATAAAATTTTTGTAAACATAAACCAAAAACGTAAACGTTACCAAACACTACCTAACATATTGAGTAAATTATATTAATTTTTCTTGAAATTTTGTGAAAACATAATAAATTTCATAGTTTTAACATTATTATATTAGGTGGTTCTCTTATACTAGGGTGATTTGGTGAGAAATAATAAAAAAAATAACTTTTTTCTCATGTTTGATTTGTAAATTGAGTGAGAAATATTGAGAAAGAAAATTATCTTACTAAGCTTATTTAATTTCTCACCAAAAGTGGTGAGATTTTGTGATAAACAAGTTAATTGGTTATAAAAAATTTAAAATATCAATATTGTCCCTTAAAATACAAAGAAAGAAAAAAAAATCTCATTCATATTTCTCTCCCACATGCTTTGTTTTACTTACTCATCCAAACATGATGGTGAGAAAACATAATTATTTTTTTCTTTGTCACCAAGATGAAAGATTACAATCATTTATTTCCTTCTCTCACCTTATAATTCAAAGTTTTAATTCACGTAACACTAATTAATCTAATTTTTATCAATAATTCGTTAGTTATATGAATAAGAATCGGATAAATAACTTTGTGAAGGTAAGAAATGGAGAGAAAAGTAAACAAGCCACATTCCAAAAAGATTTCTCCCCATAGCTATTTAGTAACCCTAGAGAGAAGAATTAAAAAATTTTATACTGTGTTTCGTTGGAGAATTTAGGAAATGATTTGGAAAAAGAAATAGAAAAGGAAAGTGAAATGTGAATAAAACATACCTACAATTCACCTAATTTCACACACTTTTTTCTTTTCTTTTTGTAAATCTCTTCTCATTTTTGTAAATCTCTTCTCAAATTTCTTAATCAAACACAATGTTAGACAAACTTCCATATCCATCAACATTGGTGTGATTTGTAAAGACAACCCCATTAAATAGGGGAGATGGGGTGGGGCCAAACGGGCCTATTTTTGGAGTTCGTTTAAATAATTTGAATCGTTTATATTTTAAAATATATTGAGTAAAATATACCTATAAATCAGTTTAAAAAATGAGTCCAGTCGTTCTTTTCTAATCTTAATAGGGCAAGTTCTAAAAATCAGTGAATCCTCTTGTTTAAATTAGGTGGACATTTGTAATATGTGTATGGAATAAACTGCATATATATATAATATCTTACCTATAGAACTAATTATATGTATAATTTTCAGTACTGATTGTTGCTGAGTATACTTTTTTTAATACATTTTTTTATTTTTACGACATGTAAGTTGTTTACTTTATTCTTTTTTTCAACAACTGTATAGTATTTCTCCTCTTTTTGAACTCGAACCTTTTCATATCCAATCTCAACCATGCCCTCTACTAATATTCTACAATTTGAAACAGGTTGATTCTCAACAACTATTGTTGTAGTTGCTTTGCTCTCATATTTGTTAGATAATCTAACCATAAGTTAAATGGTGTATCAGCATCTTTTAGCATCCTCCCCAATGGCTCTGTTGGGAAGGAGCTCCATTTTTTTTATCAAATACATAGTCATTTGTATGTCTGTCTAAACCTTGAGCACTTTGTTTTCTCATTATCACAAAACTCAAATGATACAACACCTAATCTATATCTATATATATGATCAAAGAGTATCTAAAACTACTAAACTAAAAAACTATCACAAATCTCACTTACAGCTTTGTCTACACTGAGTATAAGATAAATTTTGAAGGTGTATTTAGAAGTACCCCTCCCCTACCATTAGGGAAATTCTAATTCCACATGTCATTTCGTCTTTATATACACACTTAATGAAAGAAAATTTTAATGACCATTTTACCACGAAGCAAAATGACCATAATAGATATCAATACACACTCAACTTTTCTATGGTGATGTGTTTTAGGCCATCAGCAGTAGGTATTTTCTTGATTGCTACATGCTATTAAGGGGTAGGAATGGCATTCCTGGCTGTTGCTGCCCCATCATTCCCTTGTTTTGTGGGATCACTGCCCTGTTCTTGAGGTAACTTGCATGACTAGTTTTGTACTGGCATCACTGTTATGCATTAAGTGGTCACTGATTTGAATAAGCGAAATTTTTTATAGGTTGCAATTTGCAGCATTAACCATTACTTTATTCCTACTTGTGTTTGTGGGTGTGGCTTCAGTTGCAGCCAAAAGACTCAAAACAATGAGTTTTATTTAGGTTTTCAATGATTACATGGTCATGGTGCAAATTATGGAACTTCATATTTACTTTAATACAATGTGTTTGAGTCTTTTTAACATGAATCTCAAAACTGTTTAATAATCTGGATTTTAACTGGTTTTATTAGTTGTATGGTTATCTCTTATTATTTTTCATTTGGACGTTCAGTTAGCATGAGATTTTGATACTGTTTCCTTGTATCTTTCTGAATTTTGCTTCTTGTAATATGAAACATAATGAACACTACAAAATATATAAAATGAACTGTTTCCGAAAATTATAATTCAAGTTTTCTATGGAGTTGCTAGAAGATGGGTCTTCACTGTGGGTGGGTGTGGCTGTGTTTCAAGGTGGATGGAAATCTTATTTAGGTGGTGAGTGTACAATATTTGAGTTAAGATTATAATTAGAACATGTAATGTGTGAAATAAGAATAATAATATATAATCAGATTCATAAGTATGTGAACTGAAATATGATGTGCATACACAAAGATAAAAGAGTGTGTAAAAATAAAATTTTCCCTACCATTACCCTCTTTTAGAAACACACAAAATGACAATTTTAACCACCTTGAACCACAAAAATATCAAAATGCCTTTGAAAAGATTGTTTACTAACTAACTAACATTAGACATGGCCAACTATCATTTATTTGGGAAATAAATATACGCCAGGGCAAGGCCAAATCTTTTATTTAGATCTTCTATTCCCATTTTTCAAATCACCCCTCTATCACACAATAAATTTCTTTAGCCTAATCATGTGCTAGATTGAGACATTGGGATAGGCATGATCTGTACATTGATTGGACCCTTACTCACCAAGGTCATATGGTATCTTGTCTTTTGCTTATTTTTTACGACTACGTGTTATCTCTAGCTACTCCTCTACCACACAATAAATTTCTCTAGCATAATCATGTGATAGATTGAGACATTGGGATAAGCATGATCTCGACATTGGAACCCTTGTTCACCAAGGTCATATGATATCTTTTGCTTATTTTTTACAATCATGTGTTATGTCCTCTCCTCTCCCTTCTGCAATTGATTGCTTAAAATCCCTCAACATTCAAAAAACTGACATGCTCATTGAGGTGCCCCTAATCAAATTTAATTATCATCAAATTTCCTCTAGCTAAATGGCTATTTAAGATTCCCAAAGTACAAGTTAAGGACTCTCAACTCATTTAACAAAGGAGTTTGGCATGAGAGATCAAGTATTACTAGTACATACATTAACACTTCGTTTAGAAACAGACTATTTTAGTAATTTTTTTATTAAAATATGAGATAAAAAAATTAATATATTTGAGATGTCATTAACATTTTACGAAAATACATATAAAAAGTGCAAAATAAATAAATAAAATCTTTGATTTTTTTTATATAATTTATGATTTTTTTTTTTAAACTTTTAGGCTAAAACACACTCCCCAAAATGCATAAAAGAGACATGCCTAGATTTTATTTCAACTTTGTAAGAACATATTTTTGATATTACACTTCAGAATCATACTTAAAAAATAAAAATAAAAAAACTCTCATTCTCAAGGCCTAAAAATATTTCAGAACTTGACATGTTGATTGGGCTCTTGTTACCAATCCAGTGAAGTGGACATTAGCTTGTGGTTATTGTTTTAAAGTCACATTAATGAGATCTCATACTGAAATCAAAAGTAATGCTATATACACCGATTAGCATATTAATTAATATACTAATAGATGATGTGACATAATTTAAAAATTTTGAATATTTATAATTTATATAATAAGTAGAGTCAATAATAATATCATAATATATATTGATATATTAATTGATATATATAACATCACCGTAATAAAATGGGTCAACTAGAATTATCCCTCATTAATTTTTTAAAAGAACACAAACAAACAAAACATTCATGTAGGAAAGTAAAACATTATCAAATTAGACGCAAATTGAAAACGACCATAAAAGTAAAATGATAGGGCAATTTCATACATAATTTGATTTTTTTTAATCTTATTTTCTCATTCCTAGACACAAAACAACGAAGGCCACGTCAATGAGACCAAATCACTTATATTTAGAAGTAAAACAACGAGATAAAAAATAAAATTATATTGAGCATTTTCCAAAATGATATAAAACTAAGAAACATTCATTTAATCCTATGATATGACTTGTCACCTGACTAAAACTGGCACCCTAGAGCACCAAGGATATCATTAAGATTTAACTCTCACAATTAAAAATGCAAGGCCCAAAGTAAAATTTAAGACCAAGAGTAAAAAAATGTAATTTGTCCAACCAACTAATATATCAATAGAACACCTTTAATGTAATGTAATGTAAACCTATTTCTCAATCTCACCGAATACATCAAGAACTTGAGAAGCCGACGCAGCAAAATAGTAAATAATCAGCAATCAAAGCTAATGCACGACTACAGCGTTTTCACTCATTTTGGTGAAAAAAAGTATCGATTAAAATTGATGAAAACTTAAGATCCCAAACAGTAAGTTTTCAAATATCATGATAAAAATACGGAAGTACCATCAACACATGAAATCCATACCATAACATAGCAAGTGAAAATTATCCAAAACTCAACCAAAATGCAGTTCTCTTGAAAGGATTGGCCTAAGCAGCAATAGATGGCTTAGAAGCAGCAGAGAGCCTGGATCTTTTCTTGGCTAAGCTCTCACTTCGCTTGTCTCTCTGTTCCTTCAATCTGGAAGCGAGGAGCTTCTGGTAATCAGCGGCCTCAGATTTAGCCTTTGCAATTCTCTTCTTCTTCTCAGCAATTCTTGCCCGCTTCCTCTGCAAAGTCAATGGAGTAACCAATCTCTGGATCTTAGGAGCCTTACTGACCTTCTTCCCTGCAAATATACAGCACAAAAATTGTCAAAAAAATGTCCACTAAGCAAACAAAAATACAATCAGACCTAATCTTCCTAAAGCACTATCCAAAAGGAAGAATTACTTTATAACAGGCATTTATCCCCAGAAGAACAGCAGAATTAAATCAACCCAATGCTTCCATGGAAAACGGACCATACAAATCAACAGAATGGTGTCGAAGAAAACAAGAAGTGCCTCCTTCAAATACACTAAAATTGTATGGTTAACCCATTTGGTCTAAAACCACACTACCAGCTCCATCTAGAGAAGCCACGTCAAAACATCATAATAACCCAGTTCTTGTTAAACAGAAAGAAGAAAAAAAACCCCAATTTTTGCCCACTGGAATTATTTACACATGTAGCATGCTCAAAATTTGAGAAACTTACCAGCCTTGGTTGTGAATGTTCGACGGTACGTGTTCACATACTTTCGAACATCATCCTCCTTGGACAGGTTGAAGAGTTTGCGAATTTTTGATGCCCTCTTCGGACCCCTCATTCTTGGTTTCTCTGTGTCAGTCAACCCAGGAAGGTCGCTGTCACCTTTCTTCACAATAACCAAGTTCAGGACAGACAGGTCTTGGCTCACAATGCACCCACGTACAGACTTCCTCCTCCTCTCTCCACTGCGCCTACCATATCCACGGAAGCAAGGTGTCCCTGCCAATCAAAATGAAAAGGTTCAAGGTCAGTATCCTGAAGGAAGGCAAACAAACAATAAGCTAAAGCAAAATAAGCTTCTAAAAAAGGCCATGATGCACCAAAAGAGCTGTGACGGCCAATAGGCAAGTACGACACTAAAACAGGAAGTATACCAACCTCTGTGGAGCAAGAGACGAACACGACCAGGCGTTAAGACTCCCTGTTTCATTGGGAAGCCTTGTTTGTCACAGCCTCCCATAATCTTGAAAACATAGCCCTTAAATTCCTATTAAACATAGAAAAAGGCCTTGATGTAAATAAATATATATAAATAAACAACTACAGTAAAATTTGGAGCTTTATGGAGGAGTGGTGCATGCATACATCTCCAAGGGAATCTCCGCTGACCTCCTGTGAGATCCTCTTGTCAAAAAAAGCTCGGCTATGCAGCCAAAACAAAAGGTGGAAAAGTGAGACATGTCAGTCACTTAAAAATTACTAAAAGAACAAAGAATATGTACAGAACTATTTCCTGTAATTGCAGAACATACAAGGCATGGAGATTACATATGTTTTATACTCTGTATGCATAAGTTATAAGACAGCCTAGCTGAAAAGAAAATGGTGCATCATGCAAGGTTTTGAACTAGGGCAATTATACATCAATATTTTAAAGTACTCATTACCAGATAGCAGTTAAAAAAATGCAACATCAGACACAATGATATTAGATAGACACACAACTCAATGTTCTAACAGTGGTGATGATGAGATATTAAAAAATCAAGATGTCAATTTGTTCAACTACAATAAAGTTAAAATATGAAATGAAATTGACTCCAAAGGCCCAAAGATTTCCCCGCCTGATTTCAGCAAGACTGGAAAAGCATTTGAACTGCCCCATTGTGCTTCTGTGAAACATGAAGATCAAAATTTGTCATCTAAAATGAGGCCTTTAAAAAAAATGGCAACCATGAGTCCATTTTAAAGCTTTCTGGGAAGGCAACTTAAAAATTCCCATTCTTTATTGAATGAATTTCACTCTATCAAATGCCTCCTTTCAACATTGTGTATTTCTACCAGAGATTATTCACCCAAAAAAGAAAAGTACTTCCACTAGAGAATGTAACATAAAACAGCGAAGGGCCATTAAATTTTTAAAGGACATCCAAATACTTGCAAACAAATAAGGAATTTATAGCCACATAAGAAATTTTATCTGAATATAAGGGAACTTGGGGAAGAGTTTTTAAAGAACTAAATAAATAAATAACAAGCATGTCATGCCATTTTGTCTTTCATTTCTTCTATCACCCATTTTCTTCATTGAAATATATTCAATAATTTCACTTGCACCTCATCATACAGAAGTTGTAGGTTTGGACGTCATGACTATACATTAACAAAAAGAAGCAAAAGGTCATGCATTTCATGTGACCCAGGTATCTCAAAAGCTACAACGAAATTTTGGAGTGTAAACAGGTTACTCTACTCATTTCAAACCAGTAGGTTGTTTGTGTGGTTGAAAGTTAAAACTTTAGAACTTCATGCTTTTGCAGAGGGCTTGTAAGATGGATTGAGAAAGTGATCACAGTATGCAATGAAACCTTAAGGCTGTGTTTTGTTCATGGATTGAGAGATGAATTTGGAAAGGGAAAGGGTACATTTCACACACCTTTTTCCTTTCCCTTTCCCTTTCACTTTCCCTTTCCAAATCTCTACCCAAATCAATAAACCAAACACAGCCTAAACATCTTGGGATTGAAATTACATTAAGAACAAGTCTTCACCCAGAGAAAAAAACAGCAACTAAATTCTTAAAATCTGACATATGGGAATTGACAGAAAGGCATGAAAAAAAAAAATCAGTAATTGAAAGCTGAATCAATGTTTTACCATTGCCATGAGTACACAACAATGAAGTTGAGTTACATAATACCTTTCTACAACCATTTGGAATAATAAACCTAAATCCAACATTTCAACAAGTGAAACATCCTGCCAATGATATTTGATTTTGGGTTTCTCTACAACATTACCGTTCTTATGACTCTACATACAACAAAAATTCCTATGCCACGAGACTGTTCCATATGAAGTAAAAACCAGTATCTTAATTTTCTTAACACCAACTATATTAACCAAAAAGTAAGCATTTTCACGAACAAATCAAGGGAAAAAAAAACACTTTTGTGAATTTGTGTATTTATAACAAAAATTTCCGAGGAAAATAAACTCACAGCTTCTGATCATCATCGATTTCAAGCTTCTTCTGGCAGCCAGTGGTCGGATTGGCGATATTGAACTGCAAAAACAGGTATGGATACATTAGATATGCATATAAAAGAGAATTAGGGATAGAGATAGAGAGCAACATGAAGAGAAAAGAGTGATCAGAAAATTGTGATGTTTGGAGATCGAACCTTCATGGTGGATTAATCGAGGCTTTGGCTTCAGCCGAGCAGTCTCGAGGAAACGCGGCGGCAACAATTGGAAGAAATGAGATTTAGGGTTTTGTCAGCTGCTCTTACACTCCGTATATATATGCTGTGTGATGATATAGAGTGCGGGTTATTTACGGTCTTTTATTTTATGTTTTTCTTCCGGTTTTATAAGGGAAAATTATTCAATTTTTAAAAAATTAAAATTTTTTATTTTTTATTTTTATTGATTGTTTTTAAATATTTTAACTAATTTTTTTTAATTTTTAGATATATTTAATATAAATACACTTAAAAATTACAATATTTGTGAAAAAAAATCTTTAAAAAATTCACTAACAATGTATTTAGTTAGGGAATTTAAGAAAAGATTTGAAAAGAAAAAATAAAAAAGTAAGTGAACTGCAAATAACATATATTTATATTTCACCTAATTTCACATATATTTTTCATTTCTTTTTTCAAATCTCTTCCTAAATCTCATAGCCAAACACAGCGTAAATATAAAAAATACAATAATTCAATACATTTTTCATATTCTTATGTATTTATTAATTTTTTTTAAATATTTTATTTTTTAGATATATTTAATTAAGGTGCATCTAAAAAAGTAAAAAATTGTTTAAAATTTTAAAAATAGTCACTTAAAAATAAAAAAAATACCAAAAATAAAAAACTTAATTTTTAAAAAATTAAATTCAGAAAATTCAAAAATATTGATTATTTTCCACTTACAGGTCTTTTTAAAAATTATTATAAAATAGTAAAAAAAAATTATGATTTTAATTATTAATATTTATAAAATTTATTACTATTTTTTTAATAATTTTTCTTTTATACTATTGTAATTCCCCCATTTTACAAACTTATATTTGATTTGATTTACAAAAATTATTTTTTTACAAAAATCCAGGTAAGACTTGGCAATAGGCCGCCAGTTGGTCCAAACTCAAATCCATCGACTTCGACTAGTTAGGCCATCTCCAACGTTTAACCAAATCTATCACTAAATTTTAATTTGGTAAAAAAAATATACTTTGTTGGTTTCTAATGGTTTCATCAAAACTGTATCAAATTGAAAACATCTCAAATCCTTCACCAAACTGAGGACCTGGGTCAGCTTTCACCAGTTTACTATGCGTGAACGTTGGGGGTGAGACCCATCGGATGTCTAGCTGGTTGTTCCCCTGATCATCCTTTTCCATGAACAATTTCCACAAAAGTAGGCAACACAGAGTCTTGGAAAAGTGGTTTTGCGCGACCATGACTTTTGACTAACTTTAAGCCTAAATTGAGATGGGTTCCGAACACCGATTGAGGTGTGTCCGAGTGAAAACATGTTATTTGCTTGGGTGGTAATTCACTTCGTATATTTAATTGTTCAAACCATTTTCCGAGTGAATGCGAAATTGACTCCGAAAGAGGCTTCGGCAACACAATAGTTGCTCTGCTTTCTTCATTATCATTTAGCTTTCTACATTATAAATATAAAGCAGAGTATGTATGTATGTGTACGTGTGTGACCTTGTGAAACAAACAAAGATGTATGTGTATATAGTGATCCAAACAAAGAAAATAGAAGATAATAACAATTGATAAGAACAAAAGGCATCAAAAAGTTGCATGAGTGCATAAACATCAGTACAGAGAACATTTTCCTCAAGAAAACAGTCATATAGAATCTAGAAATTGAAGATATATATATATATATATAGAGAGAGAGAGAGAGGGTGAGTTTGTGTTGGTAAGAAAGATATTTCCCATAAGACCAAGAATTTAGTTTCTTTCAATTTCTGAGGGATGGAAGACAGTGCAGGTTTAGTTACGGGTTCTCACAACCGAAATGAGCGGATGGTCATACATCGGGATGGAGAATCTGGTGTATATTATTGTTCTTAATGTTCTTCTTCTTCTGTAACTCCTAAGTTCCCAACCAAACAATACTTCTCTTCTTTCATAATTATTATGACAAACAATTCAACTGTTTTTTTTTTTTTTTGCATTGGTTGGTCATCCACTAGGTCGACCGGTGATTTGATAAAAAGCCAAATTTCTTCATTGGAGCAGGCGATATCAAAGAGAGTTTTTACTCAAATTTAGTGAAAAAAAGTAATACATCATTAGAGATGCCCTTAACAGATCGGGGTCAACCGACTCATCCTATATTTGTTGAGTGCAAATCCTGCTTATAGGCTTACAAATATGGATTTGTAAGTTTGGGTCGTGCTTATCCTATTTAGGCCTAATATGAGTTTTTTTATTAAATTAAAAAGTAATTCAAAAAAATTCAAAAATTATAATATAATATTTTTAAAGATACCCTAACAATTATATTTGCATATTTAATAATGATAAATAAAAAAAAACTAAAGTTGAACTCTATTTATTTAATTAAAATACAAAATTATATTTATAGCATTACTAAATTAAAAGTAAAGGCGAGATAGATTACATGCATCACTATATTTCAATTGGATTGACACATATAAACGGATTTGGGGTCACTGCTGTGGCGCTAGCACAGCAGTGACTGTTGTGCTCCATTTTGTAGTGTATTATGAATTTATTTTTATAATCTGAACCGTTCATATTGTAGGGTTTGTTGAGTACTACATGCCCACCAAAAATCATATTAATCGGATATCAATAACTATATAATCGAATTGCATATTGTTATACTATTTTTCAAAAGAAAAACTTTTTGTTTATTTTTGGTTATCAATCATATAGTTATTGATATCCGATTAATATGATTTTTGGTGGGCATGTAGTACTCAACAAATCCTACAATATGAACGGTTCAGATTATAAAAATAATTCCATAATACACTACAAAATGGAGCACAACAGTCACTGCTGTGCTAGAGCCACAGCAGTGACCCCAAGTCCCATATAAACAAGTAAAGGCAAGATGGATTACATGCATCACTCTATACCAATTAGATTGACACATATAAACTCTTCAATCCTTTGCATTTTCTATCCAAATAAACTATGTATACACGACAAATTAATAGAAAAAATAATAATATTACCAAATAACAAAACTCAAATGGGTCTTTGATATGGGCTTATGGGTTGAGCCCATGGTCCAAGCCTTTAAAAGCCCGTTGGGGTGAGGCATGGGCCTTACCTCTCAACGCAAGCGTACTCCATGTTTTTACAATCAAGTTGGGCCATGGGCTGATGAGCCAGTCCAAGCTCGGGTTAGACCGTCGGCCATGAGCTTTTTTATGAGGCTTAAATTCACCTCTACTGCTTCAAATTATCTTCTCTCTCCAAAAACAAAACCCACCACCACATTTTCATCAACAAAGTGAATATGGTGCTTAAAATCATTGATGTTATAAAAATTAAGAAAATATAAAGCAGATAAAGTAATAGATTGTAAAGTAAATAAAATAATAAACTTAACACAAAATATAGAGATAATTGAGTTATTCAAGCACTCTTGTTTGGTTCTTTAAGAACCTTTAAATAAAAATCCTAGAATTTAGTTATGTTGTTTAATTCAATGATTAACTATATATTTCAGTATACTTCTCACTATTTCTTTCTTTCTCTTTTGATTTCAACTCTCTTTTTCATCACTTCTTGTACATCTGAATGAATGAACGATCCCTCCATTAATATGAAAAAATTAAATAGTAAAAACATTTACTAAACCTACTAAGACTATACATCAATAAATATGACCCACATGTTTCATAACAATTGAAACTTTGTAAGGGCTTCCATAATTTTAAGCAAGCTACTTGAACACAAGTCAATTTTGATAGTGCAATGCTCGCTTCCTATCATATATTTTGGTAGGTTATACAGAACTCCAACATAATATATGTGTTTCATCAATAGCAAATTCCATGAATTTCATGAGTTTTTTCATGTCTTACATGAATACATTCATCAAATATCATGCCTATATGTAAGATTCACCATATTTAAAAAAATCGTAAGATCTACCATGATCTTTCAGATAGAAAAATTCTCTAGTGTACAATTCACATCGTATGCAATCCTATTACAAAATTACATAAGTTTTCACGAATTTACATGAGTGATATCACAAAAATACATAAGTTTAACATAAATTCACATAAGTCTTAAATTTTCACGAATTTAGGTGAATTTGTGTTCAACTTGCATATTTTTGTGAGATCACTTATGTAAGTTCATAAAACTAAAGTAATTTTGTGGTAAATTTACATACGATGTGTATTACATACCGGAACATTTCCATTTTAGATATAGTAAATTTTGCATGCTTGTATGTATTTTGTAAACTAGCATAGAAAGTGTAACAAACTAATGATATTCACTCGATGGCATATATCATTTTCATAATTTAATTCATCTCCCTTCTAATCAAATACATCCGAATAAAACAAATAAAAACTTTCGTGAAATGTTTGTCAGAAATCATATTTTGGATGCCCTTCACATATGTTTGGAATGCCTAAATATTAAAAGGGAAATGAAATGAGTCTGTCATTACTTACAATTCAATACTAAGTTAGCTAATATTAGAGGCAATAAAATTTTCGATCATGATATTAGAGGCAATAATCTAATATCAAATTTTTACTTAATTTGAGAAAATGATTGTTGCTTAAGCAAAAAAATTGGTAACTTTTCCACTCCAATCTGTTTTCAAATGGTGGAATCATGAGTACCCAAAAGCATTCTCATTCTCCTTAAGATTCATGGCATCCAAACTAAAAAATAATATCAATGATTACCATACACAAGGAAAATTTTATGGTACATATGTCCTCAAAAAGTTTGTACCATATGCCTAATTATGCAGAGTAGATTGGAAAATTCTCTGGTGTGCAATATAGACCATATGCAACTCTACACAAATTTACATAAGAGATCTAACAAAAACACATATACAAATTCGCATAAGTCTTAAATTTTCACGAATTTAGGCAAATTTATGTTCAATTTATATATTTTTGTGATCTCACTTATGCAAAATTGTAAAAATTTACATAATTTTATGATAGAGTTATATACAATATGCATTACACACCGAAATATTTCCTGTGATGGTCAATTTTTGGTCAACTTGATTTTGAGGCTTTGTGATGTTATTTGACTTTTGTGATGTTTTTCATTATGACCCAAATGGTTTTAAAATTTTGTAGTTTTTAATTATGAACTGAATTTACCTTGACGAGGACTATAGTTATGAAGCTTTTTGTAGTGTGCTTTTTATTTTCCTTTTTTTTTTTTATTTTAAAGGAACCAATTTTGCTTTGGTTATGATCTAAATTAATAAAAGATATGAACCATTGTAATTTAAATTTTAGGTGTGTATTATATATAGAAGGACTATTCTCTTGTTTTCATTTGCAATGCATTTTTCATCACTTTTTAGCAAATTGAACGTGAGAATAGACATTATGAGAAATTGATCATTCTATTCCATTTCATTCTAGAAAATCAGACACTATCTAAAACAGCATATCAGAAATCAAAACACAATACAAATTCTATAGTTCCAGATCAGTTCAACACTCTGAAACATACAGATGCAACAATACCAACTACCTAATGACCAGAAAGCATCCTCAAACTAAAGAAGGAAACAGAACTGAGTGTCAACAAAGTTCTTTTGAGGGTGTTTGACTTCAAGGTTACCCATAAAACACTAAAAATTTAGCTACTATTATTTCATATTTAGCACCAACACCACTAACCCAATGTTGTCGATCACTTTCCAGGGCTTTCTGGGAATGTGAAAAACAGGGGAAAAAGAAAAAGAAAAGACAAATAAAGGTAAAAAGCACACAAAATATAACCCAGAGTTGCAGTATAGTTGAATGTGTCATCCGATTTGGTGGCAAAAACAGAATCATCAACTGGCCTCACTGATTGTTATTACTCACCCTGAAGTATCTACCCAAAAAAAAATAGACAACAAAGAAAAATACGAACAACACATAGGGAAAACAGAAAAAACAGAAAACCAAACACGAGCCACAAGAGAGCACCAATGCCTTATTCATTTAAATTAAAAGCTGATCTACAATATTACTCACCCTGAAGAACTACAATAAACTACCTACCTTGACTACAAAATTTACCAATAAGATCCAACTGAATCCAAAAGATTTCAGTCACACGAGAGAGAGAGAGAGAGAGAGAATTCTAAAATTATCCATGACATCTGCATAATTCCCATAAGTTCGTCATGAAGGAAAGCCACCATTACATCACATTTCACATCATTTCTTTTTTATAATTTCCCAACAAGATGCACAAAAAACAGATACATTACAAAACAAGAGTAATGACAATCCACAAATAATCCTCATATGACAATTTATCTTACACACAATGCTCACAGTAGTGGAAACAATACCTCAGTAAAATACAACTGATTTGTATACTTTGCTTACAAGGGGCACACAAAATCACCGCTTGCTTCTATATCTTCTGTATCAGCATCATCCAAGTCATCCAGATCCATGCTGCCTCCAACAAAATTACCTCCATTTGTGGGCACCTCAGAAGGTTTCATCGCCTCCTGTATAATTCCCACTACCTCTTCAATGCTTTGGGATGGGTTATTTACATCATTGCTTTGATAGGTTCCCCCTTCCATCAATTCTATAGGCAAGTTCTTTAGGAACCAAGGGTGTTTTTTAATTTCTGGAATTGTTATTCTCTGTGAAAGAATCAATGGAAAACAAATTAAGATAAATACAACCTCGCTTATTAATGAATCCGGTCTAGGAATCAGGTTCAGGTATGAACTGACGCTAAAGAGAATACCAAAACTTGAGCACGGCTCATTTATGAAATAACTTCAGCTTTTTAATAATCATTATATATTGCTTGGCATCTCACAGTTGGAACCTACGTTACATGGACTTGGGTAAAATGCGAGTGTGTGTCCAAGTGTCTGATTTTCATAGACTTAGGCCATGTTTGTTTGGCTCCACGAGTGAAGGGATTAGACTAATAGTGAGGGAGGGCCACATAGAGAGTGTGGAAGGTTGTGATGAGATTAACACTCCAAGGGGACTAGCAATCCCCCTCCTCGGTTGTACTAGTATGGAAGGAAAACATATGGATTAAAATATTAAATAATGGATTAAATATAAAATATTAATTAGAAATCTAGTGATGAGATTAATGAATTAAAATATTACATAAAATGGACTAAAATATTTTTAATATTATTTTTTTTCAAACAATTTATTTGTGAAAGAAATATTTAATTTTTTAATAAATACTAAAAATATGATTTTTTTTTTTTTTATATTTAGTGATTTTTTAAATGATTTTTACACAAAATTTATATTTTTTTTTTGAGTCTCTCTTAGAAAGTATAAAAATAATTACTATTGTAATATTAAAAAAATACTAAAATTAAAAAAATATGAATTTTATATATTAATACTATATATATACAGTATTACTACTCTGGTCTGATGGTATACAAACAAATACTATTTATCCTACATCTCCTACGTGATAACACCACACTAATAAGATACTCACTCAATCCCACCATACTCTTACGGCATGTTTGTTTGGACGGACTAAATAAGGGGGGATTATAATCAACCGGACTGTTAATCCTGGGATACATTGTCCCCAAACTATTTAGTTAGATTAGATTTGTATCTTTTGTTTGTTTAGTTATGGAATTAAATGTCTGGATTAGACTATTCTATTGAATCCTATGTTTGTTTGAGATATTATGGAGAAGGATAAATGCTCAAAAGACTATTTTGCCATTTTGAATTATTTACTAAAATAATAAGAATAATAAGTAGGTGTTTGGCATGTACTAAAAAAGTGCACTTTTTTTTTGCATATATATACTTATTTGGGTCACATCAATCAACATCTATCAACATCTTCTCTCTACTTTTCTACCTACTTTCTTTACTTTTCTACACTTTTTTTTTCTTTTCTTTTTTATTTATTTATTTATAAAAAGTCAAAAAGTGCATTTATTTAGAGCATCCCAAACTAATTTTATTTAATTTTTTTACTAAAACTTTTAAAAAATTAAGTAAATAGAATATTAATAAAAATTACATAAATTTATTTTAATTTGTAGTTGAGATTTTTAAATTTTATTTTACTTTACTAAGTATAATTAATACCATATGATTATTAAAATAAATTAATAAATAAAATTTATTAAGTATAAATAATTTAATAAAGTGTAAATAATTAAATAAATAAATTTTATTTTTAAAAAGATATTAAATAGTAGAGGGTCAAAAATGTAATTTCACTATCTAATCCCCATGGGATGAGTTATCCTATGGATTGTGTCAACCCCCCCCCCCCCGAACCAACCCCACCCACCCACCCACCCAATGGGATAGAACAATCCCATATATTTGGGATTCATAGTCCGGTACAAAAATTTTCAATTAAACAACGGACTATTAGTCCAGAACGACTATTAGTCTTATCTCATGCTTGAATCCTTCAAACAAACACCACCTTAATCCCCTCCATCCTATGGAACCAAACAAGCGAGGCCTAAGATATTGGGATATTTATCCAAAATTAGATATGGGTACGGAGATACATCATGGATACTGATATACATTGCATATTGTATAAAAATTTTAGAATAAGATGTGGTGAATTATGTAGAAGTGTATTTGAAGTTAAAAAAAGATTTAGGAGGGAAATGAAATTTCAATTTCTTTAGCAAATATGAGTTTCTTCTTTTTCAAACACCCTAAAAATTAGAATTTAAGTGTCCAACATGGGTACAAGCATCGGACACATACCCCACAATTTTACCCTTGTCAAATCCAAAGAGTCATGTAACACAGGTGAGCACAACATTTATCGGGGTATGCAGTAGTGTACTTGACTGGACTCTTAATAATTTTGTTCCAACAGTAGTAAATCAAGTTATTAGATAGACAATATTTACCTTTTCAGGGTTAACCATAAAAATCCTGGTTAAAAGATGTCTACACTCGATGGAAATTTGGACATAATCTGGAATTGAGTAATGGACACTAAGAATCCGCTGTCATGAACCCAAAATTTTCAATCAGAATTCTACAATATAACAATAAAACAAATTGACATGGCAAATAGTTTTCCTTTCACTCTCATTAAAAGTTTGTAGTCTTACAACAATAGTGTTTCTGAAGTTTTTAGGATCAGCAGGATCTTCAAAGGGATAAGCTCCAACCAGCATCACATATAAAGTGACCCCACAAGACCAAACATCTGCAAGCTATAGTTCTTCACGATTAGACATACGTAATAAGTTTCAAGAGACCCCAAAAAAAAAAAAAAAATATGAAATGCATGAACAAACAACCATTGTGTACTTATATCACCTTTCCATCATATTCTTTTTTTGACAAGACCTCGGGTGCAATGTAGGCTGGTGTTCCGACAGTTGATTTTGGTTGAGAATGAAACACAGATGACTGCGAAACGAAGCCATAAAATAATCTTTTACCAGATTTCAAGAAAAAAATGGGGTTGGCATAACTGGTGAATTAATTACCTTGGAGTACCCAAAATCACATATTTTGACACGTGGTGCAGTGCTTCCATCTAAAAGTGTATTTTCCAGCTTAAGATCTCTGTGACAGATTTGCTGCAACAGATAAAACTACGTTAAAACTAACACTACTGAACACAAAACCACAGCGGATTTATGATGGGGAAGGTCAAAGATAATACCATTGAATGACAGTAGCTGACCCCTGATATCAATTGTTGAAAAAAGAATCTTGCCTGATGCAGATCAACAAAAGGAGCCCCGAATTAGTTGTATTGATAATTTTGAGGAATAAGAAGAAATGAGGTTGATGTTGCATTAAATTGCCAGGGAAAAACTATCTTCCTCAAAAAAAAAAAAGTTAGAAATTATGAAATCATTCAAGGTTAATATGTTCCTTTCTGAGTGAAGGTAATGATTTCTTGCTCACTTTGAAGGTCATGCTGAATCTTTTTAGTATCTTATATACATTGTATGTTTACATGTTCACAATCTTTTAAACATACTATGTGGAGCACATTCAGGCTTCCGCAGCAACATACTACAGTGGTGTAGGAAATGAATGTATTGAAATTATTGATTGATATTCAATATCTTGATTGTTTGATCTATCTAATTTGTGTACAAGAGCTCTCTTTTATAGAGAGAAATGGGGGATACAATATAAGCCATAATGGAGCACTATAATAGTGAGCACTAGACTAAGTGGTGTAGGTATATATAGTGGGCACTAAACTAAGTGGTGTAGGTAGAGTAATTGTTACATTCAACAGCCCCCCTAACTCAAGGGGGTTAGGAACTAACCAACTTGAGTTTGGAGAGAGTAACAAAACAGAAAAAATAATCTGACAAATAAAAGTAGATAGGAGACACTGTATGGTCGTGTCAGACCGTTGTAGAAGACAGTTTATGGGGTCATGTCGGACCGTTGTAGAAGATAGTTTATGGGGTCATATCGGACCAATGTAGAAAACAGTTTACTGGGTCATGTCGGACCGATGTAGAAAACAGTTTACTGGGTCATGTCGGACCGTTGTAGAAAACAGTTTACTGAGTCATGTCGGACCGTTGTAGAAGACACTATAAACAGTTTACTGGGTCATGTCGGACCGATATAAGAGCTAACCGGAATCAATGTCGGGACAGTTTACAGAGTCTTGTCGGACCCATATAGAAGCTAACCGGAATCAAAGTCGGGACAGTTTACAGAGTCTTGTCGGACCCTTATAGAAGCTAACCGGAATCAATGTCGGGACAGTTTACAGAGTCTTGTCGGACCCATATAGAAGCTAACCGGAATCAAAGTCGGGACAGTTTACAGAGTCTTGTCGGACCCTTATAAGTCGCACCATCAAAAGGCGTGCCCAATCTTATCAAAAGGCGTGCCATCAAAAGGTGTGCCCGACAGCCATCAAAAGTCGAGCCATCAAAAGGTGTGCCCGACAGCCATCAAAAGGCGCGCCATCAAAAGACGTGCCCGACAGCCATCAAAAGTCGAGCTATCAAAAGGCGCGCCGAGTTGTCGTCTGGCGTTGAGAGGCGCGTGATACGCGTGTCTGCTTGGCCTATTTATACCAAGGCGAGGCTGCCGCTTATGCAGAACAAAACATCTGCTGAAAAAAACTCTTAGAAACTCTTCGTTTTCTTGAGAGAGATATTCTGTAACTCTATTGCCCAGAAAATGGCTTCTTCTTCCCGTTCCGCTACCCAGAACATAGCCTCTTCTTCCCGGGGTCTTACTCTCTTTCCCGACCTCAATGAGTGCACAAGAGAGATAACCGGGGCAGTTGCCCTAGAACCGCAACCAAGTGCCCTTGGACCAAGCCCCCCTGGTTTTGCACCGTTGAACTATCCGATAGTGGCAGTTGAGCAGATAATGGCTGCTCAATCTGATACTGAGGCCAATTATTATACATTAAGGTCATGTGTTGAGACCATGACTGCGGTCAACAACCTGTCGCACCGGCTTCAAAGTAGAACAAATGAGGTGCAGCAGGTAAAAGCCCAACTGGCTCTGCTCCAGCGCATGTATACAGATGCCCGAGCAGAGATATGTATGCTGAAGGCAGAAAACAAGGAACTGAAGCGGAAGGCCACCGTGATGCTCAGATTTGGAGGACCGCCATATGTGACGGTTGAGGAGCAACGGGAAGTGAACGTGCTCGGCGGCGTGGGAAACACGGAGGCAGCACCGGCAAGGGACGCCCAAGACAAAGGCAAGAGGAAGCGAACAGCTGAAGAGGTGAAAAAATAAGGCCGGTTTTTGTTGTGGTGGATTGTGGTTTTTTTTTTTTTTTTTTTTTTTTTTTTGGTGTAAAAATGTGATCGGGGTTTATCCCCGAGATGAATAAATGACAAGTTTGGAAAATGTTGTTGGTGGTGTTTTTGTTTAAGAATAAAAAATAAAATAAAAGAAAATAATGGATAAAGAAAATAAAGAAATAAAAAGATGTTGGAACATTCGGCAATCCAATCAATGAAGGTGGTGAACTTCTTAACTGGCCAAGAGGAGTTACGCCATCTGTACCCAAACCCAACATAAAATCCCACATAGCAGCGACATTCTTCCCAATTGATCCCTCCACATAGGTGTAGGGAGAACCCAAACAGATACTAGCTTCTGGCGGTGGATTTGTGGTGGATCGAACTGGAGAGGCTTCGGGTGACCGCTTCTTTTCAGCAGTAAGAACTTGTGACAAAGCAGCTACTGCAATTGCTCTCTGTGATCCTTGACTTGGGCCTGACGACCTTGCAGCAGCAGCAGCACTTTTGCTGCCAGAAGATGGACTAAATGCAGACGACAAGGCAGCTAAGGCTGAAGCTCTTTGAGTTGGTCCACCCTGATTTGACCCATTGGACTTATCCTCTACAGCTTGACCTGCTCCAAAGAGTAGCATAACCTTCTTCTGGAATGAGTTTCCATGAGCAGTAGCTTTCACAGGATCCCATGAAAAATATGCAGTGAAGAAGCATGGTTCATTTCCTTCCGTGACTTTGTATAGTGGCACATATAGAGACAAACCTTCCAGAGATGCCACCATATCTATGTATTTCTGGCCAAATTCAAAAGCATTTTGCTTTTCTTTGGAGTCTACGGACTGACCAACCCAAACAAACACTTCGGCATGTGTGTCAAGTATCAAGATATCCTCGGTCAACAGGTCATCTTGAGAGAAGTTGTAAACTTCTTCAACCTCAAACTTTCCTTCTTTACTGAATGAGAATGTGAACAAGTGGGAATCTCTGACATTATCCTGAGCTACCTTTTTGCTGGTATAACTTTGTTTCCCTCCAAGAGCAAACCAGAAGGATGAGCTCTCAGTTCCTTCTTTAGCATGTTTCACAGTTCCTCCTGGCTTCAAAAATTCTGCAACCTTTGCAGCCAACTGCTGCTGCTCAAAGGTACTTTGATTTCCATGCCAAGTAAATAATGAAGATCCAGATTGCAGAAGGAAACATTCATTGGAGTTCAATGATGTCGCAACAGCATCAACTTGGACAGCTTTATTTTTGTGCACAGAAGTTCCAGATATCCGGATGAGCGCAACACAATCGGCAGTGTAAGTTTCATCATTTAAACCTTTGTCTGCAATATAGTTTTTGTAACCAGAGCTCATTCCACCCTTAAGAACCACCATAGGCTAGAAGATGGTACTCAGTAAAGAGTAGGTGAATTTGATGTGTATTGATAGAGATTACAGCGGAATAGGTTGAGGTCCGGCGGACGGCCAAGGCAAGGTTGCCGCCCGCCGGTAAGGCGAAGAACACCAAGAGCTTAACCTATTGCTCTGATACCATGTAGGAAATGAATGTATTGAAATTATTGATTGATATTCAATATCTTGATTGTTTGATCTATCTAATTTGTGTACAAGAGCTCTCTTTTATAGAGAGAAATGGGGGATACAATATAAGCCATAATTGAGCACTATAATAGTGGAGCACTAGACTAAGTGGTGTAGGTATAATAGTGGAGCACTAAACTAAGTGGTGTAGGTAGAGTAATTGTTACATTCAACAAGTGGTTTACATATTATCATAACTACATAGAACAGGAAAGGGACATCAGATTGAAATGATATCATGCAAAAGAAGAATGAAATCCGGGTCAAAATGATAATGTAAGATGCTTGGAATCACTTCTGAAAATTGTATTAATCTGCTGCACAAAGTGGGGAGTCATTTCAAATTCAATGAAAATTGGATGGACTCGATTCAAATGTCATGTAGACACCGTGTCTGATATGAATAATTTCCTTCCCAATAGCAATATAAGCAAACCTTCATGGTTCAAGATTTTAAGTGAACTTTTCCCTTTTTACTTTACCTCATCCTCGTTGAATCTGCCAGCATTGCATATCCTCTGGAAGAGCTCTCCTCCCGCAGCATACTCCATAACAATTGCTAGATGAGTGGGCGTTAACAAGACCTGCAAAGAATGGTCCCAACTCAAAACATCAAAAATTAAACCCATTTCACTCCATACAAAGTACTCGTCCATTTTAACTTTTATTTTAAACTGCTGAAATTAAATTCAATAGGAATCAAATCAATTGTAAAAACTACTTTAATACTTGCCAATCCTGTCTTGGGGAACTGTAATGAGTACAGTAAGCAAACCCGAGCTTAAAGTACTAACTTGACCAGAAAATTAAAACAGAGGTTTCATATTGGGTTATTAGAGCATCTCCAATCCTTACCCTCTCTTTTTTCATCAAATTTGAGTGAAATTTTGGTTAAAAGCTTAGTCTGACATGAACACTCCAATCCTTAATCGTTTTCTTTGTCAAAAGTTGTAGAAAAATTACAAAATTATCCTAAAAATATGTTTAACCATTTTTTATGAAAGAATTTAAATTGGATATAAATGGCAACTTCAGAATTCAAATTGGATGCCTTTCAATTCCAATTCCACTGTTTGGTATATTACATTAGATTTTAAATTAAATTTGAAATACATGCCCAAACTCCACATATATGAAAAGGCAATTTTTTTTTTTGAATTCGACAGATCGAGAGGGCTAATTGATATCCATTTCTTGTGCAGCCAAACATTTCCAAGACAATTAGTTCTATAAAAATAAGCTCATTAAACAGGGAGAGGGAAAAAAAGTGAAACGGATCATTTCCAAATATGAAAAATATATCACTATCAAACACTCCCAATACCCAAAATGGACCAAAACAGAAGAGTCTAACTCCAAAATTATACAAGCAGACAAAAATTAATAACAAACATAACAAATTTTCATAGTATGTGACAAAAGTTAATGACAAACCTCTTTAAATCTAACAATATTGGGATGCTTCAATGATCTGTGATTCATGATCTCCCTCTGTACATGTTCATCAATCTGCAGCAAAAAAAGAACCTCAGAATAAACCCAAAAAGAAAAAAAGAAAAAAGACCCAGATGGGAAAAATGATAACCCAGATGGAACAAAAGCATGAAATTAAGAAGAAGAAAAAAAAAAAAAAAAAAAAAAAACTTTTCGCCTCTCTCGATTAATTTGACAGCAAAGAGCTCTCTGGTCCACTTATCTCTAACAAGCTTGGCGACCCCAAAGTTACCAGACCCTATATCTTTCACAATTTCATAGCGTTCCATCACTTACAAACTATCAAAAGGGATTGAATACAGACAGTCTCTCCTCTCTCTCTCTCTCTCTCTCTCTCTCAGTTGTTACTGTTCTGGTTTTCTCCATAAGGACTATGAATGACCACAAGTCAAAAATGGGGGGTTTCCTGGGGTTTTGCTACGACTATTATTGGCTGTTTTCTACGAGTTTATCAGCTCTCTACAAAAAGTAGACTTACAAAATATTTATAAATTTATAAAAAAACAATTATAATTTTAATTATTAAAATTGATGAAGTAAATATATATAATCAATTTCACAAGTTTAATATGAGAATTTAGAGAAAATATGATTAATATACACTTTTGTATAATTATATATTATATTTATTTCTCTTGAAATTTTAATTCATATAAAAATTATATTAATTTTTTGCCAGTAATTTATTAGTAATGAAAAAATAATATTGTCATATATTTTTAACTAAAAATATATATATATATATATATATATATATTATCTTTATTTATTGTAATGATTACCCACCATCTTCAATAGTTTCAGACATTTTAATCTTATTAAAATAATGGTTAGTGATTAGCATAATTATGTCAAAAATATATAATTAATTGTATTTTTTTCTAACTTTAGAGAAGGTGAGTGTAATTTACCCTTAATATAATTATCTCGATTTGTTTGTAAGTCAAGTAGTTTTTATGATTATTAAATTTTAAATTATCAATCACAGAATTTCATAAAAAAATTGAAAATTTATTTGTTAAATTTTTTGATAATTGGTGAAAAATCAAACATGTTTGGTTAATTAAGACAAAAGATTTGAGACTTTTTTATTGAAACATATTAAGGTTTCAAATAACTTTTAAAAAAAGTTAAAATTTTAACTTAATAAATCTTTTTTCGCCAAATAAAGTTTCAAAAAAAATCAAGGTCATAACTTAAAACTGTAACTAAACACTATTAATAAATTTTTTTTTTTTAAAAATAAATAAACAAAAGTTGACTTACAAGTATTACCAATGAGTAGTGTTATTCTAATCCAAAAATTAGACTCACTTTTCAATTCTAATGATATAATAATCTATTAAAATATGTAAGGCAACTCTCTCTCTCTCTCTCTCTCTCATTTTCTCATATGTTATATTAACCAATTTAAGGGGGCCAAATTACACGACGTATAGTGGGCCAAGGATAGAAGACGGCCCACTTCGATACAGGCCGAGCTAAGAGTTCGACCCTAGCCCTTTGCCCACTCTGAAGTGCGGCCAAGCTAAGGGTTTGGCCCTAACCCTTTACCCTCTATGAAATGCGGTTGAGCTAGGGGTTCAGCACTAGCACTTTGCCTACTATAAAGTGGGCCGAGTTCTTGAAGAACAGTCTGATGCCACGATGACAAAAAGGACATCCCTACAAACACTGTTTTGTTCCTACCTACTCAAAACGTGGAAACACAGAAGGATATGGGAACATGAAGCACATATACTGAAAGGGCTGAATGTAAAACAGGTCGGATCCAAGCCTTGGGCAGGTCCAATCCTCTAAGCCCAAATCCAAGCGGGTCAGGTGAACATGTGGGCAAGCTAATTAAGCCCAACTCCATGATCAATAGTCCATTCAAGTCCTCAAGCACTTGGGCCCAACTCGCAGTGGAAAGGCCAGTCTAGCTGCGATGCTGGGCTGGGCCAAGCTGTAGGACTTAATCTATGGACCAAACTGATTGGTTGAACCCATCATTAGAACCAAAGTGGGTCGAGCCCATACAAAGATATCCGAATGGACCAGCCCATCTCTACAAACGGTCTTGTAAAAGGCTGAACCGAGGCACAACGGTACCGAGCTGAGGCCACCTCTTAGAGAAACGTGAAAGCTATGAATGCATGCACATAGAGGATGCCACCTCAGCTGGTCCCCTCCCCCTAGAATCATGGAAACAATTGATCAAGGGAATGTGATCTGTTACAAGCATGGTTACAATGAGTATATGCATACATTGTCAACTACCCAATGGTCCCTTACCTGGAGCAATGTTAAAAGGAGCCTAATAGCACCAAAGCTTTATGAAACCATCTTGGGCAACAAGCAAAGTTTTCTATATAAGCCTCACTCTCTTCACATTGAAGGTATCTGATCTTAACTTGAGCACAACCGAGTTTACTCTTTCATTTCCTCTCTCTACATCTAGAGAGAGTCCTTCATCTTCTCCAATCACTCATTTCCATGGCGGAGGGGTTTTCCAACCAACCTCGGCCAGACAGCCTTGACGGTGTTCTGTGTAGCAGGTCTTCGGTTCCTGGACAGTCCATTCAGTTGCGGAGCTTCGATCCACAATCATCTCGTGCGGTATTCGGTACGCACAATTGGTGCAGTGGGTGTGGAGCAGCTTCATTTCTGAGTTCTGCACCTGATTCCGGCGATGGGAATTGAGGACATTCCATCATCGGCATTGACTCCACAAACGGAGAAGACGAAAGACAAAGGCTTGGCGCTCCCGATAGTTCTGGAAGAACAGACCGGAAACAACAACCGAACTCCTGAATCTATTGAGCATCAACTGCCCTTCGTTAGAGGTTTTTCTCACCATTTCCTATTAGAGAAGAATTACAGAGATAGAATCATTGATTCCATGGGAATGGAGATACAGGAATTGAAATCACAACTCAAGAAGATGATGGGAAACCCAATGGAGAAAAGGACCAACGCAGAACCCTCTCACTTGCGCCGGAGAAGTCCATCCTTGGAACCACCAGGGAAGAAAGTTCCTAGAAATAATTTTGGGCAGCGAAGTTAGCCAACTCTGATGCAAAGTGAAACAGTGAGCAGCCACACCGTAGTTCGCGCCGGAAGAAGGCTAAGAGGCAAAAAATGGTCAGCCAGCAGACGGAGTATCCTATTCATCCTCAAGATCTCTGTACCTGGTTAGTCGGGAATAGAGAAAATGAATAACGACGGGAACAGGAAGTTTAACATCTTGATCACACTCTTCATCAAAGGGAGCACCGAGCACTAAATTAGCTCGTCTCCTCTTCTTTTTCTCCTGTATCTAGCACTTTCAGACCATGCTGTAAGCGCAGTACTGATTTGCAAAGTGAAAAATGAACAGAGGTTGGTGTATACAGCAAGACTCTCCTAGATGCTGAAACACGGTACCTACCATTGAAAAAAATAGCTTACACCCTACTCATTATCTCAAGGAAGCTACAACACTACTTCTAGGGTCACACCATCAATGCCCTCACCGAGTTCTTCCTCAGATCTGTCTGTGGCCGAGCTGATGTCTCGAGCCGAACGACGAAATGAACGGTCGAGCTTAGTGAGTCCGACATTCGGTATCAGCCCAGAACAACAATCAAGGCCCAGGTCTTGGTAGACTTTGTCGTCGAATTCGCCCCCGCCCAGACCATCGAACGCCTGAACCCCAACTCAGTACAGGTGTCACGCACCACCGAACTGAGAAAACAATGTGCTTTGGAAGCATGAAAACTCTTCATTGGAGACATCTGAAAACTCTATGTTGACGGATCATCTAATAACCGAGGCTTGGGGGTAGGGGTGGTACTTACTCATCTCTTCAGAAGGACTCATCTGGGAACACGCTCTGAAGCTTGGATAGAAAGCCTCTAACAACGAAGCGGAATATAAAGCACTATTGGCTAGTTTGTGCAGTGTCGAGCACTTCAGCGCGGATGAGCTCCCGGTTTTCAGCGATTCTTAGTTGGTCGTCAACCAACTCATTGGGATCTGTGAAGCAAAAGATGAAAGAATGGCTATGTATGCAGACAAGGCCAAAAACCTAATCAAGAAATTTCGGTCCATACGGATCAATCGAGATAGAAACAACCATGCTGATGTTCTAGTTTGCCTTGGCTCATCAGTGGAAACCAAAGATGCTGGAAAGATTTGAGTCGAGTTTTTGTCGGAACCGAGTACTGCGTCTCCAGATTCAGTCCTCTGTACGAACTTAGGACCATGTTGGATGGATCCAATACTTAGTTTTCTGAGATCTGGCACTCTCCCTAAAGACAAGAAATAGGCAAACAAAACCATCATTAATGGCGTAAAGAAGCGGCTCGAAAGTACAAAAGGGAAATGGGTTGAAGAGTACCCCATGTGTTGTGAGCCTATCGAACAACGGCAAGACGCTCGACCGGGGAAACTCCCTATTCCTTGACCTACAGAATGAAAGCTGTTATTCCACTGGAAGTCGGTCTCCCTACCATCCGGTCAGAACTGTTCGAAGATACAAGTAACGAAGAAGCCATTGCTCAAGCACTGGACATGGCAAAAGGCTGAAAAGAAGCAACACTGATCAGACTTGCAACCAATCAGCAGTAGCTTATCAAGAGTTTCGATAAGAAAGTTCTCCCAAGACAATTCACACCTGGAGAGTTGGTTTTGAGAAAAGTCATGGATCACAAAAGGGTGTCTAGCAAAGGAAGTTTAGGACCTAATTGGGAGGGGCCTTACAAGGTTACAGTCGTTGCTGGAAATAGAGCATACTACCTGGAGAATCGCAAGGGCAAAACCATACCTCAACCCTGGAATATAACAAACCTCAAGAAGTACTATCAGTAGACTATCCCCTCTAAATATCTATCAAAGTGTAACGACATTTGTCTTTTGATCAATGGAAGAAGTCTCTCTACTTCCTTGAACATTTGTTTCCAGCACCTGTACAGCCTTAAGGCCAAAACAGATTGATCAACTTAGCCCCTAAGATTCAAGTTTCGGGGTTCAAACTAAAGATGGTTTGGACTAAGGTAGAGTTAGCAATAACTCTTGGAATAAGCTTCATTGGGAATGAACGGATTTTAGCAAAGTCAAGGAATGACTTTCGGAATTAGCTTCGGTTTTTACCAAACGGAATTAGCTTTGGTGTTTATCAAACGGACTCAGCTTTGGTGTTTACCAAACGGACTTAGCTTTGGTCTTTACCAAACGGAATTAGTTTCAGAGCGACCGAACGGACTTTGGTTTTGGTTAGCACTCAAACAAGCCAAGTGGAATTGCTTGGTGGAATTATGTTTGGCAACTAAAATGAAACTTAGCCAAGTGGAATTGATTGGTGGAAACCGCACTAACATTTTTTTTTTCTTCTTAATTGATCATTTCTTTTATGGAAATCATAGAATTTTCATAGTTACAAACGATTCTTTCTTAAGTACAAGTACATCAATACTTCAGTACTACTGCATACAAACAGAGTTAGAACAAACTAGGCTAAATTCTATTGGCACTAGTCTTACTCAACTCCAGCTGGGGGCAAACAATTGTTTTTTCAAACCAACCTAAACCTGAATAAGACACCTCTTCATACCTTTATCCCATTCAAATGCACTTATGCTATCAAAGTTGCAACAGACTTAAACAGTTTTGCCTATAGAGCATAATCTTCAGTACCAATTTTACTTAGCTCCAGGTGGGGGTGAACAATTGTTTTTCAGAACCAACCTAGACCTAAGTAAGACCCTCTCTTTTCATTACAAAACCAAGCACAGTCGGACAACATATTCGTTAACCAGACCAAGCAGCTATTCGGCCCGGAGGTCCCAACAGTGCTTGGCTAGGGGCAAACAGTACAGATAACATTCAGACATAGAAGCAAGAAAACATCAGATTGCAAAATCAAAAGGAAAATTCGATCATCCAACAAAGGCACAGCTGGCCTCACAAACATCAACAAAAAAGAAGAAAATTGTCTTAGCAAATATAAGGGGGCAACTCGTCAAGAAGACCGAGATTCAGTACAACAGAAAGCAAAAAAAAGAAAAGCAAAATGTGAAAAACTTCAAATTGTTTCAAAGATCACTTCAACTTTCATCACAAGGGAGAATCTCAAGAGCAGGGTTCACAGCCTTGTCCAAATCATCCTTAGGAGGAGAGGCAGATGAAGCTCCAACATCTTGGCAAACAGGGACCTCCTTGACCACCTCCTTTGCAGCTTCAATCTCTGGGATCCCATCTTCTTCAGTATGCACTGTCTTGTTGGCAGCATCACTCTCTGAAGTCTTGTTCGCAGAGCCAGTACCTGGAGATCTTTGATTGGGGAGTAGCAGGTGTGGTAGCAGTTTTCAAGCTTAAGAATTTGGAAGGAACATGGATGTCCTGGAACAGAAGGGACTCCTCAAGAACCTAGGTAGCAGTTAGGGCACTTGTCCAGCCTTTGAGAAAAAGCTTGTCATACAGAATCACGTCCTTCTGTATAGAATCGGTGCATTATCTCTGTACACCAGTACCACGCTGTCACGTGTCACCATAAAATGACACATGCAGAGCGCGTGTGTCAGGATTGAACTGCCACCAAGGTCGAACTGGAGCAGATTCAAACCGACGCGACGGTTGGGGTATTGAACAGTAGCTCCCCCCAAGGGAAACCTTAGCGCGAGCTAGGGGGCAAATGAAAGGGCTAAATGTGAAACAGGTCGGATCCAAGCCTTAAGCAGGTCCAATCCTTTAAGCCCAAATCCAAGTTGGTCAGGTGAACATGTGGGCAAGCTAATTAAGCCAAACTCCATGATCAACAGTCCACTCAAGTCCTTAAGCACTTGGGCCCAACTCGCAGTGGAAAAGCCAGTCCAGCCGTGATGCTGGGCTGGACCGAGTTGCAAGACTTAATCTATGGACCGAACTGATGGGTCGAACCCATCATTAGAACCAAAGTGGGCCGAGCCCATACAAAGATATCCGAATGGGCCAGCCCATCTCTACAAACGGTCTTGTGAAGGGCCGAGCCGAGGCACAGCGGTACCGAGTGGAGGCAACCTCGTAGAGAAACGTGGAAGTTATGAATGCATGCACATGGATGATGCCACCTCAGCTGGTCTCCTCCCCTTAAAATCACGGAAACAGTTGATCAAGGGAATGTGATCTGTTACAAGCATGGTTACAATGAGTATATGCATACATTGTCAACTACCCAATGGTCCCCTACCTGGAGCAATGTTAAAAGGAGCCTAGCAGTACCAAAGCTTCATGAAACCATCTTGGGCAACAAGCAAAGTTTTCTATATAAGCCTCACTCTCTTCACATTGAAGGTATCTGATCTTAACTTGAGCACAACCAAATTTACTCTTTCATTTCCTTTCTCTACACCTAGAGAGAGTCCTTCATCTTCTCCGATCACTCATTTCCACGGCGAAGGGGTTTTCCGGCCAACCCCGGCCTGGCAGCCTTGACAGTGTTTTGTGTTACAGGTCCTCGGTTCCTGGACAGTCCATTCAGTTGCGGAGCTCCGATCCACAATCATCTAGTGTGGTATTCGGTACGCACACATACCAAACCTGCATATCAGAGTATCACGTGGGTATGTCGTCCTTCTCCAATGAAGAGCTACCTAGTAAACAACAAAGGAGACATGTGGCAAAGAGAGATGGACTTGGGAAGCAAGACATCTCCCCTTATATAAAGTAATCTCGTTTACCTTTACAAGAATCTCGATTTCAATAGTCTCTCTCTACATTGATCTTCTCCACCTTCTCTCTATACTTTTGACTTTACTATCGGAGGGGTTTTCCAACCTAACCTCGGTCAGGTAGTCTTATCGTTTGCTACCTTATGCAGTTTTTCCGTGGAAAACTTTCCTTAGCTCCAAAGCTTTACTCCTCTCTATCGTGCAGAAATCACCGCTACACACTAATCATCTCACTTACACATCATTGGATTTAGAAAGTGGAAGTAAGCTTGTATATCACTTTCCATTACAATATATGGATGACTATTATATTTTCTTAATTTTTAAAGCACATAATAATATATTCTCTTTCCATAATTTATTTATTAGTTGTATGAATGCAAATTAATATTATCACCTCTTTAAACAAAAATGCATATTTTACTTTTAATTATTCATATGTGGACAGTATGCACACCACTTGCATTCATTCTATTTGGCTTTAGTTTTATTTAAAGAAAAGTCAATACAATTATATTAAGCTTATGAATTTTTTATTTCTCAAACTGCATTATGGCCAATTACACCACAATCGTTGTCATTTGTGTCGTAGGTTAATCTGACCTAAGTACGTCTAATTGTATCAATTTTGCCTTTAATATTTGTATATTTTGTCAATTTAATTTAATTAATAACATTAGTTAAGAAATTAGAAAACAAATAAATGGCAAAATAATTCATTAAAAAATGGGCCATTTTAATTGGACATCTTCCTAACCATCACTATGATGATAGTGAATGAACTATTTTGCCTCTTAATTTCATTTCATCTTCAAAAAAGATGTTATAAATTAGACTATGGAAGTATTTGATAATCTGATTCAACACTTAAAACTGAATGTATTATGTAATAATCAATTATGCCCGTTTGACAACTATAGTTGATATCACTTAAAAATTTAGGTACATCTTAAATTGTATGCTAATTTTGTTTTTGTTTTTTTTAAATTAAGTTATATATATGAAGCTTACTTAATTCTGACTGAATTTATAAATACTAAGTATAAGTATCGATATACACTATTATAAATTACTATCACCACCACCACCACCACCACCATCACTACCATTGCTACCTCCACCATTGTCACCACTACCATCACCGCCATCGCTTCTGCTACCACTACCTTCATCACTATTGTCATTGTTGCCATAAGCACATCATCTTACTATCACTATCATCGCTACCGCTACCGTTATTGCTACTACCACCATCAATGCTACCACTACTACTACCACCACCATGACCACCACCACCACCACCACAACCACCATGCCACCGCCGCCACTATTACAATATAAAAATCAAAATATACAATTTGAAAATAATAAATTTTAAATTTGATCTTATACATATCAAATAATTTATTTTTAATTCAGTACTTTTATTAAACAACTTTTTAGCTTAAAAAATTCAGCATTCATTTTTCAATACTTAATTTTCAAACTTCAATTTTCAGTTTTGAACTTTATCAAACACCACCTAAATTGACACATTGTGAAAAAAATTATAATAAAATTGATACAATTAGAATTGGGGACTAAATTGATACAAAAAATAAATTATAAGACCTGTGGGTATAATTTGTCTTCAACATTTTTTACCCTTTTTTTTTACTCGGATGATTTTGGAGAAGTTAGGCAGTTAACACATTTAACGCACCTATTAAACACATACAAATAATAATAATAATGGTAATAGCCATTTAAATAATAATAATAAATACAACTTGTTATTAGGGCTGCAATTGAACCGAATTATTCATGAACAAACTCGGTTCGGCTCATTAAGGGTTCGGCTCGGCTCAAGTCGACTCGTTTAGTAAACGAACCAAGCTCGAGGTCGAATATTAGATTCGTTTAGTAAACGAGCCGAGTTCGAGCTCGAGTAAACTCGGCTCGTTTATCTTTATTTAAATTATATAATAAATATATCTATATAACAATGGAAGGCTGATTTTGAATTCAAAATTGAAAATGTTTATGTGTCAAAATGTGAATCATCAGATTGCTTCAATCCAAGGGTTAAAAATGTCACATTCTCATTTGTCCTACAAGGACATTTCAATGGCTGAGATCAATATTGCTATTCACTCTGGATGGTCCAGATTTGGCCTTTGCTTTTCCTCTCTCCTCTTTCATCTCTGTCCAAATCCTCCCTCTCTCATTTCAGAGATATCCCTTCTCTTTCATACGCTCTTCTCTCTCTCCCTAGCAAGAGATCTGGCCAGACCACCCACAATGATATATATCACAGTGCAATGGAAAAGGCCAAAAACAGAGAAGAAGAAGCTGAAGAGGCCAAAGAAGAAGAAGAAGAAAGTGAAGAAGGCAAGAGAGTATTGAAGAGAAAGTTTGATGCTCAACAAGGAGATGATTTAAAAGAGAGTGAGAAAAGCCCAAAGGAAGAGGGGAATTTCAAGAAGGCCAAAAATGTGTGTCTAATCTCTCTGTTATGGCATAAATGATGAGAATTGTGTTACTTGTTTAGTTGTGTTAATTGGGTTTTGATTTGTTTACCTTTCGCAGCTTGCGATTTCGATGGCTACAAAAGCAACCTCGCTTGCAAGAGAACTTAAGTCGATCAAATCGGACTTTTGTTTTATGCAAGAACGATGTGCTCTTCTTGAGGAGGAGAATCGGAGGCTTCGCGATGGATTTGCCAAAGGGATTAGACCCGAGGAAGATGATTTGGTAATCACTTGACTCTATTTATCTAGAGTTTTTTCTATTCAAAACAAAATTTTCTTTGTATTTTAAACACGACTTCAAAACCTAAAATTTTGTTTCAAAACATAACTTCATGAATCGACCTGTGTTTGGAAAATAACTTAGATTACCTGTTGTAGAAAAGGGTTTTCTATTTTTTCCTTTATGATCGGTAATTTTTTATTGGATTTATTGGGGTCTTTAGGCTAAATTTGGGAACATAAACTGAGAACATTTTTATCTTCTCTGAGAACATAAACTGAACCAAATGAAAGCTTCAGAACATTTTTTTTCTTCTTTTTGTTTCACTCAAACATGGAAATTAAAGCTGAACCAAATGAAATATGTATTTGTTTGGTCATATGAGATTTGGATGTCAATTAAACTGGGTTTGGTATTCTTTGCTAGAAAAAAGAAAAAAAAATTAAACAGAAACAGATTTAAAATGAATTGAATTGGATCTTTTTTTCTTAGTTGGAAATCAAATAAGTAGTTCCATGTGTGTATATATGTAACTCTCTGCACATGTGAGATAACAGTGAACATGATTTTGTATTCTTTGCTTAAAAAACAAAGAAAAGAAAAGAAAAAGAAAAAGAAGAAGAGAAGTTTCAATGTGGGTATATATTTGTATCAATTAAATAGATTTAGAAATTAATTGAAATAGATTTTGTTTACTTTGCTGTAAATAAGAAGTTTTCATTTGTGATTCTTTTTGTTTTCTTTTTTTTTTTCTTTTTGCTTCACTCACAAAAAAAAAAAAAAACAGAGTGTTGGATTTGTTTATATAGATTTCAGATTTGTGTTAAATCATTGAGTTTGATTTGGATTTGTTAAATCATTTTAGATTTGTGTCCTTCTAAAAACTTTCTAAGATTTTTTTAACAAAAAACTTTCTAAGCTTCAGAGTATTTTTTTTTTCTTTTTGTTTCACTCAAACATGCAAATTAAAGCTGGGGGACCATACTGAATCATTTCCACCAATTGAAAGCTTCATAGAATTCTTTTTGTTTTCTTTTTTTTCTTTTTGCTTCACTCACAAAAAGAAAAACTGAGTGTTGGATTTGTTTATATAGATTTCAGATTTGTTTTGTTTCTATGCTAGAGTTTGATTTGTGTTAAATCATTGAGTTTGAGCTTTAAGATTTTCTAAAAACTTTCTAAGATTTTTTTTACAAAAAACTTTCTAAGATTTTCTATTTTTGGATCATAAATATTTTTTAAAATTTGAAAATATTTGTTTGAGTTTTATTTTTGTCAAATTTAAAAATAAATAAATTCTAAAAATGAAATTAAATAGTGTGAGAGTATGGACCTGTTTCACATGGATATATGCAAGACTTGAGAAAACTAAATACAAATATATAAATATATGAATTTTAAAGGACAGAGAGAAAAAATAATGGTCTTCATGTCAAATGTTTGAATGGGATTTCATCAGTTGAACTTAACTAAAAAGTATTGCATAAACAGAGCATTTTTTTTGGCAAATTTAATATAAAAGCCTTATCAGTCCCTTCTACAACTTGAGTCCCTTCTACAACTTGATGGCTACAATATAAATAAAAGCAATTTTGATGATAATGTTCACTAAGACTAATGTGAACTTTCTATTCAAGTTTTAAAATACTGTACACTTTTTATTGTACTCATTTTCATGCAGAATGTATAATTATTTTAGATTTTTAAAAATGTGTTCTAAAAACACACTATAGCAAATTTTTAAACTCACGATGGTGTTTAAGATTTTGGTCCGACTAATTCTTTAGTTACATGTAATATTTATCTCACACATCTGATAGCCTAGGTATGGAGCTTAATTGCATTGTAGTTGTATTTATTTAACATGAGTTGTTCATCACCTTAATATATTTATGTAATGAAATTAGATGAAGTGACAAAAAAAACATGCAAGTCCAAGATAGAGACAATCATCCCAAAGAGCTGAGTCAGAGATTTGGTGCACAACTTGAAGAAGAAGAGAAAAATCATCCCTTGGATACCCTTTGAGGGTAAAGTTAATTGTGCCCTTTGTTTTTCAAAATATGACAGTGGAATCTTTCATATTTAAAAAATATATATATAATTTAGTATTACTATATAGGATTTGGTTCTGAATCCTTTGAGCAGCTTTATGGGTAGGTCTTGACTCCTGCCAAATTAAAAATAGAATTGACCAAAGAGAGTCTCTCTACCAATAGTTTCTGATTTGTTTACAAGATCAAATCAAATTAATCTGCACAGTGACAGTTCAAAAGTGAATTAAAACTGGTTGCTGCCACATGAATCCTTCATGCAATTGTAGCATATATATATATGAACTGGTTTCCATTTTGAACATGAATATATATGAACATGAACATGAACATGAACATGAAGCTTCAGTTTTAGGGCCAATTTTTGAATCAGTCTATATATATATGAACTGGTTTCCAATTTTCTAGATGTGGTTTCCAATTTTCCCTTTTTCTGTCTTCAATCAGTTCTTTGTCTGGTTATGTTTTAGGATGAATATCCTTCGGCTCCCTCTTGGTCACTGTTGTGTTTTTCCCTTTTTTCTGAGAAATGAAAGTAGTTGTTTGGATTTGTTGTTTACATTCTCCATGGTTTTGTAGTTGTTTGGATTTGGGTTTGAGTTGTTTGAAGTGTGATAAAATTACCGGTTTTGTTTGTGCATATCAGCTCCAATTTTGTCATTTCTGTTGCATTTGTGTTTGTGTTCATAAAAATTAATTCAAAAACTTGGCAGAAAGTTTGTAATCTCTAGGTTTGTGTTTATTTATATGTGTGAGAATATGTATTTTATCTTTCAAGTTCTATTTTTCCCTTTTTTGATAAATTTCTTGACCCACAACAATTGTGAAAATAGCGTAGAGAATACCCTAAAAGTTCCATGGTCATCTTCTCCATTTATTCATCAGATCCAAAGCTCACAGACCCGTGGGATTAAAGGAGGGGTGGATTCTGCGAATGTACTCTTAGCTTTTTAAATTTTTTTATTTTATTTTTTATTTTTACATAGCCGTATTTTTTTTTTTTTTTTTTGGACAGAGGATATTCACTCTCTTCAGCTACATTGCTGGATGGATGTTGTTGTGGTCCTTGCTTTATTGTTCCAGTCCCTTCATCCAATTTCATGGTGTGTTCATCTGAGCAAACCAAATGGATAGTTTTATTTGATTTTTTTTTAAAATTTTTTTTATCAGTTGTTCATAGCATTTTAGTGCACAACGTTAACTCATTAATATTCTTTAATATGATGCTTGAGTTCTATTGGGAATTAAATTGTTCAATCTATTTTTAGTTTACAATTATTTTTTAAAAAAATTTAATATTATCGTCTATGACTTAAGGAAACAGAGAGTCTTCGTTTGAGAAGAGAGAGGAACGGGGGGGATATCAGTCGGTAAGAGAGAGAGAGAGAGAGACAGTTGAGAAGATTAATGTTTTACAATCTTTGAGAGAGACTGAGGTAATAGAGATATAGCAATCCCGGGTTTACCCCTTGTTGTACAGCAATCCGGACATGTGTCCGTGGGTGTTAGTAGTTGATTATTATCTGGTTTACATCCTTTCCTACTTTGTATTTGAGTTATGGGATGTGCTGGGCAGGTTTGTTACAGGTTGGTTGAGCTTAAGAACCAAAACTAGTTGCCCAGATTTTGGCCTGTCCGCTCGAGCGGAGCTTTTGATGCTCGAGCGGGGACCTTGTTGTTGCTTGTCCGCTCGAGCGGGGGCTTTGGCGCTCGAGCGGGGAATACACCCATCCAGTATTTCCTGTGTAGTGTTGGACGCTCGAGCGGGGGATTGGCCGCTCGAGCGAGAGGTTGTGAGTGACGCTCGAGCGGGGAGTTGGGCGCTCGAGCGGGGACCTAGTATGTCGAGATTCTGGGAGTGTGCATCCGCTGCTTGAGCGGGAGTTTGGCCGCTCGAGTGGGAGTCTGTGAGTGGCGCTCGAGCGGGGGTTTCCACGCTCGAGCGGGGCGACTCTTATTTAAAAGCGAGATCCGACTTTTTTTATCACTTTTCCAAGATCTTTTCTCTCTCTTACTTTTCCAAAAGCCATTTTCAGAGCTTCTCACTCTAAAACCGGCCTTTCTCTCTTAGATTTGATCTAGTAGGAGTTGTTTGCTCACTTTTGGCCTTTACAAAAGTTGTGTTTATCGTCGAGGGCTACATTTTAATCTGAAAATTTCAGAATTTGGAGCATTTTGGTTTTGGTCTTCATCTCCATTGGAGCTCAAACTTTGAGGTAGGGATATTCTACTCATCTTTATGAACTTTGTCCTTAAATTTTGGTATTTTGAGATGTTGGGTGTTGTTGCGTAATTTTGAGAGAGTTTGGGGCTTTTATGGAATTTTACAAAGTTGGGGTTTTATTTATAATGGACCCATGAACGTATTTAGCTTAGGGAAATGGAATGAATGTGGAATCATTGATAAAAATGGGACCTTAAGGGTTGTAATGTTAACTATGGAAAATGCCCTAATTACATTGATTAATTAATTGGGATAATAAATTGTGAGAAACGAGGAATTGAAATGGAAGTGCTGAAAGTGGGAATATGTGGGAATTAAAGGGTGTAGTTGAATTACTTATCACTCACCGAATTGAAATGTTAATATATTATCCATTTTGTGCATTTATTTACTGTATAGAAATAACTGCTTTGGGCTATCGGTGGAGGATAGTCTTGATTGTTGTAGACAATGCATGATGATTAGGCAAACTAAAACTGATCACTGAAATGTGTCATTGAGTGTGACAGTTGAAAGAATACATTAATTTTATGTATTGATTGGTGATGTGTATAATTATTGTTTATATGCATTGTGTTGTGTTGGAGAAGATAGGGGATGTACTCCACGGTTTAGGGGATGATAGGGGATGGACCTCTAAACCGGATGTTGTTTGGGAGAAGATAGGGGATGGACTCCATAGATATAGCTCATATGCTTATCTAGTAATGTGTTGACACAGCTCATACGCTTGTCTTTGGAAGTGTGATATTGCTCTTAGGCATATCTATGGAAGTGTTGATATAGCTCATATGCTTATCTGTTAATGTGTTGATATAGCTAGTATGCTTATCTTTTATTGAAATAGAAAAATGTTTAATATGAGTTACTGTCTCATATAAGTGGTTTGGCCAGGTTCTGAGCCATGGTTATAAATTGAGAATTGAAAAGAATGGAAAATGAATTGTAACATGGACTTGTATGTCATGAAACTGTAAGATGATATAAGTGGATGTATCAGTGTTGGCCATCTATCAACTGCTAATCTTTTAGTCATTGTTCATGGTTGGTTTAGTGTATTTCTACTAGGCTGTGGCTCACCCTATATGGGAACATCATTTTCAGGTACAGGTAGCATGCCACCTCCAAGGACATAGCTTGGGAGGCTTGAGGCGGATGGACTTTTGGTTGTATATTTTTTTTTGATGTATTACAGGTAGATTCAAGCCAAGGGCTTAATGTGTAATTGAGCTAGTGCTCTCTTTTTGTAACCAAGTGTTAACTTAGAAAGCTGTAAGCCCTTAGGGCATTTGCTTTTGTTGTTAACATGTAATACCTTTTGTAATGAAACTCTGATGAATAGAAGAATGTGGATCTTTTATATATCAATGAATGTCTATATTGATGGGTTTAATGTTGTTATATTTTTTGAGGGCGTTACAACTTGGTATCAGAGCGTATCGGGTTCGAATACTTTGGGTACGTGGGAAGTGATTAGGATCACAATGGGTTTGTCTCGCTTGAAAGAGACTTAGGTGTAGTGTCATATACCATGTGTTTAATTGATAACATGCTTATGTGATTATTTGGGTATGGGATTTAATTTCTAGGATGTTGATTGGATCCTTGGGTTTCTGGGAGTCTTGTTGGAAAAGCACTTGATCAATGCTGTTTCTAACCGGAACTCTAGTAACGCCTCGGGACTATCATTATCCGGAAATGAAATTCGTAAGTGCTTATGTGTTTATGTGCTTACGTGGAGTGAATTAAAGTTGTCCATGCATTGGGACGTGAGTGTTTAGTTTCAGCACATTTATGAATGTGCTAATGTTCTTCGTTTCCTTTCTTAGGATGTCAGGACGAGGAAAAGGCGGTAGGCGTGGTAGGCCTAGGAGACAGGAAGTGCCTATACCAGATGAGATTCCGGCAGTACAGGAGGGAGTTGGTCAGGCCAATGTGGCCGAGCCAGCGGGTCTGCAGGCTATGAGTGCCTTGGCCCGAGAGATAGCAGGAGCTTTGGGTATTCTCAGGGCTGGGAATCATCGAGTTGAGGCAGGGCCTTCTTTCTTGAAGAGGGAGTTCTTCCGGTCTAACCCGGAGGAGTTTGTTGGGGATCCAAAGGAACCACTGAAGGCAGACGAGTGGTTGGAACAAATGAGTAAGACGTTCGAGATGCTTGGCATCGAGGACGGAGCACTGAAAGTGACCTTGGCATCCTTCCAACTGAAGGGAGATGCGGGTCAATGGTGGAAGTATGAGAAGGTCCGTGTTGGTGGTACTTGAGAGGCGTTTGTAAATGCTTTCCAGGAGAGGTTCTTATCTGCAGTTGCCAGGGAGAAGCTGAGGGATCAGTTTAGCCGGCTCAAACAGGAGGGTTTGTCTGTGGCCGAGTTTGAGGCTACATTAACTAGCTTGTCCAGGTTTGCACCTGAACTTGTGGCGACCGAGGAACGCCATTGCTATGAGTTGAGCGGAAGGAGGCGCGGCCTCAAGTTGAGGGTTGGTGGGTTTTACATCCGAGAGTATAGACATTTGGTGGATGCTGCAGCTCATATGGAGCTTATGATGCAGGAGGAAGATGAGGAGAAACATAGAGGCTCCAAGAGGGGTCAAGAGGGCCAGGGTGATGGCAGGAGACAGAGGGGTTATAACCCTCAGCCGTCTCAGAGTGGTCTGGCTAGGTCGACTTTCCCAGTACCGAGTACAGGCTCCAGGAGGGGCAATCAGGGAGAGTTCACCTGTTACAAGTGTGGCCAGCTGGGTCACAAGGCTTCGGTTTGCCAGCAGAAGGGCAGAGGTCAGAGAGCTGCATCTTCTTCAGCTAGACCGCAGAGTCAGAGTTTGGGCAGGGGGCAGCCCTTGTCTTGCTATCAGTGTGGACAGCTTGGGCACCTGAAGAGGTTCTGCCCACAGTTGAGTGCCACTTCAGGAGCGTCTGGTTCTAGGCAGACGCAGGGTTTTCAGCCAGCTCAGTCTGTGCAGGCCTCGAGGGCCAATCCGGGGGCTCGTCGTCCCAGTCAGTGCAGCAGTCGTATGCTCCTAGAGGTGAGCAGGTGGATCAGGGGCCTACAGGGCGCGTGTATGCTGTTACCGTGCAGGACCTAGTACCGGCTCCATCAGTAGTGAGAGGTACCTTTCTGTTTTGCAACTCGGTTGCTAGGGTATTGATTGATACGGGTGCGTCTCATTCTTTTGTATCTGTTGCATTTGCATCTGTGTTGGAGTTGGAGTTAGCACTATTGGCATCTCCTATATGTGTAGTGTCACCTGTTGGGGGTGAGTTGATTTTGAAACACGGATGTAGAGGTTGTGATATAGAGGTCGCCGATCATAGGCTTCCGTTTCCTTTTGTAGTTATGCCCATGAAGGGCTTTGATGTTATTTTAGGTATGGACTGATTATCGTCATACCGGGCAGTTATTGATTGCTACCGCCAGAGGGTCACTTGTTGTACCGTGAGCGGGGAGTGTTTCCATTTCTTGGGAGACCGGGTTGGTAGTGTTGTGCCACCGGGGAATGATCCGCGAGGGCGGAGTGAGCTTAGTGGTTTACTTGCTAGCTTTGAGAGTGGTGAGTGTGATGAGACCCAGGTTGTGTTGCCGAGGGTAGTTTGTGAGTACTCGGACGTCTTTCCCGAGGATCTCGTTAGTTTGCCACCTCACCGGGAGATTGAGTTCTCTATTGATTTAGTGTCCGGCACGGCGCCAATTTCTGTGGCACCTTACCGTTTTGCTCCAGCAGAGTTGGTTGAGTTGAAAGTTCAGCTCCGGGAATTGCTAGATAAGGGCTTTGTTCGCCCTAGTGTTTCACCGTGGGGAGCACCGGCCCTCTTTGCTAAAAAGAAAGATGGTGCCTTGAGATTGTGTATCAACTATCGGAAGTTGAATCGGGCTACGGTTAAGAATAAATATCCTATGCCCCGTATAGATGATTTGTTTGACCAGTTGAAGGGTTCCCGTTGTTTTGATACAAAAAAAATCACTAGTTATAAGTTTTTGCGAAATTTGTAAAAACAGTGATAAAAAAACCACTAATTGTCAATTTTTAGCGATATATCCCAAAATCGTCACAAAAATTATTTTTAACGATGATTTTACTAAGACTTATTTTCAACAGGACTTGATGGGAATTAAGTTAAACTACTATGACTTATTGGTAGTTTATTCTATAATTTTTTTTCTTTTAAATATTAGTTAAGTTAGTTTGATTGATTAGCTAAAATAAAGAGTATGGTTGAAGTGTACACTGACTAAACTAATTAGGCAAACTAAAAATGATACTTTTTTGTATATTTTTGCAAGGTATTTTGCCTTTTATCCTTAAGAGTTGCTCTTACATGAGTTTTTTTGGGCTAGAAACAAATGAAATTGTGATGAATAGTTTAAATTCGCCTCCTTTAAAACTCGTTTGAATTCGATTAATTTACTATATAAATGAGTTTAAACTCAATTTTTAAGTTCGTTTACTAGCTGAGCCGAACTAAAATAAACTCAAACTTAGCTTGTTAACTGTCGTGAACATAAATAAAATGAATTAATAATTATTTTAATAATATATCAAATAATTTATTCTATTTATATTTTTTGTTTGTATAAATTTACATATCTAATTGATGAGATTTATTAATATAAACATTTTTTTGATATTTTGCTGGTAATTTTTTTTTTCCTTTTTTCTCTTAATATACAAAGTAATTTAAAAGTTTTTTTTTTCCTTAAAAATTGGAGCTCAAATTGGTGCTCAATTCATTTATGTAATCAAGTTAATTTTGATCGAGCTTGAGCTCAAAGTCAATTTTTTAAACTCGACTATTTCTTAACCGACTGAGTTCAATTATTTAAACGTTCGACACGTTTGTAGATAACATGAAGACATTGAAAATGATCAAATACTCCAAACTTGTTTGCACTAATGCATCTTAGTGGTCAACTACTATGGGGGAGGGGGGTCACTGCTGTGAGCCCCGCCCTGCCGTGCCTGCTTTGACGCCAAAAACGCCCCGGCCTGTTTGCACTACTCCAACCCATTCATAGAGAACAAACCAAATTACTATACTTGTCAAACCAAAAACACATGAAACGTGCCGTTTTTGGCGTCAAAGCAGGCACAGCAGGGCGGGGCTCACAGCAGTGACCCCCCTCGCCCATATGGAGTAGTTGACCACTAAGATGCATTCGTGCAAACGAGTTTGGAGTATTTGATAATTTTCAATGTCTTCATGTTATCTACAAACGTGTCGAACGTTTAAATAATTGAACTCAGTCGGTTAAGAAATAGTCGAGTTTAAAAAATTGACTTTGAGCTCAAGCTCGATCAAAATTAACTTGATTACATAAATGAATTGAGCACCAATTTGAGCTCCAATTTTTAAGGAAAAAAAAAAAAAACTTTTAAATTACTTTGTATAGTAAGAGAAAAAAGGAAAAAAAATTACCAGCAAAATATCAAAAAAATGTTTATATTAATAAATCTCATCAATTAAATATGTAAATTTATACAAACACAAAATATAAATAGAATAAATTATTTGATATATTATTAAAATAATTATTAATTCATTTTATTTATGTTCACGACAGTTAACAAGCCAAGTGTGGGTTTATTTCAGTTCGGCTCAACTAGTAAACGAACTTAAAAATTGAGTTTAAACTCATTTATATAGTAAATTAATCGAATTCAAACAAGTTTTAAAGGAGGCGAACTTAAACTATTCATCACAATTTCATTTGTTTCTAGCCCAAAAACACTCATGTAAGAGCAACTCTAAGGGTAAGAGGCAAAATACCTTGCGAAAATACACAGAAAAGTATCATTTTTAGTTTGCCTAACTAGTTTAGTCAGTGTACATTCTAACCACACTCTTTATTTTAGCTAATCAATCAAACTAACTTAACTAATTTTTAAAAGAAAAAAAATTATAGAATAAACTACCAATAAGTCATAGTAGTTTAACTTAATTCTCATCAAGTCCTATTGAAAATAAATCTTAATAAAATCATCGCTAAAACTAATTTTTTGTGACGATTTTGGGATATATCGCTAAAAATTGACAATTAGTAGCTTTTTTATCACTGTTTTTATAAATTTCGTAAAAACTTATAACTAGTGATTTTTTTTGTATCAAAATTTTCAAACTGTTGCTGAAAGTTGAAAATTAATTACGTTTTTTGTGATGATTTTTTTAAACTGTTGTTAAAATTTATAATTAGTGACATTTTTTGTGATAAAATTTTCAAATTGTCATTGAAAATTAACAATTAGTAACTTTTTTAATAGTGTTTAATGAAAAATGTCGTTAATTATTATAGGACCTATTGGATAATATACCCACTTCTTAGAACCTACACGTACATCGCCCAAAATTATAAACATAGATAAATGAATAAATAATCTTTTCATGACATATTGCCTATATTGACGTGACATTTGTAAGATATACAATTAAATTATTTTTAAAAAATATATATTAAATTATTTTTTAAAAAATATTTTTAAATGATCATATTTTCAAATTGTGATATGCAAACACAAAATCAAATCAATTGGATGCAATATTCAAACACAAAACCAACCAAAAGAAGAGTACTTGAACAGATGAAGGGAACAATTTCAGTGAGAAATCCTTTTGCTTCTCAATGAAGACTAACTAATTGTAGAGAGCCAAAATCAAAATAGACATCTTATCTCTTTTGATATAGAGCCGCTTGCCGAAGTAGAAAACCAGTTGCACTAACAAAAATACCTTAGGATGCTCCTTTGCCTCCTCTCTTGAAGACGCTCTAGTCGGTATAGTAACAAGTAGGACTGCAAACAAGCTGAGACGAACCGAGCTTTGCTGAGCTTCACCTCGGTTCGTTTGCTTATCGTGCTCGTTTATCGAGCTCGAGCTCAGCTCGATAAGTAACTGGATTCGAACTCACCTCAACTTATTAATATTAATGAAACTCGAGCTCGATTCGCTCGGTTCGGCTCGGCTTGGCTCGATAAGATTTTTTTATTATTTATATTATTTAAATAAAAATATTATTAATATTATTTAATATATAAATTATGTATTTTTACTATTATTTATATATTATTTAATATATAAATAATATATTTATTATATAATTTAAATAAAGATAAACGAGCCGAGTTTGACGAGTCGAGCTTACTCGAGCTCGAACTCGGCTCGTTTACTAAACGAATCTAATATTCCACCTCGAGCTTGGTTCGTTTACTAAACGAGTCGACTTGAGCTGAGCCAAACCCTTAATGAGCCGAGCCAAGCCGAGCTTGTTCATGAATAATTCGGTTCATTTGCAGCCCTAATAACAAGTTGTATTTATTATTATTTTTTAAATGGCTATTACCATTATTATTATTATTTGTATGTGTTTAATAGGTGCGTTAAATGTGTTAACTGCCTAAGTTCTCCAAAATCATCCGAGTAAAAAAAAAGGGTAAAAAATGTTGAAGACAAATTATACCCACAATCATCCGAGTGAAAAAAAAGGGGTAAAAAATGTTGAAGACAAATTATACCCACAGGTCTTATAATTTATTTTTTTGTATCAATTTAGTCCCCAATTCTAATTGCATCAATTTTATTATAATTTTTTCCACAATATGTCAATTTAGGTGGTGTTTGATAAAGTTCAAAACTAAAAATTGAAGTTTGAAAATTAAGTATTGAAAAATGAATGCTGAATTTTTTAAGCTAAAAAGTTGTTTAATAAAAGTACTAAATTAAAAATAAATTATTTGATATGTATAAGATCAAATTTAAAATTTATTATTTTCAAATTGTATATTTTGATTTTTATATTGTGATAGTGGCGGCGGTGGCATGGTGGTGGTGGTGGTTGTGGTGGTGGTGGTGGTGGTCATGGTGGTAGTAGTAGTAGTGGTAGCATTGATGGTGGTAGTAGCAATAACGGTAGCGGTAGCGATGATAGTGATAGTAAGATGATGGTAGTGCCTATGGCAACAATGACAATGGTGATGAAGGTAGTGGTAGCAGAAGTGATGGCGGTGATGGTAGTGGTGACAATGGTGGAGGTAGCAATGGTAGTGATGGTGGTGGTGGTGGTGGTGGTGGTGATAATAATAATTTATGATAGTGTATATCGATACTTATGCTTAGTATTTATAAATTCAGTCAGAATTAAGTAAGTTTCATATATATAACTTAATTTAAAAAAACAAAAACAAAATTAGCATACATTTTAAGATGTATCTAAATTTTTAAGTGATATCAACTATAGTTGTCAAACGGGCATAATTGATTATTACATAATACATTCAGTTTTAAGTGTTGAATCAGATTATCAAATACTCCCATAGTCTAATTTATAACATCTTTTTTGAAGATGAAATGAAATTAAGAGGCAAAATAGTTCATTCACTATCATCATAGTGATGGTTAGGAAGATGTCCAATTAAAATGGCCCATTTTTTAATGAATTATTTTGCCATTTATTTGTTTTCTAATTTCTTAACTAATGTTATCAATTAAATTAAATTGACAAAATATACAAATATTAAAGGTAAAATTGATACAATTAGACGTACTTAGGTCAAATTAACCTACGACACAAACGACAAAGATTGTGGTGTAATTGGCCATAATGCAGTTTGAGAAATAAAAAATTCATAAGCTTAATATAATTGTATTGACTTTTCTTTAAATAAAACTAAAGCCAAATAGAATGAATGCAAGTGGTGTGCATACTGTCCACATATGAATAATTAAAAGTAAAATATGCATTTTTGTTTAAAGAGGTGATAATATTAATTTGCATTCATACAACTAATAAATAAATTATGGAAAGAGAATATATTATTATGTGCTTTAAAAATTAAGAAAATATAATGGTCATCCATATATTGTAATGGAAAGTGATATACAAGCTTACTTCCACTTTCTAAATCCAATGATGTGTAAGTGAGATGATTAGTGTGTAGCGGCGATTTTTGCACTATAGAGAGGAGTAAAGCTTTGGAGCTAAGGAAAGTTTTACACGGAAAAACTGCACAAGGTAGCAAACGATAAGACTACCTGACCAAGGTTAGGTTGGAGAACCCCTCCGATAGTAAAGTCAAAAGTATAGAGAGAAGGTGGAGAAGATCAATGTAGAGAGAGAATATTAAATCGAGATTCTTGTAAAGGTAAACGAGATTACTTTATATAAGGGGAGATGTCTTGCTTCCCAAGTCTATCTCTCTTTGCCACATGTCTCCTTTGTTGTTTACTAGGTAGCTCTTCATTGGAGAAGGACGACATGCCCACGTGATACTCTGATATGCAGGTTTGGTATGTGTGCGTACCGAATACCGCACTAGATGATTGTGGATCGGAGCTCCGCAACTGAATGGACTGTCCAGGAATCGAGGACCTGCAACACAAAACACCATCAAGGCTGGCCGGCCGTGGTTGGCCGGAAAACCCCTCCGTCGTGGGAATGAGCGATCGGAGAAGATGAAAAACTCTCTCTAGGTGTAGAGAGAGGAAATGAAAGAGTAAATTTGGTTGTGCTCAAGTTAAGATCAGATACCTTCAATGTGAAGAAAGTGAGGCTTATATAGAAAACTTTGCTTGTTGCCCAAGATGGTTTCATGAAGCTTTGGTGCTGCTAGGCTCCTTTTAACATTGCTCCAGGTAGGGGACCATTGGGTAGTTGACAATGTATCAATTAGACAAGAGCATTACGGCTCTAAGGACTGACTGGGGACGCGAGTATCTATCTGAGCAATTTAAAGTGCTCTGTGAGGAAAAAGGGATTATCAGGCAATTAACAATTCCTGGGACTCCGCAGCAAAATGGTGTAGCGGAGAGAAGGAATCGTACATTGCTTGGCATGGTTAGATCTATGATGGCGCAAGCTAATCTTCCAATTTCGTATTGGGGAGATGCTTTGTTGACTGCTGTCTACATCCTTAATTGCGTGCCCTCCAAATCAGTTCCTTCCACTCCATATGAGATGTGGACTGATGAAAGCCCAATATGGGCAATTTGCGGCCTTGGGGTTCAGTAGCTTACATACACAACGCTTCTCATAAGTTTGGGAAGTTGGGCCCTAGAGGAAAGAAGTGTATCTTCATTCGCTATAGTGAGCATTCTAAGGGCTATGTGTTTATTGGGAAGCATTCAGATGGAAATGTGACTGAAATTCAGTCATGTGACGTGGATTTCCTAGAAGAGGATTTTTGTAGCAAAGGTGAGGTGACTAGAGATGTAGAGCTCTATGAGATGAAGGATCTACATGAAGGCGCACCTAGTAGCCTAGTAGAGAATGAGAAAATAATCCCTCAAGCTCCTAGGGATGGTGGGAGCGATTTACCTGCCCATGGATTAAATCCAATGGATGAGGATTCTCAAGATTCTTAACTGCGTAGAAGCAAACGTAGAGCTATGCCCTATCGTCGTTTTGAGATTGAAGCAGAAGCATTCGTGATTGCTCCGAGTGGTGAGATGGAGCCTAAAAATCTCAAAGAGGCTCTCTCATTCCTTGCTAGTAAAGAATGTAGTGCTGCAATAGATGAAGAAATAGAGTCTATGAAGAAAAATCACTTCTGGGACTTGGTTGATTTGCCGCCAGGGCACAAGACTATTGGGAACAAATGGGTTCTCAAAATCAAGCGCAAGACGGATGGTTCCATAGAAAAATATAAGGCTTACCTAGTGGCAAAAGGCTACACCCAATTAAAGGGTGTGGACTATGAGGAAACCTTTTCACCAGTTGTGAGGTTTGCCTCTATTCGCCTAATTCTGGCCATAGTAGCTCAGTTGGACTTAGAGCTATATCAAATGGACGTTAAGACTGCATTTCTCAATGGAGAATTGGATGAAAAGATCTATATGGATCAACCAGAAAGCTTTGTGGCAGTAGGTCAGGAGCGTAAAGTTTGTAAGTTTCAACGATCTATTTATGACTTAAAGCAATCATCCAGACAGTGGAATCTGAGATTTCATCGAGCCATTATTTCAAATGGGCTTACGATGATTGATGAAGATCACAGTGTGTACGCCAAGTGGTCCAAGGACATTTTTCTGATATTTTCATTATATGTGGATAACATATTATTAGCTAAAAATGACAAGGAGATGATTGTCACCACTAAAAAGTGGTTGTTCTCCACATTTAAGATGAAAGACATGGGTGAAGCAAGTTATGTGCTCGATGTTAAGATCCTTAGGGATCGCTCTAGGAGACTTCTCGGTTTGTCTCAAGAGACTTACATTAAGACTATCCTAGAGCGATTCCAGATGCAGAGCTGCAAACCCATTGACACTCCTGTTGCGAGAGGCGAGAACCTAAGCCTTGATATGGGTCCTACGACTTCAAAAGAGAATGAAAAGATGGCCCTTGTACCCTACACAAATGCTATTGGAAGTTTGATATATGCTATGATGTGTATACGCCCTGACATTTGTTATGCAATCGGATTGGTGAGTCGTTACCAATCTAACCCAGGACTAGCTCATTGGAAAGCAATTAAGAGAATATTACAATATCTTAGAAGGACTACAGATTACACACTTTGTTACTAAAGTTCAGATCTACGTCTAGTTGGCTATTATAATGCTGACTGGGGAGGAAACTTAGATAAGCGTAAGTCCACTTCAGGATATGCTTTCATGCTTAGTGATAGTGCTATTTCTTGAAGCAATAAGAAGCAATCCTGTATCACCTTATCGACTATGGAGGCTGAGTTTGTGGCTTGTTCATCTGCCGTTCAGGAAGCTGTTTGGTTGAGGAGATTCCTTCAGCATTTGGATATTGTCACACACACTTCAGACCCTATGACTATCCATTGTGACAACATGGTTGCACTCGCTTACGCTAAGGATCTTAAGTACCATGGGAGAACCAAACACATTGATGTGAGGTTCAACTTTATCAGAAACATTGTGGCATAGAAAGAAGTGATCTTGGAACACATCCCTACGAGTCGTATGGTTGCGGACCCCTTGACTAAGCCCATTACCAGAGATGTTTATCTTACTCGTGTTAGGGCTTTAGGACTACGTAGGTGGTGATATATGTGTATTCAATTGAACCCTTTTTTTTTTTTTTTTTTGGGATATTTATGCCATTAGTATTCATATTTGTATTTATTACACATTTCTATTTACTACTTTTTGCCATGGTTTGTGAATTAGCACACATAGAATAAAAAAATTTGATGTTAGTAGGCAAGATTGGCTCACTCACACGAGTAATCGCCTTTAGCGCTTAGTAACGAGCACGGATGAGACTAGTGGTTTATTGTATTTGGAGCCAAAAGAGAGGCTAAAATTACCCACTAGCTATGTCGCCTTGGTTGGAGCCAAGATGAGGTCTTATTAAAGACCGACCATGGATATGAGAGTACCCACTTTTCCATGATGTGCCTGTTATGGATAGCCAGATGCGAGATCTCATTTGATGCCTGAGAGGCGAGCAAATAGAGAATTCGAGTTCGACATTAAGAAGCGACTTGTGCGCTTAAGAGCGACTAGACTAAGATCTATATGGTGAGTGAGGTTAACATCACTCTTTGGAAGAGTTACTCCACTATAGCATGCATTCGTACTGCATATGCTTATCGACTTGTTAGCGAGGTGAGAGAATGGATCTCTGCTTCCTCACCGTGTGAATCCTAAAAGTCATTTTTTCAAATGACTTCACTTTGTGCCTTTTGTGACCTTTGACTATGTCATAAGATGAGAAGTTGATGTTCGGCTACTTTGGTATGTTGCCTGCAATCATGTATGATTTGGCTTTAAGGGACATTACTGGGAAAGCGGTCAATTTTGAGTTAAATGATATGAGGATGAAGGGAAGATCATATAGTTCTACATCGCTGCTCTATATTCACTGTCGACAACTTGCATCGCTCTGTATGGGATGCTGATTGGGTGTGAATATAATGCGAGACCTAGGAGGGTCACACATGCTCTTTGAGGGATTAGAGATGTTTTGGACCGATATAGCTAGATGGATCTGGGTACATGAGACACTATTTCTATTCTTTTTGGGTTGATGTCTCTATACTAGCTCATATTGAGTTTCTAGTATAGAGCTCCCACATGCAGGTGTTCTCAGTAGTTGCAAGGTTCATTGGCTAGTATGAGATTGTTCAATATTTGGGGAGATTGAGATAAAGATGTGGCAGTGTCATGCCAACTCATGTGCAAGTGGGAGATGTTAGAAATTGGGCCGAGTATTGGACCCAGATTTGGGCACCCATATGGCATGACCTATGACCCATTAAATTATCCATGTAATTTGAATTTGAATTTGAATTTGAATTATTATCTATCCTATTTCGATAACCCACAATCAATATCTATATCTACCATATCTTAGCAAGAGATATGGATAGATGATTAGATGATCAGCCTATATGTCTGACACGATATATGGGATGTGGGAAGAATCCAATAACAAATGATTTTTCCCATACTCTCTTTCTAACTCTCTCCCATTAGAATAATGATCAAGCATTTACACTGTGACTAGTGTGAGTGATACTCATACTGTGGTATCACTCCATTGCTAGGTGTTCTTAGTTCATGGTTGTGAAGCACGTGATTTACCCACAAGGTTCTTCGTTTCGGATTCTATCACATAAGGTATGGTTTAAATCTTTTTATCCGCTGCGTTATCTGTATCTTACACTTTTTTTACCAAAGAAGATAAAAAAAATAAAAACTTTAACCAGCACCGACAAATTATCCACCTTGTTCACTACCAGGCCAATAGCCAATTAGTAATTTTCCCCTTAGACACACACAAAAACCTGAAAAAAGATTAATTGGTGTTATTTATGACATAAAAATAAAAACATAGGGTCACTGCTGTGAGCCCCTTCCTGCTGTATGGCCAAAAGCGGCATCGTTTCCTATGTTTTTTTGTTTAACAAATATAATGGTTTGGTTTGTTCTCTGTGAATGGGTTGGAAAAGACATAATTGTATATTATAAACTTTTGTTTTCTTTTATTTCTTTTTGTCAATTTTTTTTTATTATTTATATTTATAATGTACATTGTGGGTGTTGATTTTTTACCTCACAACAAAACAGATTTCCTTGCCGAAATCTAGGGAACTCAGTTGGAGAGCATACGGAAGAATGGATTAAGTCAGCACCTACGCACAAAAAGACAAGAAATGCCACGATGGGTCGTCCACCTGAAGGCACTCTGACGATCAAGTCAATCACTTATCTCACAAAGATATCAACTCAAATAACAGTGCATAAGTAAAAGCATACCTTATACCCACGGGGCACTTTACTTTTATAGCCAGCAGTGCCCTCGTCTCGTAGAAGTTTTATTTCATAGGACTATTCTTCACAAGAATATCAATTATCCAAGACTCCTCCTATTTGGATTAAAATCAACCCTATCAAGAGTCTAACCTTACCCAAATAGAAAGTCTATCATCATCTAGGACTCTAGTCTCTCATTTGAAAATATCGCATTCAGATGTGGTTTGACCATACATCGACTAATCAGAATCACCTATGTGGCATTTCAGCTAACCACCTAAGTCACGCGGACAACTCAAAATTATGTCCCCACATACCTGTTATGTATTTTTGTGGTAAATATAATATAATTTTTAATAGAGTTATGACAATTTTTGTTTCATAAATAAAATTATGCATTTTGTAGTAATGTTATATATTTTATGGTTAAAAAATGTTTGAATGAAAAAAAATATGTAACTTTAACTTAACTTTTGAATCATAAATTATCGTAACTCATCTAAAAAATGACATAAAATTTGTGACAAAAATACAAAACATATATCGAAAAATTGCATAATAAGGGTATATGGTTCACAATGTGCCAAATGTTATGTCATTTTTTTTGATGAATTACGACAATTTATGATTCAAACATTAAATTAAGGTTATATTATATAATTTTTTTGATAGAGTTAAGATATTTTTTTATAGCAAGCAGTGCCCTCGTCTCTTAGAAGTTTTATTTCATAGGACTATTCTTCACAAAAATATCAATTATTCAAGACTCCTCCTATTTGGATTAAAATCAACCCTATCAAGAGTCTAACCTTACCCAAATAGAAAGTCTATCATCATCTAAGACTCTAGTCTCTCATTTGAAAATATCGGATTCAGATGTGGTTTGACCACACATCGACTAATCAGAATCACCTATGTGGCATTTCAGCTAACCATCTAAGTCACGCGGACAATTCAAAATTATGTCCCCACATACCTGTTATGTATTTTTGTGGTAAATATAATATAATTTTTAATAGAGTTATGACAATTTTTGTTTCATAAATAAAATTATGCATTTTGTAGTAATGTTATATATTTTATGGTTAAAAAATGTTTGAATGAAAAAAATATGTAACTTTAACTTAACTTTTGAATCATAAATTATCGTAACTCATCTAAAAAATGACATAAAATTTGTGACAAAAATACAAAACATATATCGAAAAATTGCATAATAAGGGTATATGGTTCACAATGTGCCAAATGTTATGTCATTTTTTTTTATGAATTACGACAATTTATGATTCAAACATTAAGTTAAGGTTATATTATATAATTTTTTGATAGAGTTAAGATAATTTGTGTTTGAGAAATAAAATTATACATTTTGTGATAATGTTACATATTTTATGGTTAAAAAATGTTTGAATGAAAAAATATATAACCTTAACTTAATTTTTAAATTATAAATTATCGTAACTCAACTAAAAAATGACATCACATTTGTGGCAAAAATATAAAACATATATCAAAACTTTGCATAATAAGTGTGTACATGGTTCTTGCCAAATGTTATGTCATTTTTTTTTTTTTTTTGATGAGTTATGACAATTTATGATTCAAAAATTAAGTTAAGGTTACATATTTTTTTTATTCAAATATTTTTTAACCATAAGATCGTAATATTATCACAAAATGTATAATTTTATTTCTAAATCATAAATTGTCATAATTTTATCAAAAATTTATATAATATTTGTCACAAAAATACATAACATGTATAAAATAATTTACATAAAAAAAAGAGAAAATTTTATAACATACAATTTTGTTTTTCCCAACCCATTCATAGAGAACAAACCAAATTACTATACTTGTCAAGCCAAAAACACATGAAACGTGCCGTTTTTGGCGTCAAAGCAGGCACGGCAGGGCGGGGCTCACAGCAGTGACCCCCCTCCCATATATAATTCATGATCATAATAAATAGTCCACATGTTAGATAAGATGATATGGAACCATGCTTGAGGATAGTGGATTAATCTTCCTCCTTAGCTTGCAAAAACAAACCCTTAAAAGTCAAACTAGTAACACTAATTTAAATATGCAAAAACAAACCCTTAAAAGTCAAACTAGTAACACTAATTTTAATAGTGGATTAATCTTCACTGTTTAGTTTTTAATATGCAATAATGTGATAATAGAATGACAATTCAAAATATCATATTTAACTGTGTCTACTAGACTAATAGAATATAATATATATTTTTTATATATATAAATAAAAGTCAAACTAATAACACTAATTTAAATATCATTAGATCATGATAATGTATATAAGTGCCCATATAATAAATTTTACTTTCATCCAAAATGTAAAAATAAAAATAATAACTAGTTATCTCCATCCATCCAAAATGCAAAAAAAAAATAATAATAACTAGTTATTTTTTCTTTAAAAAAAAAAAAAAAAAAAAAAGATGCGGGTTGCGGGCGGGTCGGGTTCGACCTGAACCCGATCTTTTGCGAATTTCTTGACCCGCACCAGCCCACCTACCTGCATCGAAACCGCCCACAGCGCTGCGGGTAAGGTAGAGTCGGGCGGTTTGTGCGGGCGGGTGGGTTTGTTGCCCAGCCCTAGATATAGATATTGATTGTGGGTTATCGAAATAGGATAGATAATAATTCAAATTCAAATTACATGGATAATTTGAATGGGTCATAGGTCATGCCATATGGGCGCCCAAATCTGGGTCCAATACTCGGCCCAATTTGCAACATCTCCCACTTGCACATGAGTTGGCATGACACTGCCACATCTCTATCTCAATCTCCCCAAATATTGAACAATCTCACACTAGCCAATGAACCTTGCAACTGCTGAGAACACCTGCATGTGGGAGCTCTATACTAGAAACTCAATATGAGCCAGTATAGAGACATCAACCCAAAAAGAATAGAAATAGTGTCTCATGTACCCAGATCCATCTAGCTATATCGGTCCAAAACATCTCTAATCCCTCAAAGAGCATGTGCGACCCTTCCAGGTCCCGCATTATATTCACACCCAATCAGCATCCCATACAGAGCGATGCGAGTTGTCGACAGTGAATATAGAGCAGCGACGTAGAACTACATGATCTTCCCTTCATCCTCATATCATTTAACTCAGAATTGATCGTTTTTCCAGTAACGTCTCTTAAAGCTGAATCATACATGACCGCAGACAACATACCAAAGTAGCCGAACATCAACTCCTCATCTTATGACATAGTTAAAGGTCACAAAAGGCACAAAGTGAAGTCATTGGAAAAAATGACTTTTAGGATTCACACGGTGAGGAAGCAGAGATCCATTCTCTCACCTCGCTAACAAGTCGATGAGCATATGCAGTACGAATGCATGCTATAATGGAGTAACTCTTCCAAAGAGTGATGTTAACCTCACTCACCATATAGATCTTAGTCTAGTCGCTCTTAAGCGCACAAGTCGCTTCTTAGCGTCGAACTCGAATTCTCTATTTGCTCGCCTCTCAGGCGTCAAATGAGATCTCGCATCTGGCTATCCATAACAGGCACATCATGGAAAAGTGGGTACTCTCATATCCATGGTCAGTCTTTAATAAGACCTCATCTTGGCTCCAACCAAGGAGACATAGCTAATGGGTAATTTTAGCCTCTTTTTTGGCTCCAAATACAATAAACCACTAGTCTCATCCTTGCTCGTTACTAAGTGCTAAAGGCGATTACTCGTGTGAGTGAGCCAATATTGCCTTCTAACATCAAATTTGTTTATTCTGTGTGTGCTAATTCACAAACCATGGCAAAAAGTAGTAAACAGAAATGTGTAATAAATACAAATATGAATACTAATGGCATAAATATCCCAAAAAAGAAAAAGAAAAAGAGTTCAACTGAATACACATATATCACCACCTACGTAGTCCTAAAGCCCTAACACGAGTAAGATAAACATCTCTGGTAATGGGCTTAGTCAAGGGGTCCACAACCATGCGACTCGTAGGGATGTGTTCCAGGATCACTTCTTTCTACGCCACAATGTCTCTGATAAAGTTGAACCTCACATCAATGTGTTTGGTTCTCCCATGGTACTTAAGATCCTTAGCGTAAGCGAGTGCAACCATGTTGTCATAATGGATAGTCATAGGGTCTGAAGTGTGTGTGACAATATCCAAATGCTAAAGGAATCTTCTCAACCAAACGGCTTCCTGAACGGCAGATGAACAAGCCACAAACTCAGCCTCCATAGTCGATAAGGCGATATAGGATTGCTTCTTACTGTTTCAAGAAATAGCACTATCACTAAGCATGAAAGCATATCCTGAAGTGGACTTACGCTTATCTAAGTTTCCTTCCCAGTCAACATCATAATAGCCAACTAGACGTAGATCTAAACTTTAGTAACAAAGTGTGTAATCTGTAGTCTTTCTAAGATATTGTAATATTCTCTTAATTGCTTTCCAATGAGCTAGTCCTGGGTTATATTGGTAACGACTCACCAATCCGATTGCATAACAAATGTCAGGGCGTATACACATCATAGCATATATCAAACTTCCAACAGCATTTGTGTAGGGTACAAGGGCCATCTTTTCATTCTCTTCTGGAGTCGTAGGACCCATATCAAGGCTTAGGTTCTCGCCTCTCGCAACAAGAGTGCCAATGGGTTTGCAGCTCTGCATCTGGAATCGCTCTAGGATAGTCTTAATGTAAGTCTCTTGAGACAAACCAAGAAGTCTCCTAGAGCGATCCCTAAGGATCTTAACATCGAGCACATAACTTGCTTCACCCATGTCTTTCATCTTAAATGTGGAGAACAACCACTTTTTAGTGGTGACAATCATCTCCTTGTCATTTTTAGCTAATAATATGTCATCCACATATAATGACAATATCAGAAAAATGTCCTTGGACCGCTTGGCGTACACACTGTGATCTTCATCAATCATCGTAAACCCATTTGAAATAATGGCTCGATGAAATCACAGATTCCACTGTCTGGATGATTGCTTTAAGTCATAAATAGATCGTTGAAGCTTGCAAACTTTACGCTCCTGACCTACTGCCACAAAGCCTTCTGGTTGATCCATATAGATCTCTTCATCCAATTCTCCATTGAGAAATGCAGTCTTAACGTCCATTTGATATAGCTCTAAGTCCAACTAAGCTCCTATGGCTAGATGTAACAACCCTCGTACTGTTTACCGATTAATAACTGATTGATTACCGATTACTGCTAAACGGAGATCGAATATGAAAAGTAATTGAACTGACTGACTTACTGAACCGACTGACTGAAATCTGAAACTAAATTGATTGCCTGTATCTGTTTGAATTGCATTTTATCTGTTTGACTATCTGTCCATACTTTATGTTAAACTGCTAATTATAGGCCTTATCGGCGGCCAAACCGGAAATCGTTTAGTGTTTCATGATCGTCATAATTTATGTGATTTTATGGTATATTTATTGAAAAAGTGATTTGGTATGTTTAAATTAGATTAAAATAAGCTAAATTGCATAAGTTGCCTTATTTACCATTTTGCCACCCTTAGTGGCCCACTACCTCAACATTTTGAGCCTTGCATACACTTAGGCAAACATTTCATCAGCTCCTTTCTTTTGTTCCCACCGAATTTAGAGAGAGAGAAAGGGAGAGACTTGAATTCACTTGTAGATTGCTTGGAAATTGAAGGGTTTGAAGTATAGATTGCATAGTTGAGCTTGTTCATCTTGCATTCAAGACCTAGGTAAGGTAATTGACCCTCTCATTGATGTATTTAAGGTTGTTCATGCATGATTCTTGAGCCTTTAGAGAGCTAAGTCATGTCTTAGTCTACTAATGTTGAATTGGAACTCATTTCATGCATGCATGTGTGTATTGAGAATTTTGAGTTGATTTCATGGCAAATTGTCACATGCATGTTCATAATTAAGCTTAAGTCCATGTTTCAACTTGTTTTGAAAAGAATGAGCTCATTAGAGCATGTTTTGAAGTTTTGAAATGGTTTGAATTCATGCATGTCATGTTTGTAGCATGTTCATGAAAATTGGTTTGAAATTGAGTTTGAATTAAACACCCGTGGGCTTTGATTTACCAAATTGATCTTTGAAATACATAATGTTATGTGTTTACAAGTGTTTTTCCAGGTTTTTAGCCCAAGAGGATCAAAAATTTGGCTTTTAAACTTGATTTTGAGCTTGGGACTCAAATCTGGAATTTCCAGATTTTGGGCCTACGCTCGAGCGAGGAAGTCCACGCTCGAGCGTACACTCTGTGATTCTGCCTTCCGCTCGAGCGAGAAAAGTTACGCTCGAGCGGGGAATGCGAGCATCCAGTACTTTGCATGTGTTCACAGTCCGCTCGAGCGAGGACTTGTGTCTTACGCTCGAGCGAGGGTCGAGCGTCCATCGAGCGTAAAATTGGAGCATCCAGCATTTTTACTGTAGCACACAGTCCGCTCGAGCGAAGGAATTGACGCTCGAGCGGAGCTCCTTTGTTTGCATGTCCGCTCGAGCGTAGAAAGCCACGCTCGAGCGAGACCGTTTTCAGCAAATTTTGTAAAGTGTTCAAAAGTGCATCTTTGCATCCTCTTTCCATCCTAGGCATTCCTAGGGCATATTTAAGGCATCTTAAAGAGGATATAGATGTAGAACCACACCGAGGCAAATTAGGGATTAAGTTATTATCTTTCCCAACTGTGTAGCTTAGTGTGTGTTCAATCTGTAAACTGTGTAGGGTTGGCTTTCCGAGGAGACGCTCTAGTTCACTGTAGCCCAGAACTCTGTGAGTAACAATTGTGTAAAGATATGTTCAAAATGATTATCTTTTGAATACTGAACTGAACTGTTTACTGAACTGATATTGATTACTGAATGAATGTATGTCCTTTATTTCTGAACTGTACTGTGGCATCCTTAGCACCTACTGTTTACTGTTACTGTTACAGAGATCTCTGTCGGTTCCCTCGTGGAACCACTACTGTTTACTGATTGATGGCCATCATTACTGTTCGGTCTTTTAAGACCTACTGTTACTGTTATGCTAATGGATGTACCACATATGACTGTACTGAACAACTGATATACTGATTGAATGAACTGTTTTCATTACTGTAAGGACATTCATTCTAAACCTCTTTACGCATTATGTTATTCACTGGGCTTTAGCTCACTGCTCATATATATATGTAGGTGTACAGGCACCGGACAATGCTAGAGCGTCGGGGTAGATTCCCAGTTTTGTCAAGCCAACCAATGTGCCTCACTGCGAGGTTCCGAGCCTGCCAAGCTAAGGCTTAGGGGTGTTTTAGTTTTCCCCCTCTGTACTGTTTTTTTACTGTATAGACTGTATAGACTCACTGTACTGGTTAATAGGGACTTGATCCCTGTCTGAATGTTTGTAAATGTTTGCATACTGTCTGTTCTATATATATGTGAATGTATGAAAAATCTTTTTGGCATACAGACTGTCACAGCTCATTGGACATTGTTTATTTACTGTATTGGCTTCCGCCAAGCCCCTGTACTCTGTTTTACTGTATTACTGTTAAGCAGGCCTTCGGTAATCTAGGATTACTGGCCGGTTACGGTGCTAAACCCATAGGGGCGGGTTTGGGTCGTGACAGAGTGGTATCAGAGCGATACTTAACCACGAGTTATACCGCACACACGTGTCCAAATGAGCTATAGAGTGTCCTAGAAAAGCGATTAGGGCATTACATGAGCATGTAAGTGTGTGGTTATGACATACTGAATATGTGCTAATGTGTTAAACTGTTTAAGGATGCAACTGTTTATGTTTATACTTGTTATAACTGCTTATAGTGAAATGGATAATGCAAATGAATCTGAGTCCTCATCCACTGAGGCAAGAATGGCAAGAATGGAAAGAATGATGGAACTGATAACTGCTAGACTTGAGCAACAACAGAATCAACAGCCCCCACCTCCTCCTCCGGTACCGGAACCGAATGTGAATGTGAATGATGGGGATATAATTGCTCTCACCCAGAAGTTCAGCAAAATGAAACCGCCATCCTTTCAGGGAGGCCTTGAACCGCTAAAGCTGAAGCATGGGTTCTTGAGACTGAAAAGCTATTTGAAGTGTTTCCGTGTTCGGAGCAATAAAGTACTGTTAGCTACCTTCACCTTGCAAGAAGAGGCCAGAAGGTGGTGGATGCTGGTCCGTGACACAACTGTATGACTTGGGCTCAGTTTAAGGAGTCCTTCTTCGAAAAGTATTTCCCCAGTGTGTCAGGGACAGGAAAGTACTGAATTTGAACAACTGAGACAGGGCACAATGTCCGTTGCTGAATATGAACAAAGTTCACCGAGCTTGCTAGATATGCTCCACATATGGTGGACACTGATACAAGAAGGCCAGAAATTTGAAGGCGGCCTGAATGTTGCAATACTGGACAGAATTAGTGTTTTAAAGCTACCGACTATATGGGTGTTCTTGACCGAGCATTGATGGCCGAGTCAACATCGAAGCTGTGAAACAATCTGAAACACCGGCGTCTGAATGGCGTGGTAAAAGACAGAATTTCAAATTCAAGAAAGGCAAGCATAATCAATGAACAAAAAGCAAAATACAGGGTCAACGACTACTTCTAGTCAAGGAAACCGTCCCTTTCCGCCCTGTTCCGAATGCGGTAAGAACCATAAGGGAGTTTGTTATAAAATCTTGGTGCTTGTTACAGGTGTGGCAAGTGGGCCACATGGTGAAAGATTGCCCTTCCACTGCTCCGGGCAATAGTAAAGCTGCAGGCAGCGCAGCATCAACTGTAGCACCAAAGCCTAACCCCAAAGCTACCGGGAAAGAGCCGATGAGGCAGGGCCGAGTGTTTGCCCTAGTACCGGGAGACGTGCAAAATACTGAAACCGTTGTGTCAGGTATCCTCTCTATTTGTGCTCAAAATGCATATGTACTGATTGATTCGGGGTCTACACATTCATATGTATCGCATGCTTTTTCACGGAAATTGAATAGACCCTTAGAACCTATGAACTATCTGCTAGCTGTATCATCACCCGTAGGAGGATCCATGACATGTGCTTATATGTACCCTGCATGTGAAATCATTGTTGGGGATATGCATCTGTTTATTGATTTACTGCCATTGAACATTGATCATTTTGATGTAATATTGGGGATGGACTGGTTACAAAAATATCATGCCACCATTGACTGTGTGACAAAACAAGTTGTTTTCCGTCCACCTGGTTTACCTGAATTTGTGTTTAATGGGGTTGGAGTAGTACCTCCTCCGTATTTGATTTCTTCTGTGAAAGCCGTTAAATTGATTAGAAAGGGGTGTAAAGGATATCTGTGTTCTGTACTGACTGTATCTGATGATAATGTTAAAACTGATGTGAACTGTATTCCTATAGTCAGAGAATTCCCAGATGTTTTTCCAGATGATCTGCCAGGGGATTTGATTGACAGGGAGATTGAATTCACCGTTGATGTGATTCCGGGAACACAGCCTGTATCGAAAGCTCCTTACAGAATGGCTCCAACTGAATTGAAAGAATTGAAAGTGCAATTGCAAGAACTGCTAGACAAGAAGTTTATCAGGCCTAGTACTTCACCGTGGGGTGCACCGGTTTTGTTTGTGAAAAAGAAAGACGGCTCATTGAGACTGTGCATTGACTACCGTGAACTGAACAAGGTAACTGTGAAAAACAAATATCCATTACCGCGTATTGATGACTTATTTGATCAGTTACAGGGTGCTCAAGTGTTTTCCAAGATTGATCTCAGATCGGGGTACCATCAACTGAAAGTTAAACCGAGACATTGATAAAACTGCTTTTAGAACGAGGTATGGACATTACGAATTTTTAGTTATGCCTTTTGGAGTTACCAATGCACCTGCAGCATTTATGGACCTCATGAATAGAATCTTTAAACCGTACCTTGATGACTTTATTGTGGTATTTATTGATGACATATTGATTTACTCCAAAAGTATAGAACAACATGAACATCATCTGAGACTTGCCCTGCAGACCCTAAGAGAACAGAAACTGTATGCTAAACTGTCTAAATGTGAGTTTTGGCTTGATCATGTTATGTTTTTGGGGCATGTTGTTAGCAAAGATGGAATTTCTGTTGATCCGCAGAAAATTGAAGCTGTAGTGAACTGGCCTAGACCAACAAATGTGACAGAAGTCCGAAGCTTTTTGGGATTGGCTGGATATTACAGAAGATTTGTCAAAGATTTCTCCAAAATTGCCTTACCATTGACTCAACTGACACAGAAGGGGACATCATTTGACTGGACTGACCAGAGGGAATCAGCATTTCAGAGTTGAAAACTCGACTTGTGACTGCACCTGTTCTTACCTTACCTCAGGTACGGATGGTTATACTGTATTTAGTGATGCTTCTCATAAGGGTTTGGGATGTGTTTTAATGCAGAATGGGAGAGTAATTGCTATGCTTCCCGACAACTGAGACCACATGAAAAGAACTACCCGACCCATGATCTGGAACTGGCTGCAGTAGTGTTTGCACTGAAAATCTGGCGTCACTACCTGTATGGGGCAATGTGAAGTTATACCGACCACAAGAGTCTGAAGTACTTCTTCACCCAGAAAGAACTGAACATGAGACAACGGAGATGGCTAGAACTGATTAAAGATTACGACCTACAGATTCTGTACCATCCGGGAAAAGCCAACACCGTTGCCGATGCACTGAGCCGGAAGTCGATTGCAAATTTAGCTTGTTTGCTCACTGGACAGAAAGAGTTGCTTTGTGACCTTGAAAAATCTGAAATTGAAGTTGTTTTGAGAGAACAAGGTGGAACAATAGCTGCTATTTCTGCTCAACCGGCATTGATCGAAGAAATTAAGAGAAACAGCAAACGGATGACTTCTTGAAGAAGATCATCGAAGAAAGAGAATTAAACCGAGACCGGGGTTCAAATTTGAAAAATGTACTGAAATTTCAAGAAGACTGTGTGTACCAATGACTGAATTGAAAAGAAGAGTTCTGCAAGAGGGCCACAATTCAAAATTTTCTATCCACAGGGAATACGAAAATGTACCAAGATCTGAAACAGAATTTCTGGTGGCCGGGAATGAAGAAAGAAATTGCCGACTTTGTGTCAAAATGTCTTCATTGCCAACAAGTCAAAGCGGAACATCAGCGACCCGCAGGCTTACTGCAACCCTTACCCATACCGGAGTGGAAATGGGAGCATATCACGATGGATTTTATCGTTGGATTGCCTCGCTCCAGAAAAGGTATGGATTCAATTTGGGTTATTGTTGATAGACTGACCAAATCTGCTCACTTCTTACCTGTCAAGACAATTTATAATGCGGACAAGTTGGCTGTAATTTATATTGATGAAATTGTTAGACTGCATGGAGTGCCTGTGTCCATTGTTTCTGACAGGGATTCGAAGTTTACATCGAGGTTTTGGCAAAGCCTACAGACTGCATTGGGTACTGAATTGAGAATGAGTAGTGCCTATCATCCTCAGACAGATGGACAGTCAGAAAGGACCATCCAGACTCTGGAGGATTTATTGAGAATGTGTGTCCTTGATTTTCAGGGAAACTGGGAAAGTCATTTGCCATTGGCTGAATTCGCCTACAACAACAGTTACCATTCAAGTATTGGTATGGCGCCTTTCGAGGCATTGTATGGCAGAAAATGTAGATCTCCGATCTGCTGGGCAGAAGTTGGAGATGGGCCTTTGCTTGGGCCCGAGATTGTGTATGAAACGACTGAAAAAGTGAAACTGATTCAACAGAGACTGAAAACTGCACAGAGCCGACAGAAAAGTTATGCAGATGTTAGAAGACGAGACCGAGAATATGAAGTGGGTGATCACGTGTTTGTGAAAGTGACACCAATGAAAGGCCAGACTCGTTTTGGAGTCAAAGGCAAGTTAGCGCCGAGATATGTCGGGCCGTATGAGGTTATTGAGAAAATCAATCCGGTGGCGTATCAAGTTGCGCTTCCTCCTGAAATGGAGCATATGCACAACGTCTTCCACATCTCTATGTTGAGAGATTATCTCCGGGATCCTTTCCATGTGATTGAGCCTACTCGGATAGTGTTGAGTGATGACTACACTTACGAGGAACGGCCTATACAGATTGTAAACAGACGGATCAAGAAACTGAGGAACAAAGAGATCCCGTTAGTGAAAGTTGACTGGCAAAACCATGGTGGCGTGTATGCCACGTGGGAAAGGGAAGATGACATGGCTAAGAGATATCCTGATTTGTTCCACTGAATCCTGTTTTCTTCCAGAATGAAGGTAATCGAGTTTAGAGGACTAAACTCTTTATAAGAGGAGGGAGACTGTAACAACCCTCGTTACTGATTTACCGATTAACTGATTGATTACCGATTACTGCTAAGATCGATATGAAAGTAATTGAACTGACTGACTTACTGAACTGACTGACTGAAATCTGAAACTAATTGATTGCCTGTATCTGTTAATTGCATTGAATTGCATTTTATCTGTTTGACTGTTTGACTATCTGTCCATTTACGTTAAACTGCTAATTGAAGGCCTTATCGGCGGCCGAACCGGAAATCGTTTAGTGTTTCATGATCGTCATAATTTATGTGATTTTATGGTATATTTATTGAAAAAGTGATTTGGTATGTTTAAATTAGATTAAAATAAGCTAAATTGCATAAGTTGCCTTATTTACCATTTTGCCACCCTTAGTGGCCCACTACCTCAACATTTTGAGCCTTGCATACACTTAAGCAAACATTTCATCAGCTCCTTTCTTTTGTTCCCACCGAATTTAGAGAGAGAGAAAGGGAGAGACTTGAATTCACTTGTAGATTGCTTGGAAATTGAAGGGTTTGAAGTATAGATTGCATAGTTGAGCTTGTTCATCTTGCATTCAAGACCTAGGTAAGGTAATTGACCCTCTCATTGATGTATTTAAGGTTGTTCATGCATGATTCTTGAGCCTTTAGAGAGCTAAGTCATGTCTTAGTCTACTAATGTTGAATTGGAACTCATTTCATGCATGCATGTGTGTATTGACGAATTTTGAGTTGATTTCATGGCAAATTGTCACATGCATGTTCATAATTAAGCTTAAGTCCATGTTTTCAACTTGTTTTGAAAAGAATGAGCTCATTAGAGCATGTTTTGGAAGTTTTGAAATGGTATGAATTCATGCATGTCATGTTTGTAGCATGTTCATGAAAATTGATTTGAAATTGAGTTTGAATTAGACACCCTTGGGCTTTGATTTGCCAAATTAATCTTTGAAATACATAATGTTATGTGTTTACAAGTGTTTTTCCAGGTTTTTAGCCCAAGAGGATCAAAAATTTGGCTTTTAAACTTGATTTTGAGCTTGGGACTCAAATCTGGAATTTCCAGAATTTGGGTCTACGCTCGAGCGAGGAAGTCCACGCTCGAGCGTACACTCTGTGATTCTGCCTTCCGCTCGAGCGAGAAAAGTTACGCTCGAGCGGGGAATGCGAGCATCCAGTACTTTGCATGTGTTCACAGTCCGCTCGAGCGAGGAAACTCACGCTCGAGCGAGGACTTGTGTCTTACACTCGAGCGAGGGTCGAGCGTCCATCGGGCGTAAAATTGGAGCATCCAGCATTTTTACTGTCGCACACAGTCCGCTCGAGCGAAGGAATTGACGCTCGAGCGGAGCTCCTTTGTTTGCATGTCCGCTCGAGCGTAGAAAGCCACGCTCGAGTGAGACTCCGGTTTTCAGCAAATTTTGTAAAGTGTTCAAAAGTGCATCTTTGCATCCTCTTCCCATCCTAGGCATTCCTAGGGCATATTTAAGGCATCTTAAAGAGGATATAGATGTAGAACCACACCGAGGCAAATTAGGGATTAAGTTATTATCTTTCCCAACTGAGTAGCTTAGTGTGTGTTCAATCTGTAAACTGTGTAGGGTTGGCTTCCCGAGGAGACGCTCTAGTTCACTGTAGCCCAGAACTCTGTGAGTAACAATTGTGTAAAGATATGTTCAAATGATTATCTTTTGAATACTGAACTGAACTGTTTACTAAACTGATATTGATTACTGGATGAATATATGTCCTTTATTTCTGAACTGTACTGTGGCATCCTTAGCACCTACTGTTTACTGTTACTGTTACAGAGATCTCTGTCGGTTCCCTCGTGGAACCACTACTGTTTACTGATTGATGGCCATCATTACTGTTCGGTCTTTTAAGACCTACTGTTACTGTTATGCTAATGGATGTACCACATATAACTGTTTACTGTACTGAACAACTGATATACTGATTGAATTGAACTGTTTTCATTACTGTAAGGACATTCATTCTAAACTTCTTTACGCTTTATGTTATTCACTGGGCTTTAGCTCACTGCTCATATATATATGTAGGTGTACAGGCACCGGACCAATGCTAGGGGCGTCGGGGTAGGCTCCCAGTTTTGTCAAGCCAACTAATGTGCCTCACTGCGAGGTTCCGAGCCTGCCAAAGCTAAGGCTTAGGGGTGTTTTAGTTTTCCCCCTCCTGCATTGTTTTATTTACTGTATAGAATGTATAGACTACACAGTACTGGTTAATAGGGACTTGATCCCTGTCCTGAATGTTTGTAAATGTTTTGCATACTGATCTGTTCCATATATATATGTGAATGTATGAAAAGTCTTTTTGCATACAGACTGTCACAGCTCATTGGACATTGTTTATTTACTGTATTGGCTTCCGCCAAGCCCCTGTACTCTGTTTTACTGTATTACTGTTAAGCAGGCCTTCGGTAATCTAGGATTACTGGCCGGTTACGGTGCTAAACCCATAGGGGCAGGTTTGGGTCGTGACACTAGAATTAGGCGAATAGAGGCAAACCTCACAACTGGTGAAAAGGTTTCCTCATAGTCCACACCTTTTAATTGGGTGTAGCATTTCGCCACTAGGTGAGCCTTATATCTTTCTATTGAACCATCCGCTTTGCGCTTGATTTTGAGAACCCATTTGTTCCCAATAGTCTTGCGCCCTAGCGGCAAATCAACCAAGTCGCAGACGTGATTTTTCGTCATAGACTCTATTTCTTCATCTATTGCAGCACTACATTCTTTACTAGCAAGGAATGAGAGAGCCTCTTTGAGATTCTTAGGCTCCATCTTACCACTCGGAGCAATCATGAATGCTTCTGCTTCAATCTCAAAACGACGACAGGGTATAGCTCCACGTTTGCTTCTATGCAGTTAAGAATCCTGAGAATCCTCATCCATTGGATTTAATCCATGGGCAGGTAAATCGCTCCCACTATCCCTAGGAGCTTGAGGGATTATTTTCTCATTCTCTACTAGGCTACTAGGTGCAACTTCATGTAGATCCTCCATCTCATAGAACTCTACATCTCTAGTCACCTCACCTTTGCTAGGAAAATCCTCCTCTAGGAAATCCATGTCACATGACTGAATTTCAGTCACACTTCCATCCGAATGCTCCCCAATAAACACATAGCCCTTAGAATGCTCACTATAGCAAATAAAGATACACTTCTTTCCTCTAGGGCCCAACTTCCCAAACTTATGAGAAGCATTGTGTATGTAAGCTACTGAACCCCAAGGCCGCAAATTGCCCATATTGGGCTTTCATCAGTCCACATCTCATATGGAGTGGAAAAAATTGATTTGGAGGGCACACAATTAAGGATGTAGGCAGCAGTCAACAAAGCATCTCCCCAATACGAAATGGGAAGATTAGCTAGCGCCATCATAGATCTAACCATGTCAAGCAATGTGCGATTCCTTCTCTCCGCTACACCATTTTGCTGCGGAGTCCTAGGAATTGTTAATTGCCTGATAATCCCTTTTTCCTCACAGAGCACTTTAAATTGCTCAGATAGATACTCGCGTCCCCAGTCAGTCCTTAGAGCCGTAATGCTCTTGTCTAATTGATTCTTAACCTCATTAACATACCATCTAAAGCAATCCAATGCTTCTGACTTGTGAGAAATCAAATAGACATGGCCAAAACGCGTGTAGTCATCTATAAATATGATAAAATAAGGGGCTTCATGCCTTACCCTCACATTCATTGGTCCACATATATCAAAATGAATAAGCTGTAATGGGACAGATGCCCTTTTGGTTTTCCCAAATGGTTTCCTTGTTGCCTTTCCAACAAGACAGTGCTCACAAGTAGGCAAAGTGACTCTAGCGAGTTGGCCTAAAAGGCCTTCTCTAGTCAATCTAGTCATCTTGTCTTGCCCTATGTGGCCTAATCTAGCATGCCATCTCATAGAATCATTATCACAAATAGATACAATATAAGAGACAGAGCCATGGACATTTTTATTAAAACTAGAATCATCCACATCCAAAACTAAGAAACCATCTAAAAGATAACCAAAACCATAAAAAATTGTTCCCAAATAAATGCTAACACCATTATTCTCCAAACAAAAGCTAAAACCAAGGCTCATCATGCTAATAACTGAAACTAAGTGTAGCAACCCTCACCACTGTTTACCGATTAACCACTGATTACTACTGAACTGAGACTGATTTTGAAAAGCAATTGAATCGACTGAAATACTAAACTGACTGATTGAATGCGCTAGTTTAAATGCATATCGATCTGTTGACTGTTAAACTTATCTGTCCATGTTTTATGTTTTAAATTGCAAATTGAAGGCCTTATCGGCGACCGAATCTGAAATCGATTGATGTTTTATGATCATTAGAATTTATAAAATTTTATGGCATATTTATCTGAAATGTGATTTAGTATGATTAAATTAGATTAAAATAAGCTAAATTGCATAGTTGGCTCTAATTACCAAACTACCACTTAGTGGGCCAAGCCTTAAGCCTTTAGTTGATTCACATATGTGAGCCTTAACACATTTCATCAGCCATTTGAGAGACATAAATCGACTATAGAGAGAGAGGGACCTAGAAGAGTTGGTTTTCATTTTGTTTTGCTTGGTTTTGCTTGGAAATTAAGAAGATTAAAGGAGTTCTTGCTTGATTGAGCTTCTAGACTTGTAATTGGGGGACCCAAAGTAGAAAATTCAACCTTTTATTGATGTATTTAAGATTGTTTTTGCATGGTTCATGGTCCATTTGAGGGTGGAGTCTAGAATTGGTGCTAAATTGTTGAATGGAAGCTTAATCTTTGCATGCATGTTTATATCCTTGCATTTGGATGTTGATTTCATGGAAATTGGTGCATGCATGTTCATGTTTATGTTAAAGTCCATGATTTCATCTTGTTTTTGGATGAATTGGCTCAGTAGAGCAAGTATTTAAAGCTTGAAAGTGGTTTAAAGTCTTGCATGTTACACATTCATCATGTTCTTGAAGTGTTGTTTGAAATGGGTTTAATTCCCTCACCTTTGGGCCTTGATTTTACAAATTGAGCTTTAAATCATGTCATACTATGTATTTACAAGTGTTTTCCAGGAAATGGGCCCAAGGGAATCGAATTTGGTACATTGAAACTTGATTTTGAGCTTGAAGTTCAAATATGGAAATTCCATATTTTGAACTCACGCTCGAGCGGGGTGACTGGCGCTCGAGCGTGAAAATCGTGCTCCCAGCATTTTATTGTGTTTTGCAGTCCGCTCGAGCGGGGTGATTTATGCTCGAGCGGGACATTGTGTCTTACGCTCGAGCGGGTGTCGAGTGCCCAATCGAGCGTGAATTTCACCTATCCAGCACTTTTGACTGTTTTGCAGTACGCTCGAGCGGGTAAGTCTACGCTCGAGCGGAAACCTTGTCTGCATGTCCGCTCGAGCGTAGTAACCTACGCTCGAGCGGGACCCCTGTTTTCTGAAAATTCTGAAAATGCTTTTAAAGTGCACCTTTGCATCCTCATTCCATCCTAGGCATTCTTAGGCCTAGTTTAAGCATCTTAATGAGGATATAGATGTAGAACCACACCGAGGCAAATTAGGGATTAATTTATTATTTTCCCAACTGTGTAGCTTAGTGTGTGTTCAATCTGTAACTGTGTAGGGTTGGCATCTGAGGACGCGCTCTAGCTTAACTATAGCCCAGAACTCTGTGAGTAACAACTGTGTAAAGATATGTTCAAATATGAATATCTTCTGAATGGTTAAACTGTACTGTTAATTGAATGAATGTATGTCCCCCATTCTGAACTGTATTGTGGCATCCTTAGCAACGACTGTCACTGTTACTGTTACTGTTACAGAGATCTCTGTCAGTTCCTATCTTGGAACTTCTGTTTACTGTTATGATGGCCATCACTGACTGTTCGGTCTTTTAAGACCTACTGTTTACTGTACTGCTATGCTAATGGATGTACCACATATGCCTGTTATGACTGAATGACTGAAATACTGAGTTAATGAATTGTTTTCATTACTGTAAGGACATTCATTCTTAACCTCTTTACGCATTATGTTATTCATTGGGCTTTAGCTCACTGCTCATATATATATGTAGGTGTTCAAGCACCAGATCGGAGCTAGGAGTGTGGGTTAGACTCCCTTTTGTCAAAGCCAACTATTGTGCCTCACTGCGAGGTTCCGAGCCCGTTCAAGCTACGGTTTTGGGGTGTTTTAGTTTCCCCTCCCCCTTCTATTCTGTTTTGTATAGACTGTATAGACTGTTACTGTACTGTTTTAACAGGGATTAAGTCCCTGTCTTGAATGATTGTAAATGTTGTACATACTATTTTGCACTGATTGTATATATGTATGAAAAGTCTTTTTGCATACAGACTGTCACAGCTCATTGGACATTGTTTAAATTACTGTTTTGGCTTCCGCCAGCCCCTGTACTCTGTTTTACTATTCTACTGTTAAGCAGGCCTTCGGTAATCACGGATTACTGCCCAGTTACGGTGCTAAACCCATAGGGGCGGGTTTGGGTCGTGACACTAAGTTTCGCCAAATATTCAGAGCATAAAGAATGTCATGAAGATACAAGGTGCGCCATCATCGCATTTCCAGCTTGTATGTGCCAACGCCAAGCACCTCCACATTGGACTCGATCCCCATGTAAACTTTTCTACTCTCAGCAGGTACTTGGTTATACTCAACGAACCCTACTCTGTTCCTCGCGATGTGGTTTATTGCTCTTGAGTCTACAACCCAAAAATGAGGAGAATGATCAATTAATGCTTAAAGAAATTAAGTAAGGGAGTACCTTCTTTTGCGCAGGGCAATCCTGAGCGAAGTGTCCTTTTTTGTTACAATTATAGCATGTCAATTTAGCCTTTACCTTCTTGCCCATACGCTTGAAATTTCTAGCGCCAATGGACTTTAGCGCAGCTGCTGCTTGCTTTTTAGGAGCACCTTTTGCTTTTCCACGCTTGAACTGAGAAGTCCTACATGAGCTTGACTCAACCACCATAGCAGAACCATCAGGCTTAGCCGCCTCTAAGCGCTCTTCCTCTAGCTCTAAATGACGTGATATGTCTTCGAATGTTTTCACACTCTTATTATGCATCATGTTGTGCTTCATCTGCTTCTAAGAATTTGGCAGAGTGAATCACATCTTGTACTTGTTACTCTTGAGTCAAATTGTGCCCAGCAGCCTTAAGCTCACGTATCATGGCTGACATGACCCTCAAATGCTGCTTCATAGAGTGATGCGCCTTTTTCTGATAAGAGTCAAACTTCATAGTCAGCCCATGTACCTTTGCAAAGAAGTGACACCAAACTTTTACTTGAGAGTTTTCCACATCTCAAATGCAGTCGAGCAATGCTCAAACTCACTAATCAAGTCGTTGTGCATGCTGCTCAACATGGTAAAACGTGCACACCGATCTTTGTTACTCTAAGTCTGATAGACTTCAAGATCACGACGATGTTAAGCTATATTGCCCTGCTCAGGCTCAACCATCACTTGTTCAAGTGTGTTTAAAACTTCTTACTCATTGAGGAGGTATTGGATCTTACGGTGCCATATGTTATAATTATCGCCATCCAATTTCTCTCCCTTAGTTAAGTCTGCCACCACTCTCTTAGCTGCCATTTCTACATACAGAGTAAAGGAAGAACAAATGCATAGGTGATATTAATGATAGCAACACAAAATTATTTTGCAGCAAAAGAATCTAAATTAAATAATGATAACATTACACACGTCTCAAGATCGAAAATTTACTATGCTCGTAATCATCTCTTGCGCCTCTAGTGACGATTATCAAAATTTAATTTAATTCCATGAGCAAAAAAAAAAAAAAAACCTCCCACTTTTTATGGCATGTGCAAAACATGATAATTCCACACAATAGCATCTTAATGCAAATTTACAATTAACTCATGCTATATTCATTTAATAATGGAATTAAAAAACTAATCATGCTTCTCTAATCACAACATATTACAAATTCAAGGCAAAAATAACAATATGTTGTGTTTAATATTCAGATTATGCCATAACAGAAAGTGCAACACTTTTGAATTTTTTTTAAAATTTTCTGGTATTTTCTGGAATTTTAAATAATTAATAAAACACATAAAATCAGAAATAAATATTCTAGAATATGGGAAAATGCAACAATCATACCAGTAAATAGTAAACCATTACAGTAGTCTATAGTAAAAATTTCAGACCCAGAAACTTAGTCATGCAACACTAGAAGCATTTTAAAGTAAAAATAATGAATTATTATCTTAGAAAAAATATTTTTTATTTTTACAAAATTTTGAAAATTTTACAGTAGATAAAAAATTTAATTATGAGTCTAATAGTACCAACCATACTTAAAACAAAGCTATAATGACTTACTTATGGCCATTTAAAGCTTGTCAAGATTTTTAAACAAACAAACAGAGCCTTACATCCAGCAACCAAGCCAGTCAAGCCGGTGCGAAAAATGGCGTGGCTCGGTGCGCGTGTAGGCAGGGTGCAAGGCGCGCATGGGAAGCGAGCCTGGCGCGTGCGGGCTGGCGGTGACGTGTAGATGGCACTGACGGCGTCATCTGGCGTGTGCTGCTTACACGCCGCCTTTTGGGGTGTTTTTCTGGTCTAATTTTGGTACTGCCAGACTTCATTTTCCAAAATAAAAATAATGGTAGTCTCAAAAATAACATTTAACAAACACAAATAATGGGGTGTATCACACTCTCTCTCTAATGAGAGTGGAAGTGCTGCACTTTATCTTCTTCCTTAAGCCACCAAAAACTCAAAATGAACCCAAATTAGGGTTTGATTTTTCTCATCAACCGTAAGTCCAAATCTAACAAATAATATATGGTTTTGAAGGTCTCGAAACAAGGATTCTAAATATGTAAGATTTGTAGACTGAAATTAAAGCATGTAAAACTATCATGCAAACAAAGTTTCAAGAATATAAAATGGGTCTCCATTTTTCTTGCAATCTAACCGTTGGATTTTCATGAAACTTTACAGATATGTTCTACATGAAATGTACTACAACATATATAAATTTCAAGTTGATCAGAGAAAGTTCGAAAAAATATTAATTTTTCATGCATATATCATGTGTGTGTGTATATATATATATAATTATATACATATTTTAATGTACAAAAATAAACACGAAAATATCCATTTAAGGCTCTGATACTAATGTAAGATACAGATAATGCAGATGATAAAAAGATTCAAACCATACCTTATGTAATAAAATCTGAAACGAAGAACTTTGTGGGTAAATCACGTACTTCACAACTACGAACTAAGAACACCCAACAATGGAGTGATACCACAATATGAGTATCACCCACACTAGTCACAGTGCAAAGGCTTGATCGTTATTCTAATGGGAGAGAGTTAGAGAGAGAGTATGGAAAAAATCATTTGTTATTGGGTTAATCCCATATCCCAGATATCGTATTAGATATATAGGCTGACCATCTAACCATCTATCCATATCTCTTGATAACATATGGTATATATAGATATTGATTGTGGGTTATCCAAATAGGATAGATAATAATTCAAATTCAAATTCAAATTACATGGATAATTTGAATGGGTCATGAGTCATGCCACATGGGCGCCCAAATCTGGGTCCAATACCCGGCCCAATTTCCAAAATAAAGGAACAACATTATAGATTAAGAAGAGAACAAAGCTATGGAGTATGAAATTGAACTCGCATTGTCATATAATGTTTTTTAGGTATATCGGAAAGAATAAAATTGATTTGTAATACACGTAAGATAAGTGATGAAAATATGTAATTCATCAATTGTATTGTTACCTTCATTAGTTGTTATATATGTATTAAAATTTCTACGTTATTTCAAAAAGGCAGAGAATTATCACGAAAAAAAAGAATCTCAATTATGTACCTTTTTTTCATATTGCATCTTCTTTTGTATGAAGGTTAATTCTAATGTATTTGACTTTATTTTTTTTCTTGGGATAAAATGGAACTTCTTAAGGTAGAGTTAATTACTCGCAAATTATAGATATCGGTTAAGTACATTAACAAGAATTGAACTCAAAATATTTTTAAATTGTGACCTTTTGATTCTGGCAGTGATATGAATTCAATCATTCTTATACTTATTCAAGCTTTAATTACCGTCCATTCTCAATCTCTCATTGGCATGGTTGCTAAATTTGAAAACTGATAATCTACGAGAAAAATTTTAAGGCAGTCGTTTGCTAGTTTTAGGATATTCAGTTTTTTAAAGGAAAAAGATTCTCTCCAGCCCAAAATTTGGACTATAAGGCACTGTTTGGGCCCATGGGATCTATCACAGATCCCGTTTTGATGATTCGAATCGTTCATTTTGTTAGACACTTAGTGTATTTCATCCCAAAAAAAAAAAAAAAAAAGATTTAAATCGATTTGATAATTATAACTTGTTCAATTTACTATATTTTTAACTAAAAAAATGAATGATAATTGTATTTTTAAAAAATAAATCGTACATTTTTTTTAATGACAAAAATAATAAATTGAACAAGTTGTAATTATCAAATTAACCTAATTTTTTGAGTAGATAAAATACACGAAGTGTCCGATAAAATAAACGGTTTGGATCATCAAAACAGAGGTCCAAACAACCACCTCTAGTCCAAACTAGACTAGAGAGAATCCTTCTTTTTTAAATTCAATTAATTTACTTTTAAGGTAAAATTCATTTTATTAAGAGTTGAAGCACCTTACGTCTTTATAATTTAAATATAGACAGAAAATTTCCACTTGATTTAAAACTAACTTGCAACAATAATTCCGATAAAATTAACAATAAAAACATATTTATGCTCTTATTTGTCTTTCTTTGTTTTATTGTTAACTCAATAAGCATTGAACACCACATATTAATTTTAAAAAAAAAACAAAACAAAACAAAACAAAATAAATTTTAAATTGTAACATTAATTCAAAACTGATTAACACCCACAACAAGCGAAAAGCTGAAAAGATTGTTTTATGATGAGAAGTTTGTGGAGGTGTCAAATAGCCATAAACCCAGGTGCAAGGTGTCCCGTCAAATACAAGAGTTTAAGGCTCTCCAAAGAAGGTAGATTTGATTTATGATTTTTTTTTAAAATATTTTTTTATCCTTAATTAATCCATTCATTAAGGAAATTTATGGTCTCATGATATTTTTACAAAATAAACATGATTTATGTAGGATCTGCGAGGAATCTCGCACACATAGTTGTGTTTTTGTTTCCTATTTTCACTTTAAAAAAAAAAATTTGCTAGAAGAATATTTTTGAAAGTCAAATTCAAAAATTAATTCTAAAAGCAACTTATTTTTTGAAAAATTAAAAAGTTATTTATTTGTTAGTGTTGAACATAAAAAGGTTACTAACCACAAAGGATAACTTCTGGGATTAAACTCTATAAGGAGCAGAGATCGCAGAGGTCATCTTTCGGTAGTTGATACATGGTAGGGCCATTCAACTATGTAGCGGCAAGTTACAGACACACACAAGAGGAAATTTGAATTCACACTCTTGAAATTGGGTACGGTTTGCTCAGGCTTGGAAGATTTGTTCTACCAATTATATGTGTTGTTGCCCAAGTAACTAGCCCCCGAAAAGAGTGGAATCTAAGACCTCAGGATTCATGTCTCAGAGTCTTACTAAAGTATCACACCCCATTGGATTGTTAGTGCTGAACATCCTTTTTAGGCCCTAATAAAGCAATTTTGCTAGGTCTCAAATTTACTTTCCCTTTCACTCCTATCATGATAATAAAAGCCATGTTTAGAAAGTTGACTATTTTAGTTAGTTATTTGACTTTTTGACAATTTTTGTTTGGTTAAAATAGTTATGTTTGGAAAGTTTGTTAGCTTTTTGTTAGCTGATTTGATGGTTGTGAGAGAAAAGATAAAATGATTATGGATTAAATGTGACATTTTATCTTATACGTATTTTAATCTATTTTATCTTTTAATAGATTATTTTAATCCAATCCTCCTCCCAAACAAAGCTAAAGAGAGGTAACTTTATATGTGGAGAGTGGGCCAAATCAGATGGGTACAGAACCAGTTCCAGATGGAAAGGGCGTTTGGAAAGAAAAATTATTGGTTGGTTTTGGGGCGTCATGTGGTCATATTCCACACCAATCATAATTCATACTCATTCATATTCTTCAAGTACTCAACACGTGAATACACTCCCTTCACCAATCATAACACCATTAGAATATCACGTGACGGTGTTCTAAGACCAATCAATAGCTTCTCTGTTGAAAATGGGTAAATGTCATGAGAAATAAACAATAAAATGTAAAAACTATTATAAATATTCCCTCTATTCCAAAATATTAGTCTCTTATTTCATTTTTTATTGTCCTAAAATAATATGAATTTTCTATTTTGCCCTTCTAGATTTAGCTTGACAAGACGAGTCGAAAAATTATAATTTTTAAAAAAAAATTCAGAAAAGACAAAAAATAAACCAAAATAAGCAATTTTTTAGGCTTATTTTCGTCTTTATTGATTTTTTTTTTTTTTTTGAAATTTTTCACAAAAAATACTTTTTGGATTCGTCTCGATAAGACGAGCTAGAAAAGTAAAACATTTTGACATAATTTTGAAAAAAAAAAAATACTAAAGACAAAAAAATTCAGAAAAGATGTAACTTTTTTATTTTAGTTTGTTGCCAACCTTTAAATTTATATTTGGTGTTTGAGGGAAAAACAGGAGTATATGCATTTGTGATTGGTGGAAGGTATTATCACGTGATACCTTATTAACGGGTTATTATTCAATATTCCAGAAATATGAACACGTAGTGCTCCAGAAGGTTTTGATTGGTAGAGAGGGGTAGGGGCCCACAATTTATGTTGGGGATGGGGAAACAATATGGAGGCTAGGTAATTGGTGATTGGCTTGGAATATGACCACGTGATATTCCGGGATTATTAAATAATTTCCCCTATTAATAATATAATTAAAAATATACCAACGATATCTTCAAAATAAGACTACTATTAAATATATAAATTTTAACACCTTAAAATAGATTAAAAAATTACATTGTTATAAAAATTTACATAAGTAAAATGAGATGTATGACTGAAGTGATATAAAGAAAAAGAAGGAGATGAATAATAGAAAGGGACTTGAAAAAAGAGGAGGAAGGGAGGAAAAAAAAAAAAAAAACTGAATTTTATAGCAATGGTGTAGTTAATAGTTGTATTAATTTTTATTATATGATTTGAGTTAATAAAAATATAAAAAAAATATTTTTATGATTTAATCATTATTTTTATTGTATGGTTTAACCATATGAATAAAAACAATAATATTCAACCATAATCTCTTTCCTTTTTTTTCTTTTCTTTTCTTACAATTAATAATATTTAACCATACATTTAACTCAAACCATACAATAAAAATAATAATTAAAACATAATTTTTTTGGGGTATTTTTATTAACTCAAATCATACAATAAAAAGTAGTACAAATATTAACTCAAAATCATACAAATAAAAGAAGTCACTCAAAATTAACATAAAAAAATGTATAAATTAGTATTAAAATAGTTACAAAAAATTAAGATAAGAGAAATTCAAATCATCGTGATTGAATTCAAATGTTTGGTGAATAAATTAAAAAAAAAAAAAACAACTCGTCATTTTAATAATGGACTTGCACTCATACATAGGTTAGACTTGTACTCCACATAGATCTGACTTGCACCTTGCATAGATTGGGCTTGCACCCACGCATATGTTGGACTTGCACCCCGCACAGATTGGATTTGCACATTGCACAGGTTGGACTTGCACATCACACAAGTTAGACTTGCACCCATGTACATGTTGGACTTGTACCCCAGACGTGTTGGACTTGCATTCATACATAGGTTAGACTTGTACCTCGCACAGATTTGATTTGCACCCCACATAGCTTGAACTTGCACCTATCATAGATTGGACGTGCACCCCACACAGATTGAACTTTCACAATGCACAAGTTGTAATATTTTTTTTTTAATTTTTAGGAAAAATTAGTGAAACATCCCTCTCAAACTTTGGGTAGTAGGAGAGGTCTAATTATTATTTTTTTATTAGCTAAGATCCCTTAATGAAATTTCTCTGTGAAATTAGAGAAATTTCTCTATGCCAGGACAAAATTTGTCTGTGTCGAATTTTCTCTGTGAAAATATTGAGGGACTCCAACTACTATGAAAATATCGTATGTCTTTTATCTTATAAAATTTTAATATTAGAGATCTTAAAAAAATTCCCCTCAGAAATAGCAACTAAGATGGATTTGGTTTCAAACCTTTGGGATTTGATGAAGTCTTTGGATTTAATTTATTTATTTCAAAGTGTTAGAAAACCAATGTTTGCAAAAGTCTTCAGTTATAATATGATTATTTCCAAAGTGTTTTGTTTTGGAAAAAAGAAACAAAATTTTAGTATTAGCTAAAATATTTCTGACTTTTATTCGGAAATAATGGGCTTAGTTTCGGGAGTACCGGTTAACTTTTATGAGTGGTGTAATTTTGGTAGCAATTTTTATTTGCTTGGGAATTGGTTTTTTAACCTGGTTTATCCCCTGGAAACTTAACTCTAACTTTGTTTCCTATTGATAATGAGTCAACAAGCTCTTGAAAGTTTTGTCTAAGTGTCACGACTCAAACCTGCCCCTATTGGTTTAGCGTCGTAACCAGCCAGTAATCCTGGGATTACCAAAGGCCTCTGACCTGAATATCATAATACAAAGGGTTGTTGAAGCAAATATATAAAACGCGATGTCCATAGAGCTGTGCAAACATACATGGGACAGTAATAGTAAAACTTATATATAGACATATGACGTCAAAATTACATAAGTCATGTGCGACCATATAGATATTATCGAAAGGAACTTAGCTCAGTGTACATATAAACAAAACAAAATGAATAAAAACATCCATAACATGATTCACAAAACTAGACTTCTTTCGACGGAACCTCCTCGAGAGGCACTGAGGCTGGCTGACAAAACGGAACTCTAGGCCATCAACTCTAGGCTTGAATTTGTACATGAACTAACGCAATTACACAATTACATGAATTGAGCAACTCTGGTTGCTCAAGCGGTCTGCAAAACTTGTAAACTTCTGGAGCATGCATTTTATGCTCGAGCCAACTTTTTGTCGCTCGAGCGAAAGTGCAAAACAAAGAGTGGTCGCTCGAGCACAGTTTTGTCGCTTGAGCGGAGAAGCAGAATTCTGGAATTTCCAGATTTGCTTCGCAGTTTCAAAACTCGAATTCAAACCAACAAATCATGTTCTTTTGGGCTAAAAGCTTAAGGAAACAAGTGTAAACTTGGAAAACATTGGGAATTCAAAATCATTTCGCAAAATCAAAGCCCAAAAGCATGCCAATTGTTCAAAATCAAACTTAAAACTTTAAAACCACAGCATGCATGCAATGGTATGGACTCCAACATTCTAAAACATGGTCAAATGAGGTGTTTAACTAAAAGACATGTTGAATTCTTAGAATATGACCAAAATAAGGACATGCAAGAGGGAAATTCTTTGAAATTAACTTCTCAATGCCATGAACTATGCATGCATGCATGGTTTGAGTTATAATTCTTTAATTCTAGCTTAATTCTCATGTCAATTCACCTCCTTCACTTGAATTTGTACATGAACTAACGCAATTACACAACTAAGGGTTTGATTTCTTACCTTAGGTGCTCAATTATGGTTTATGCAAAGATGGTTTGAGCTCACAAGTCAATTCTTTAATTTCCCTTCCAAGTCTCTCTAATTCTCAAGCTTAGATGTGAAGTTCTTGGCCTCCTCTTCTCTCTCATGTCTAGTAGGCTCAAAAGGTTGAAGATGAGATGAGTCTAAGTGGTGTATAGGCCTTATATAGGCTTGATTAGGGAATTTAATTAATTAGAATTACCACTAATCAAATGAGCATTAATTATTCTAATTATTTCGTTCCGAATCGAATTTCAATTTAACCTACCATAATTTTCTAAAAATCTCAAATAACATGTAAACCAAGTCAATTTCATATTTTGTGGCTGATAAGGCCTTTAATTCGCAGAACGAAACAGAAACACAAATAGATACTTCTACGATAGACAGATATAAACACAAATGATGTAACATATATGCAATTAATTCAAAATTTCATCTTAATTACTTATTAGGCCTCTTTAATTGTAGTTTAACAGTTAATCATAGGCTGGGGTTGTTACAGTCTACCCCCCGTAAAGAGTTTGGTCCTTCAAACTTGAATTACCTTCGTTTTGGAAGAATATTGGATCCCAAGGGAACAGTTCAGGGTATCTCTTCATTATATCTTCTTCCGTCTCCCATGTTGCATATGTCCCTTCGTGGTTTTGCCAATCCACTTTCACCAATGGAATTTCTTTGTTCCTCAATCTTTTGATTTGGTAATTCATAATCTGAATTGGCCTCTCTTCGTATGTGTAGTCGTCTTTTAAAAGTACATATGTTGGTTCAATGACATGTAATGGATCTCATAGATAGTCCCGAAGCATGTATATGTGAAAAACATTATGCATATGTTCCACGACTGGCGGTAAGGCTATCCGATTCGTTACTGAATTGATTTTCTCAAGGATCTCATATGGCCCAACATATCTCGGTGCTAGCTTTCTCTTTACACCAAACCGCATTTGGCCGTTCATCGAAGTTACTTTGATAAACACGTGATCCCCAATTTCATATTCTTTATCTCTTCTTCGGACGTCTGTATAACTCTTTTGGCGGCTTTGTGCAGTTTTCAATCTTTATTGAATCAATTTTACGTTTTTAGTCGTTTCTTGCACAAGTTCCGGTCCCAACAAAGGTCTTTCACCTACTTCAGCCCAATAGATTAAAGAATGACATTTTCTACCATTCAAAGCTTCATAAGGAGCCATACGGATACTTGAATGGTAGCTGCTGTTATACATAAAGTCAACCAATGGAAAAGTAGGTCTCTCAATTGCCTTGGTAATCTAGGGTACACATTCTGAGCATATCTTCCAAAGTCTGTATCGTTCTTTCTAATTGGCCGTCTGTCAGTGGGTGATATGCATTGCTCAGTCTTAACTCAGTTCCCAAAGCTTGCTGTAGACTCTGCCAGAATCTTGAAGTGAACTTAGGATTTTTATCGGATACTATAGACACTGGAACTCCATGAAATTTCACAATCTCATTTACATACAAATTAGCCAACTTATCCGCATTATACAAAGATTTGACAGGCAAAAAGTGGACAGATTTAGTTAAGCGATAAACAATGACCCAGATAGAATCCATACCTCGAGAGGAACGAGGCAGTCCAACAATAAAGTCCATGGTGATGTGTTCTCATTTCCATTCCGGTATTGAAAGCGGCTGAAGTAATCCAGTGGGTCGTTGATGTTCAGTTTCAACTTGCTGGCAATGCAAACATCTAGCCACAAAATCAGCAATGGTTTTCTTCATTCCAGGCCACTAGAAATTTTGTTTCAAGTCATGGTACATTTTCATATTCCTTGAATGCATAGCAAATTTAGAGTTGTGAGCCTCAGTCATGATACGTATCCTCAGGTCAAAACAATCCGGCACACAAAGTCGATTATGAAATTTCAACACATTATTGTCAAGTATAAATCCCGGCCTCAGTTTTGAGTTCATTTCATCCACAATCTTCTTTAAAAATTTATCTTTAAGCTGTTTCTCTTTAATTTCTTCAATTATTGCAAGCTGGACAGAGATGGCGGCTAGAATTCTGCCTTGTTTGCGCAAAACCACTTCAATTTCATTTCTTTCTAGGTCATACAATAAGTCTTTCTGGTTGGTGAGTAAACATGACAAGTTCCTAATAGATTTTCGGCTCAAAGCATCTGCAACTGTATTTGCCTTTCCTGGATGATACAAAATCTGCAAATCATAGTCTTTTATTAACTCAAGCCACCGTCTCTGTCTCATGTTCAATTCTTTTTGAGTGAAGAAATATTTTAAACTTTTATGGTCAGTATACACCTCGCAAGTCACACCGTACAGATAGTGTCGCCAAAATTTGAAAGCAAACACCACAGCGGCTAATTTAAGATCATGAGTTGGGTAGTTCTTTTCATGAAGTCGGAGTTGACGAGAAGCATAAGCAATTACCTTCCCATTCTACATTAACACACACCCTAAGCCTTTATAGGAAGTATCACTATAAATCTAAAACCCATTGGTTCCCTTAGGCAGTGTCAGGATAGGTGCAGTTACCAATCTAGTATTTAATTCTTGGAAGGTTGATTCCCGCTGCTCAGTCCAATCAAATGATACATTTTTTTGAGTCAACTGTGTCAATGGCATGGGAAGTTTTGAGAAGTCTCTTACAAATCTGCGGTAGTAGCCAGCAATCCTAGAAAACTTCTAATTTCTAATACATTAGTTGGTCTTGGCCAGTTCACAATAGCCTCAATTTTTTGCGGGTCAACTGATATGCCATTTTTGTTGATTACATGCCCTAAAAATGCGACATTATCAAGACAAAATTCACATTTGGAAAGTTTTGCATACAACTTCTTTTCCTATAAAATCTGTAAAGTAGTTCTCAGATGATTTTCATGTTCTTCCCTACTTTTGGAGTAAATCAGTATATCATCAATAAATACAACTATGAATTCATCAAGAAATTGTTTGAAAACCCTATTCATTAGGTCCATAAACGCTGCAGGTGCATTAGTTACCCCAAATGGCATTACCAAAAATTCGTACTGCCCGTATCTAGTTCTGAATGCAGTTTTCTCTATGTCTTCTGCCTTGACTTTCAACTGGTGATACCTGAATCTAAGATCTATTTTCGAGAAGACTTGTGCTCCCTGAAGTTGGTCAAACAAACCATCTATTCGAGGCAATGGGTATTTATTCTTAATGGTTACTTTGTTCAGTTCTCTGTGCTCTATATATAGTCTTAACGATCCATCATTCTTCTTTACAAATACGACTGGAGCACCCCAAGGTGAAGTGCTCCGGTTGATAAATTTCTTGTCTAAGAGTTCTTAGAGTTGAACTTTTAATTCTTTCAATTCAGAAGTTGACATTCGGTATGGGGTTTTAGAAATTGGTTGTGTTCCAGGTATTACATCAATGGTGAATTCAATTTCTCTATCAATTAAGTCCTTAGGCAATTCTTTTAGAAACACATCGAGAAATTCACAAGCAACAGGAATAGTTTCCACATTAGAACTATCAGAAGTCTCAGTCAAAACACGACACATGTAACCCCTATATCCCTTCCTAAGCAGTTTAACAGCTTTCATGGCAGAAATCAAATATGGGAGAGGAACTACCCCATTCTCAGCAAACACAAATTCAGGTAATCCAGGTGGACGAAACATAACAGATTTATTCACACAATCAATAGTTGCACAGTACTTCATCAACTAGTCCATACCCAGTATGCAGTCAAAATGATCAATACCCAATGGCAATAAATCAACATACAATGTCATATCATCAATCACAATATCACATGCTGGATAAACATAAGCACATACCATAGAACCCCTAGATGGCATAGATACAGACAATAAATAATTCATGGGTTCTAAAGGTCTAGTTAATTTCTGAGAAAGGCATACGACACAAATGAGTGTGTAAAACTAGAATCTATCAAGACATATGCATTTTGGGCACAGATGGAAATTATACCTGACACCACAAACTCGGTGTTCTGTACATCCCCATGCACTAGTGCGAACAGTCTCCCTTGCCTTAACGTTTCATTTCCAGCATTACCTCTGGTATTAGTTCTTGCATTTGACCTTGTTACAGAAATAGATTCGACTGAACTTGCTGCGGGGCGGTTGGCATTTTCAGACCCGAGTGGACAATCTTTCATTATGTGGCCAATTTTGCCACACCTGTAATAAGCACCAGATGCATGGTAACACACACCTCTATGCTTCCTTCCACAATCCGAACAAACTGGTATAAACCTACTACTTTGACTTGAGCTATTTGTAGACCCTATGTTTTGCTTTTTGCTTCCAAAAGAGCTGTCCTTTCTAAACTTGTTCCCCGACCTCTTACCTCTCTATTCTGTTGTTATTGGGGCCTTGCTTTGTTTCATAGCTGCTAAGGTAGCTTTTGCCATTAAGGCTCGATCGAGCACCTTCACGTACGTAGGCAACTTCAAGATGCCAACTCGGTCAAACACTTCCAAAGTCAAGCCTCCTTCAAATTTTTGTGCATTTTTTGTAATCGGTATCCACCATGTGTAGAGCAAACCGGGCTAATTCGGTGAACTTAGCTTCATATTTAGCTATTGACATATTGCCCTTATTGAGTTCTTGAAATTCAGACACTTTTTGGTCTCAAAAGCACTAAGGGAAATATTTGGCGTAGAAGATTTCCTTGAATTGAACCCATGTCATGTTCCCATTATCATTTTGGATTAGCAACCACCACCTTCGAGCTTCATCCTTTAAAGTATAGGTGGCCAAGAGCACCTTCTGAGTCTCGGAGCAGGGAAATACTTCATCTAGTTTTTCCATTTGAAGTAACCATGTTTCTGCTTTTAGTGGTTCAATACCACCCAAAAAAGTTGGTAGTTTCATCTTCATAAACTTCTGAGTCAGGTTGATTATATCATTGTTATCCGGCTCATTTTGTACTGGAGGAAATAGAGTGGGCAAAGGTTGTTGTCTTTGTTGCTGTCTCATTTTTTCTGTTAAGGCTTCTAACATTTGTTCCATCCGACTCATTCGAGCCTCAGGAGATCCAGCTGTACCGTCACTTCTTGTATTTTCCATTTGCTATAGGTAAACTGAGCACTTATAAACATAGACAAATAATTCTTTTCACAATGTTTGAAGTATTCAGTTCCAGTTCATTCTTTTCAATTCATATGTTCATGTTCAAATTCAGTTTTCACATTTACAGAAATTAGCACACACTCACACTTGCAGATGAAATGTCCCTAATTCTTTTCTAGGACATCCTATAGCTCATATAGACTCGTGTGTATGGTAGAACACGTGCTCTGATACCACTCTGTTACGACCCAAACCTGTCTCTATAGGTTTAGCGTCTTAACCGACCAATAATCCTGGGATTACCAAAGGCCTCTGACCTGAATATCATAATATCAGGGGCTACAGAAGCAAATATGTAAAATGTAATGTCCATAGAACTGTGCAGACATACATGGGACAGTAATAGTAAAACTTATATATAGACATATGACGTCAAAATTACATAAGTCATGAGCCACCATACAGATATTATCGAAAGGAACTTAGCTCAGTGTACATATAAACAAAACAAAATGAATAAAAACATCCTTAACATGATTCACAAAACTAGACTTCTTTCGACTGAACCTCCTCGGGAGGCACTGAGGCTGGCTGACAAAACAGAACTCTAGGCCATTAACTCTAGGCTTGGTTACGCGCTTGATCTCCTACATACATAATATAAACAGTGAGCAGAAGCCCAGTGAATAATAACAAGGTAAAGATTTTAATGAATGATGTCCATAACAGATTCAGATTTCAATTCTCTTGTCAATTTGTAAACATAGTCATAATCATGTTCAAATCACGTGTGGTACATCCATTAGCATTAACGTATCACGTTGGTCAAGCATATTAAGTTCCATAATGGAACCTCTGGTATCGGGTAACATATCTCATACATGGGCCACGGTATTGTTTCCCCGGGACGAGGGCCTGTGCCACGGTATTTTCTCCCCCGAGCGAGGGCCTCATGACCATAAGTCGTAGTATTATGTCCCTTGGGCGAAGGCCTTTGCTAAGGATACCACAATTACATCTCAAAGAATTGAATCATCATTCATTCATACAAAATATAGCATTTCAGAAAACTGATCATTACATATCATCAGAAAGTAATTATAGTCAAACATAACTTTACAGAGTTATTACTCATAGATGGCTCCAATAGCGAAACAAATATAGCAGACGGATTAGGCGATTAATGGCGCGACCTACACAAACATATAACAGATACACTTATTGAAACACACGCTTGGATAGTACTTAACTTATTTCATTTTGTTCTTAATGTGTTTCTAAGTCTTATCCTCATTATTATGTTTTAACTAGGGCTTAAGAATGCCTAGGATGCAATGAGGATGTCAAAATGTGCTTCAAAACACTTAGTCAAATTTGCTAAAAAAAGAGTCATCGCTGGAGCGTAGCTTCCTTTGCTCGAGCGGAGGCTCAAAAATAAGGGTGATTGCTCGAGCGGTCTGTAAAAGTATTGGTTGTGTGAAATTTCCGCTTGACAGCCGCTCGACGGTCGCTCGAGTGTGTGACTGAGATCTTCGCTCTAGCGCAACTCTGGTCGCTCGAGCGGTCTGCAAAACTTGTAAACTTCTGGGAGTATGCATTTTACACTTGAGCCAACTTTTTGTCGCTTGAGCAAAAGTGCAAAACAAAGAGTGGTTACTCGAGCACAGGTTTCGTCGCTTGAGCAGAGAAGCAGAATTCTGGAACTTCCAGATTTGCTTCCCAGCTTCAAAACTCAAATTCAAACCAACAAATCATGTTCTTTTGGGCAAAAAGCTTAAGGAAACATGTGTAAACTTGGAAAACATTGGGAATTCAAAATCATTTCGCAAAATCAAAGCCCAAAAGCATGCCAATTGTTCAAAATCAAACTTGAAACTTTAAAACCACAACATGCATGCAATGGTATGGACTCCAACATTCTAAAACATGGTCAAATGAGGTGTTTAACTTAAAGACATGTTGAATTCTTAGAATATGACCAAAATAAGGACATGCAAGAGGGAAATTCTTTGAAATTAACTTCTCAATGCCATGAACTATGCATGCATGCATGGTTTGAGTTATAATTCTTTAATTCTAGCTTAATTCTCATGTCAATCCATATCTTTCACTTGAATTCGTACATGAACTAACGCAATTACACAACTAAGGGTTTGATTTCTTACCTTAGGTGCTCAATTATGGTTTATGCAAAGATGGTTTGAGCTTACAAGTCAATTCTTTAATTTCCCTTCCAAGTCTCTCTAATTCTCAAGCTCAGATGTGAAGTTCTTGGCCTCCTCTTCTCTCTCACGTCTAGTAGGCTCAAAAGGTTGAAGATGAGATGAATCTAAGTGGTGTATAGGCCTTATATAGGCTTGATTAGGGAATTTAATTAATTAGAATTACCACTAATCAAATGAGCATTAATTATTCTAATTATTTCGTTCCGAATCGAATTTCAATTTAACTTACCATAATTTTCTAAAAATCTCAAATAACACGTAAACCAAGTCAATTTCATGTTCTGTGGCCGATTAGGCCTTCAATTTACAGAACGAAACAGAAACACAAACAGATACTTCTATGATAGACAGATATAAACACAAATGATGCAACACACATGCAATTAATTCAGAATTTTATCTTAATTACTTATTAGGCATCTGTAATTTTAGTTTAACAGTTAATCACATGTTAGGGTTGTTACGTTAAGGTTAGTTGGGTTTTAAGTGGAGCCATTGTGACCCCTCTAGTCTTCCTAGAAACTTTCTTGAGTTTGTTCGATTATAAAGTTAGTGGTAAGATTAGTTTTGAATTAAATTTTAGTTTTTGGGATTTCCTAGTATTAATTTGGTTTCTAGAGAAATAAAATAGTTGAAGTTTGTTATGGTTTTTAGAAATGGCTTTAAGAGGTGACAACAGGAAATATTGTTCTACCTAACAACCTTAAGCCTTGCGAGGTTCTTAAAGGAAGATCAAAAGAAAAATCAAGTGTGATTAGAGAAAATCATAAGATTGCATGATGATATCTTTGAATTAATCAGAGGCAATTAGTGTGTTATCCTTGTGTCAATTATAGCATGTATGATTGCTATGTGATTTTGCTTGAGAGCAAAGATGAGACAACCCGTTAGGGTGGGTGAATATATCTTTTGAATTTTTAAATTCCAAATATATTTTTAAATTAGTGGCTCCTAGTAAGTATAAGATCATTGATCATAGAGATAGAAAACTGGTAGTTCCTAGGAGGTTTTAGACCACTAGCTACACAGTTATGAGATTGTGGTTCCTAATAGTAAACCGATTACTAATCCTATGTTAAGACATGATGGCTCCTAGTAGTGGAGAGGCTATTGATCATATGTTAAGACATGATGATTCCTAGTAATGAAAGTGACTATTGATCACATTTAAAACATTGTGGTTCCTAGTAGTGAAAAGTCTGCTGACCACATAATGAGAAATTAGTGATTCCTAATAATTAGACTACTGACCATGTTATGATGTTCTGAATAGTAGACTATTGAATACTGGATCTGTGTTTCCTAATAGTAAAGCTATTGGCTTCATGGTGATAGGTTGGACTAAATATGTTTTGGTGCCTTGAATTCAGAAAAGACTTAATTTGGTTGATGATGATATAGGAATATGTTTTTTAGTGATATGATTTTAAGAGTCTCATATCATTTTGACACAAGGTATTATTTAAAAACACTGTATGAATTTTTGGAAAGGCTGAAAGTCTTCGTATAAATTCTACAAATGTAGGGGTGTCATGCAAAAGGTGACAATACCTAAACCCAAGAGGGTTAGGATAGGCCTAAAAATCTGTTGGCTTTGTGTTCAACGGTTATGCACAATACAATAGTGCATATCAATTTTTGCTTGTGGATGAATTTGATATTCAAATTTACATAAGAATACTATCATGAAATTGAGGAAGCAGTTTTCATAAGAAAATAGATGAGCCTAGAAGATGTTAAAAGGCTAGGACTTTAAAGTTCTTATGTCTAAGCTTCTTTAAAGCTGTGATTTCTCTAGAAAGAAGTTATTAATTTAACTTTATCTTGCATAGGTTGTAAGCCTTCGGGTGCAAGTGAATGAAAACCGAGGAGACATGCTTGTTATCAAAAGATACCGGGTAAAGAGAAGGCCTGGATTATTTTGATACGTGATCGCAATTGTGCGAAGTCTGGAGATACATCAAGATGGATGTTTAGATAGCTTTCCTATATAAAGATTTAATTGAATAAATCTTTATGGAACAATCCAAAGGATTTGTCGGTTCCAGGACTAGAAAACTTTGTGAGCTTGGAAAATCATTATATGATTTGAAACAATCATTGAAACAATGGAATGACAAATTTGACTACACTATGTTGTCAAGTGGGTTTTTATAATCAATCAGTATTGACAAATGCATTTATGTCAAAGACACTGATAGTAGTATATGTTATTTTCTGTCTGTATGTAGGTGACATGCTCAATGTTGGCATTTATGAGAAGATGTTCAATACTACCAAGAAGTTATAAATTCTAAGTTTGGCATGAATATGAACCTTGCAGATGTGATTCTGTGTATTAAGATTACCAGAACATCTGGTGCTATTGTACTTTTTCAGTCTCATTATGTTAATAAGATGCTTGAAAAATTTAGTAAATCAGATACAAGTGTGTCAAAGACACCGGTAGACTTAAGTTCACATTTGACTAAGAATAATGGAATATTTTTAGGTCATTGGAAGTTTAAAATATCTGATGAGTTGTACAAAGCTTGGTATAACCTACTCAATAAGCAGGCTAAGTAAATACACAAGTAATTCCAATACCTATTTTTAGAAGGCGTTTTTGTGGGTACTAAGGTACTTACGATGAAGCTGGGATTATGGGTTGCATTACGCCAAATATCCGATTGTACCAAAAGGGTACAATGACGTCACCTAGATATCTGATATAAAAGTACTTATTTATTTTGATGATTTATTTAATTATGTTTTAATTTATTTGAAAGAGAAAAATATAATCCAAAATTTATTTTGATGATTTATTTAATTATATTTTAATAGAATCAAAATTTATTTTGATGATTTATTTGAAAGAGAAAAATAGAATCAAAATTTATTTTGATGATTTATTTGAAAGAGAAAAATAGCATCAAAATTTATTTTGTTCCATTATTTCTCATCTAAACCTTTATCCTAAATGTTGTTAGAATGTATTTAATATTTGATTAAATCAGGAGTTCAAACAGCCCAAAACAAAGGTTTAAACAGCCTAGCACAGCAGAAGGCCAAAAGGAAAAAGGTTCAAGTGGAAGATATTCAAATTAGTAATGATGGAAGTACAACGGCTATAAACGACTATAAAGGTTCAAAAGGCCAAAAGGTTCAAGTGAAAGATATTCAAATTAGTAATGATGGAAGTGCAACGGCTATAAACGGCTATAAAGGTTCAAAAGGCCAAAAGGTTCAAAAGGTTCAAGTGGAAGATATTCAAATTTGTAATGATGGAGTGGAAGATATTCAAATTGGTAATGATGGAAGTACAACGGCTATAAACGGTTATAAATTCAAATGACTACAACGGTTATAAACGGCTATAAACGTCTATAAATTCAAATGAATACAACGACTATAAATTCAAATGAATACAACGGCTATAAATGACTATAATTTTCATTATATATATACCAAAGCCTCTAATGTAAACAAGTTACAAAAATCCGAAAATATTCTTTGATCTATAATCACTCACATTTATTCTCAGAAATTATACACTGAGCCTTATAGCTTTAAGCCCATCTTTCCTGTGTGAGGTTTACAGAAAAACCAGAGCTTCATTTTTATATCTATCTTTGAGAGATAATTCTTGTAGCTTTCTATGAAAGCAAAAACACCTTCTTTTCAACCTTGTAAGAGTGTAGTACACTTAGTGTTCTTGACTTAGAAAGTCAGTGTAAAATCTGTGGAGGATTGCTCCATCTGTGAAAAAGGTTGCTAGCACCCTGTGAAGCTAGAGTATAGTGGAAAATCTCAAGTGAAGCTTGAGGATTGGACGTAGGCTGAGTTGAAGCCGAACCACTATAAATTTGTTTGCCTCTCTCCCTTATCTCTTTATTTTATTTTAAGTTGCCATAGCTATATTTCATATTTTTACCGTGCCAAAATCATTAACTAACATAGTTGTTAAGACACTTGTTTTAATTATTTTTATTTCATTAATTATATTTATCTATTGTGCTAGTCATAATTTTTATTAGGGTATTATTAATTTTAATTATAAAAACTTAATTCACCCCCCCTCTTAGGTTGTCTTTTGGGTAACAGTACTGAAGTAGCTGAATGGCTTTGCTAGTTTCTTGAGGATATTCCATGTTGATCAAAACTTGTGCTAATAATTTTGTATATTTTGCAACAACCAATCAAGTATTGGTAGGGCATAGATGGAAGGTCTAGACATTTTCGTCGAAGACATAATTCCATATGACGACTACTCTCGCGTGTTGTCTCTATAGACTATGTAAAATCTAAGGACAATATTCCAGATCTATTAATCTAAGGGTTAAATTGAGAGTTAGTAAGAAGTCATCAAGAGGAATGGGGTTAAAGCCTTCAGCGTATGTTATTGGAATGGAAAACCCAACCTATTGACTGGAGATTCCAAGATCTAGGTTAAAAGGGACAACCTAATTACGTGTAATGAGTTAGTCACTGTGGAGGTAAATCCTCTTGCCCATTCCTTTATACAGTGATACCTTGTGTGGTGAAAGGTTAAGTTGATGCTTTTAATGACCTAAGTGTTGTGAATAGTCAACCATAGTATATCGAGATACCTTATGTAGGTCATCTATGTGAGTGCCAAGTGGGGCCGCTTATTTAAGAATTGACGATGTCGAATTCTTTAAAAACACTCAATGAACCAGGCTAGTGCTCCAGGGCCAAACCGAACACACCGGTGAGAATAAGAACAATCGTTAGAGTAACTCCTATGTGAGGTCTACTGTCTCAGTTTACACAAACGGCAGAACAGTTTAAGACATCATGTTTACTGGTCGGCCAGTAAATCCGATATGTTTTCACTATGAAGGGTTTAAGGCCAATAGCTACCTTTTCCGATGCAGGGTTATTCTGTGTGCTCTTTCTCTCCGAGTCTTTGTTGTTAAGCGTTGTCCGTTTTCTTTATTCGGCCAATTTTATTAATGTGGAGAATTGTTAGAAAATAATGGTTTTCGGTAACTTTAATTCGAAATTAAGGTGGGACTCAACTGCCTGTTGATGTGGGTCCGAGTGGGGTTGTATTCTCTTAAATGAGAAGATTACAATATAAAAATAATGAGCCGAAACCATTAGGTTGTGAATGAGAATTGTCTCATAAAGTGAGCATCAATAAAAGTTAGGCTTAGATTTGGACTTAGTCTTAGTTTAGATTGGGCCTAGGCTTGGGCTTGTGCATGTGCTGGGTGTGGTCTTGGACTTGGACTTAATCTTAAGATTGGGTTGAGCTATGTTGTGTTCAGCTTAACTTGTGCATGTGTTTGAAATTGGGCTTGGATTAGGTTGTGACCCAACACCCGTATCTATTTTGTAACCCATCTAGCTTAATTCTCAAAACTTATACATTATATATACATTATAATTTATGTAATGGTTTTGGAGTTTTGAACCTTTGTAACTCTAGCCGTAATGGCTAGAGTTGATGGCCTTGGTTTATGACATTTGATGGCTCTCATGATGATAGCCTTCATGTCTAGAGACTCCCCTACTTGTATAAATAGAGGGCTTTTCCCTCCAACTTAAGAGATAATTTTGGAGAGATTTTTGATGGAAAATGGAGATGGTGCTTTGAGATAATAAAGTTGGAGATGATTTTTATACCAAAGAAATTTTTTCCTATCTTCCTTGTGCTAGCCCTTTTTTTGGTTCTTGTTAGAGAGAGTGTGTTGCCATTGTCTAGTTTGTCGAAGCTATTTAGAAGGTACTTCTGCATTAACTGGTTTAAGCCGTCGTATCCTAGGAGACAGATGTCGGCTTACCTCCAGCACCCATCGAGAGGCGATGAATCTGTTTTAAGAAAACTGTGGTATCACATAGATTTCGGTTTGCGTCTCTTATCCTTTATTCTTCAAAATTTTAGATTGATACTATTACTTGTATATTATTTTGTATGTCTATGTGAATTCATCTTGTAATATGTTCCATGATGTAATCTAGTTCATTCCTACATTGTTAGTTTTGTAGTTTATTCTGTATTTTATTCTTTAATAAAGAAAAATTTGTTTTGTGATTTCTATTTAATTTTATTTTATATATTTTTCTAGTATTGTTATGGAAAAATACCAACAATGAAATCATCGTAATTGTTTCAATTAATTTAGACATAATTATAACAATTACAAAAATCACGGCCACGTGCAAAGCACGTGCACCACTACTAGTTACATTAAAAAAGTATATATTTTATAAAAATATTAAGATATCATTCACGTAATTATTACATCTATAGAAAGTTTCAATACACATGTTGTATTCATTTTATTAATGTTTCAAAACATATTTGGAGTACATAAAAGAATGCAAAACATTGTTATTATAAAGGAATTTCCCTCATACGACATATTCAAAAGGTTCAAGAAGTGTCCGTAAAGTGTCTGCAAAGTATCCAATATTATAAATTCGATTTTAGTTAAAACACATTGAAAAAGTGTCGGACACAACGTGCTTCCTCCGAAAAAGTGTCTGTATTTAGTATAGCATTTTGGTTTATAGCTTTTCTGTTGGAGGGTTGCACCCCCTAGGTGCCTCTTAGTAAAATTCTTATACCAATCAAAAAAACTAAAATAAATTAAAAAAAGAAGAAGAAGAAGAAATGACTGATTACAGTGAACCACTTTTTAAAAGAAAGCCAGGGTAAGCGCAAATCATTTAGGAAAATTGATGCTTACCATGTTAAAAGATTATGACATCATTGACAGGAGAAGTGAACCATTTGGTTCCGCAATAAAATAGGGAGAAGAGTTGGACCCCATTTTGTAATAGGTGAACAAATTAATTGTAATTAGTGTAAGAAAAGGCTGAGATAGGTAACTTCCCCATCTTTGTATTCATGCTGGATTGAAATCTTATCAATCTCTACACTAAAAATCTGCTTCAATGTTAGCAGAGTTATGAATTCAATTATAGGCACAAACTGACACTGAAAATTGGTCTATAATTTTACAAAGAAGTGCAGGTTGAGTATCTTTTATGCTCAATGTATAACATTCTCTGAGTGACTTCGTAGCACTAAAACCAATAATGTTAGTTCCTGGATGGACCAATAAAATGTATAATTCGATCCCAAAAAAAAAAAAAAAAACCAATAAAAGTGCCATAAGTTGTTGGTTTGCTGATTTTATTGCATAGTAAAAAAGCAATCTGATCTATGCCCTACATTAGTATGAGAAATATAGGCTCTGTTTGGTTGTGAATTCAAATCAATTTTCAACACGTGAGCTCGCGCATGACGTTTGGATACGACGTTCAAAAGTTGATTCCGCGTGTTAATTCAAATTACATTTTGAAAATCTGTTTGGCAGCTTGTATCTCCACTTTCAACGTTTCTGGCTTCTTCATCGTCTCTGCAACTTTCACGTGAACCTCATCTACATTAGTTCTTCAGATTCATCACGGGTGGCTTCTCTGTATCAAACATCCGTACTTCAGATTCATCACGGGTGGGCTTCAGAAGTTAGACTCATTTTATAAATAATGAATCCACCCAACCCGCTCTGTACTGGTATCATATTTCAGAAATCGACTGACTTACGATTTGTGCGTTGCGGACGATTCTTATTACGGGCAACCAAACAACGACGACTGTGAGGTGAAATTACTTACAAATTTATTTACATATTTTGTTATAGGGAAATGATTTGAAAAATTCATCATAATTTATTTTTATTTTTTTTTTCAGGTCAAATTTATCAAATTTATTGTCGAATCCGACGAGCAAAGAGTGTCACATTCAATCAGTATACACATTCCATCACCGGCGATAACTATTCAACTCCCACTAATCTGGTAAATAAATCCTTCATCCTTCATCTGTTATGTAAAAATGATTTCAGACGAGTCGATAAATGATTTCATTTTTTATCCTTCATCCTGAACTGTTTCAACTTTTTTGTTCTTCAAGAATAGTCAGTAAATCAATCTTCATCTGTTATGTATAAATGATTTCGGAGAAGTTGAAATCAGTTCCTAAATGGTTTATGAGAATTTGTAGAGGCGTATTTTTCATTTCAGATCGGTTGTTATTTGAAATTATGAACTGTTTGAACCTTTCATCGATCAGAACCTGAAGCTGGCAGTGCCTGGGACACCTGGCCGATCGTCCCCCGGGTCATCCGGCCGGTCAACCACCGGGTCCTCCCATCTCTTCCGGTTTTCCATTTCTTCCTTAGTGGTTTGAACCTACCGGTCCTCCCCTCAACTGTTTGAACCTATCGGGCTTCTTTTACTGATTTTTTTTTTCTACTATTTAAATACAATGTTAACTGATTTTTTTTTTTTATATTATTTGTGGTTATATTTCTGCTATCTGATTTTTTTTTTGGTGGTTATATTTCTGCTATTTAAATTCAATTAATCTGCTACGTACTTTTTTCTTCGAAATAAAATCATCTGTTCTTTTTCCTTTATCTGTGTTCTCCTTCAAATCATTCTGCGCTGTTATTCTTGTATATCCATCCCAGACTACTTTAAAATACTCTGTTATGCTTGTATATCCATCTCAAACTAGTTTAAATATAATTTGTATGTTTATAGATGGATGGAAATAATTCCGATGACAATGAGAACACCAAAATGTGGACGCCCAGAATTGAAACGAAATTAATAAATATGTTGAGAGATGAGGTTAGAAACAATCAAACAACGGGCCGTACTACTTCGTAGACAATTAGGCATTGGAATCATTATGCAAATTAGTTGCACAACATGTATGGATTTCGGTATACAGGAAAGCAGGTGCGCCAAAAATATCAGTGATTGAAAGTTGATTACCAGACATTTAAGCGACTCCAGACACAGACTGGTCTGGGATGGGATCCTATTATAGGCGTTGTTGCACCCAATGAATTTTGGGATAAGGTTTTTCATTGATCTATACTATTTTCTAATTTTATTTTAAACATTTCATTTTATATACAGTGCTTAATTCTTGTTTTGTAATTGTTGTAGGCTAGCAGAAATGTGAAGAAGTTTAGGACAAAAGGGTTTGAATATTTTCAAGAAATGACAGAAATTGTTGAAAATTGTTGTGCCACAGAGGCCTTGTCTCCACACAAGGACCCCTTGACTCAGAAGAAGAAGATGACATGTTAAATAAATTTTGGAACCCTGATGCTGGTGGGAGTAACGCTGGTGGGAGTAATGCTGCTGAGGCCATTCTTGTTGACTTATTTGGGGATGAGTATATGGATCCAGCAAAGGGCAAAAGTCACAAGAGGGGCTCTGCAACCAGCCAGACTGACAGTGGTCGTTCCAAAAAGTCACGGTCAAGTGGGTTTGATGATGTGTGCGCAGCTTTCACATCCTATGTACAAGCCAAAACAGGACATTCACTTGCACGAGCAAATGAGACTGAGGCTGTAAGTGCAGGTGGTGATGATTATTCCCTTGATACATGTCAAGATGCATTGCTAGAGCTTGGGGACATACCACCGTTGCAGTACGTTAGGGCACTGACACTGTTCAAGGATAAGGAATGGCGAAGGTTTTTTATGCGCACTCCTACCCATTTGCGCCTAGCCATGATCCTCGCTTTGCAGTGAACTGAGAAGTTCTGTTTTGCTTGTGTTAGCAAATCTTCTTGACTGAACTGTTTGATGATTTCATTATTCCTAATTTGGTTTTTATTATTATTTTTTTTTCATTCCATCATATCCTCTTTCCTTTTCTATGTTCGTATGTTTTTTTTTTTTTTTGAACTTTTAAGTGTTTTCTGTTATATTAAAACTATGTTCTGCTATTATACATATCAATAATGATGGATATTACCTTTATATTGAGATTTTTTCACAAAATTTTCATACATAAAAATATAATTTGTTGTAGTCACTTTATTTTCAATAAAACAATCACTATTATTTTCATAAATTTAAAAACGCCCTCGACCTTTTATTCTAAATATTATTTTTGTTTAAAATTTTATTATATACATATGTAAAAATTATAAAAAATTAAAAAATTCAGGGGGGGTACGTGACCCCCCTAGTCACATGGTGGCTCCGCCACTGCCCGTACCTGGTACTTGTAAGACAATATTTTTAAAGTATCCACGCTTCATAGGTAATAATACTAATCATGGGATTAAATGAATTGGTTAAAGATATGGTTTATCATAAGTATTTTTGGAATACCCGTGCTTCGTTACATGATTAGTTTATAGCATCACGTAAACAATGCCACATAATATTCCGTGATTACTGAATAATTATCTATGATTGTAAATATGTAAATTATAACTTTTTGATTTTTTGGCTAAAATATGAGGTGAAAAAATTAGCATGTTTGGAATAATTTTTTAACTTCTTACCAAAAAAATGTAAAAAAATTAATTTTTGACTTTTTTTTTATATAGTTTTTTGACTTTTTGAAAATTTTTGTGGCTTTTTAGTTTTTTTTGGTTATTTTTTGAACTTCAATATAAAAAGATGTTAAATATATGTAGTTATAAATGTGCCATGGTCCTATATATTATTAATATCATCAAAGGGTCATTCTAAAATACACATCTATAAAAATAAAATACGCATCTATAAAAATTGTGTGAATTATTATAAATGTCATAACTAAATTAGTTTTAGTTATAACTATAAAAAAACATAATTGTCAAAGAATTTTTCGATCATACTGGCCTATATGTTCATCATAGGTTGTTGATAATTTTTCAAGTACAAGGTTAGAAGAATTAGCTAGACTTGGAGTCTTCTTTACCTATAGGTCTCGGGGCTCATTATTTGTTAGGCGAAATGCTGTTGTTATGTATACAGGATTAATCCCTTTTGTTTATTCTTCTTTAATGTAAGCGTAAGGGTATTATAATGATTGTATCAATATATATATCATCATTATATATTAAGACAGAATGGTTATTGTTTATCTTTTTATTTCTGCTTATGCATGTATGTTATGAAAAATGATTTTTAATAAAGGTTTTGGTAATAGATGCGGACGTTACAGGCTAAATTTACACTGACATCATTGTGAAAGTTATGTTGAATTGAGTTGATTTTTGATAGTTTGAACTTGAGCTTATAACCAACATTACAAAAAGTCACAAGTAACATCATAATATATCATAACCAACATTTTAAGAAATTATAATTAACATCACAAAAAGTCATAAGTAAGACATAACTAATACCACAATGTTATAACTAAATAACACATAGGTATATAATACACACTTTGTAGAATTAACACTCAACAAGAGTTGACATGTGACCTTTCTCACAAAAAATAATGTACAAGTGATTGGACTTAAAAGCTGGTGGTGTTTGGGAAGTTGCTATTATAGTAGGTTATTTTAGTTTTTGGCTATTTTAGTATGCTAAAATTTTTGTGTTTAGGAAGATGATTGGATGTTTTTGTAGTTGGATGTGATATTTGTGAGAGAAAAAATGAAATGATTATGTATAGCGATCCGTGATTGTGTGTTGTGGTTTATACCTTGTTTCCACCCTTTGTTTCCTTATATTTGAGCTTTGGGATGTGTTGAGCAAGTTTGGGACAGGTTAGTTGTGAGTTGGTGTAAGTAGTTGCTGCCCAGATTTTTGTCTCTTTGCTCGAGCAAAACTTCTTACGCTCGAGCGAGCCCTCGGTATTTGTCTCTTCGCTCGAGCGAGATTTCTTGCACTCGAGCGAGTCTCGACTGGTGTGTCTCCTCGCTCGAGCGAGAATTATTGCGCTCGAGCGTGCGTCTACGTCTCTTTTAGACCTAAAGAGTGGCATTCTTCTCTCGAGCGAGCTTTCTCACGCTCGAGCGAGCTCTGTATTCCTTCGCTCGAGCGAGCATTCTTGCGCTTGAGCGTACGTCTGCATTAGTGGGTTGTAGACCTGAAGTCTCGCTTTGTTCGCTCGAGCGAAGCTTCTTGCACTCGAGCGAGGTTCTTTCGTTGTGTCTGGTCGCTTGAGCGACAACTCCTTCGCTCGAGCGAGCCTCGCGTACATCAGATCTCAGCAGCGGGAAGTTTACATGCTATAGATTCATTTTGTTGATTCCGCCGAACAACAAAAAGCCTCGCGACAACTCCCTTAAGGACACTTTGTTGCTTTGAGAATAGATGCTTCACATGCTATAGATTCATGTGTTTTCTTATCATTGAATGTATATCCGCATGTGGAACTTTTGTAAAGACTCATTTATTAATTATGCAAAGATGGAAGAATTGTTGTAATTGATGCGGGATTGCTAATTAGTGTGGGTAGTTCATGTTGAATTATTTCGGGGCGTTACATTATGAGTTTGATGTGATATTTTGTCTTATTGACTATTTTAACTTATTTTGTCTTTTAATGCTATTTTAGTCAAAAAACCAAAAAAATTTCTTCCCAAACACCTCAAGTTTGGTTTGATTATTTCCATATAAGTTTTTCATTTGAACATGCAATCAGATTATTTACATATTTGTGACTCCATAAGACCACATTTGTTTTTTCTAAAAAAAAAATTTGATTAACGTAATTTGGTAAATTGTTTTAAAACAATTGATTATATTCAATTAATTTAATTTTTTGGGTCGATTACAAAAACAAAAAAATTCAAAGTTTCACCTATTTTTCACTTGAAACCCTAATGTTTCAATTTTGACAAATTAAACTCTAAAGTTCCATTCGTGTTTTAATTTATCCTCTCCATCCATCTCCATCTATGTAAAGTAACGGAAGGGGTTTAAAATGAAAAATATTGGGGTTTAAAGTGAAAAATGTTTGAAACCTTGGGTTTTTTGTTTAATTAACCATTTTTAAAGGGTAAATTATACTGATCTCCCCTGAGGTTTCTGACAAATACAGCGACCTCCCCTGTAGTTTCAATAATCACAGTAGCCTCCCCTACTTTACCTAACATTCTCTAGATTTCTCCCTGCTGTCAAATTAGAACTAACGGGGTTACTTTTTCTATAATAAATGACCTTATTGCCCTTCCTTTTAAAATATTAAAAAATATTTTTGGATTGGAGGACATGTTTGGAAGAAACAAAAAACGTTTGAAATAGTATTTTTGGATTTATTTTTTTAAAATATTAAAAAATGTTTAAGAAAATTTCATTTTTTTATTTTAAATAAATAAATTTTATTTAAATATTTTATTTTAAATATTTTATTTTATTTTGTAAATATTTTAATTTTTTTAATTTTAAACTCAAAACACAATTCCATACTCATATCATAACTAAACACATAACTCGAAATTCTACATTACTTTCAAAACTCTACACTAGAATCGTAACCAAACACATAACAAAAAATTAAAATATTTAAAAATATATTTATAAAAAATAAAATATTTATAATAAAATTATGTATTTAAAATAATTTTTTTTTTTAAATTTAATTTTAAAAATATATTAAAATATTAAAAAAATACAACACATAAATGTATGAAATAAATACACATTAAAATAAATAAATAGATATTTCAAATATAAAATATTGACCCTAAAAAAATAAATTCGAAAAATTTCAAAACTTATAACCAAAAACAAAACTCAAAACTCAATTCAAAACTTATAACAAAAAAAAATCTTTTTTTTCAGAACATGGTTTTATTCAAAATTCAATTTAAAAATTATTTTCAAAACTCATAACCAAACACAAACTTAAAACTCAATTCAAAACTCAAAACTCTTTTCAAAACTCAAAACCAAACTTTTTCCAAAATTCTATTTTAAAAGAAAAAAAATTCAAAAAAAATTATTTTATTTTTTAAAATTATTTTTAGAATCATGATTTGAGTGTGAAGTCGTATTTTGAATTATGAGTTTTGAATTGAGTTTTGAAAAGAAAAAAATTGTTTGGTTATAAGTTTTGAAATTTTTCGAATTTAGTTTTTTAGGGTAAATTTTTATATTTTAAATATTTATTTATTTAATGTTCATTATATTTCATACATTTATGTGTTGTATTTTTTTAATATTTTAAATATATTTTTTAAATATTAAAATTTTTAAAAAGTTTTATTTTTATTTTATATATTTTTATTATTTTTTTTTTTTTTTATTTTTAAATATTTTAATTTTTTTTGTTTCTGTTTTGTTACGATTTGAGTGTAGAGTTTTGAAAGTAGTGTGGCGTTTCGAGTTATGTGTTTAGTTATAAGTTTTGAAAATAATTTTTTAATTGAGTTTTGAGTTATGTGTTTGGTTATGATATGAGTGTAGAAATGTGTTTTGAGTTTAAAATATTAAAATTAAAAAAATTAAAATATTTACAAAATAAAATAAAATATTTAAAATAAAAAATTTAAATAAAAATTATATATTCAAAATAAAAAAAATAAAATTTTCTTAAACATTTTTTAATATTTTTAAAAAATAAATCCAAAAATACTGTTTCAAATGCTTTTCGTTTCTTCCAAACTTGTCTTCCAATCCAAAAATATTTTTTAATATTTTAAAAGGAATGGCAATAAGGTCATTTATTATAGAAAAAGTAACCCCGTTAGTTCCAATTTGACAGAAGGAAGAAATCTGGAGAATGTCAGGTAAAATAGGGAAGGTTACTGTAATTATTGAAACTATAGGGGAAGTCGCTGCATTTGTCAAAAACCTCAAGGGAGGTCAGTGTAATTTACCCTTTTTTAAATTAAAACCACTAAAAACAAAAAAAATGGTTAATTCCAAAATAAATTGAAAGATTTCATATGTTTTTTATTTTAAACCCCTCTGTTACCTTACACAAATCGAGACAGAGGGGACAAATTAAAACACAGATGGAACTCTAGGATTTAATTTGTCAAAATTAAATACTAAGATTTAAAGTGAAAACACGTGAAATCTAAAGTTTTTTTTATTTTTTATTTTTATAATTAACCCTTTTTTTATGGATGATATATTCGATAAATCTTATAATATGAATGTTTTAATTTATTTAATCGTCTACTACATTCAATTCGTGAAGAATAATCTTATTTTTTCGAGAATAATCTCTAATAATATTTAATTAATTGAAATGAAGGTGGAATGCCATTAAATGGAATCAATTTATTATTTTTTAACATCTACAAAAAATTTCCATTATATTTTTATTCCATTAAAACAGATAATACTATCTTAAAGTCAAAAATTAAAATAATAAATAATAAATAAATAAATAAATAAAAATTTGTGCAAGTAGCCCGTGGCCTATTTTACTAGTATATATATAGGAAATATTGTTTTGCCTCTCAAATTATTATATGAAAATTAATTTGGCATCTAGATTTTGCATTATTTTAATTTGAATCTCAAACTTTTTAAAATTTTATCAATTTACCTCTCATCGTCTATTTTCGTTTATAATCAAATGGAACTTACTGACGTAGTACTAAATTTCATTTCGAATTTCATTTTACCCCCAAATTATATCTTAAAAATCAATTAGCCCTCAAATATTAAAAAAAATTAAATTTTAAATAATATACTTTGCAAAAAATAATAAAAAATATAAAAATTCTCATTTATATTTACCTCTTTAAGTCTCAAATTATCCTAAATCAGTCCTGGAGAAACTAATTGAGCCAAAAGTTTCTTGGCTACTCTATGTGTGTCTGCGTACATAATTATAACTAGTTTATTTTCTAAATTAATTCCAATATAATTGATCGACTAATAGTAATTTCAAAATTTAGTAGGTAAAAAAAAATTAATTTAATTACTATCTAAAAAAATACTCAATAGGACTAATACTCAATTTTTTTAAAATTTTTTTTTTTTTTCATTTTTGAGATGAAAAATTATTTGGTTCTAATTTTTTGAAAATTGATTTTTTTTTTTTTTTTGTGTCTAATTTTACTTTTAATGAATATTTTAATATTTTAAGCAAATTTTTTACTTTTTAGATACACTTAACCTAAAAAGTAAAATATTTCTAAAAGAATATCTAAAAAATTAATAAATACACAAGAATATGAAAATATACTGAATATATATATTTATATTTTTGGTATTTAGTAAATTTTAAAAAGATTTTTTCACCAATATGATACTTTGTAATTGTATATATATATTAAGTGTATCTAAAAACTATATTAAAAAAAATAAAAATAAAAAACTCAATTTTCAAAAGATTAAATTTAGAAAATTAGAACCAAACAATGTGATTAAATAAATATTTAAATTTATTTCTTTAAATATTTTTTGAGATTTTTATTGATAAATCTCATTTAGAAGTGTCCTAATCCAAGAAGTCCATGAAGAAATTTTTTAACTCATTTACTCTCATGTATTTATACTTTTATATACCCATATATTTAGGAAATTGGGTCACTGCTGTGCTAAAGGCAAAGCAGTGACTAGTGATTGTTGTGCTTCAATTTGAGGTGTATTATGGGTTTATTTTTATGATTCGAACCGATCATTTTGTAGAGTTTGTTGAGTACTTGATGCATACCAAAAATCATATTAATTGGATATCAATAACTATATGATCGAATTGCATATTTTTTATGCTATTTCTCAAAAGAAAAACTTATTGTTTATTTTTTTTGGTTATTGATCATATATTGATATCCGATTAATATGATTTTTGATAAGCATGAAGTACTCAACAAACCCTACAAAATGAACGGTTTGGATCATAAAAATAAGCTCATAATACAACTCAAATTGAGGCACAACAATCACTGCTGTAACCCCATTTCCTTATATTTAATATTAATATTTATTGTTGATATTTAATGTTGAGGGGAGGAGAGAGAAGGAAAATGACCAAGGCATAGGAAATTTCATACACAAATTAAATAACATTAATGTTATTATTTTATATTATTATATAATATGAATATATTTTTAATTGACAACACATTAAAAATAATGTGAACATTCTCTCTCATCTGATATGAACGTTCACAACACCTTTCTAAAAATTCTCTTTCATCTAATGTAGTGATGTGAACGTTCACAACATGTGAACCTTCTTATTTTTAATTAACAACACATTAAAAGTAATGCGAACATTCTCTCTCATCTGATGTGAACGTTCACAACACCTTTCTGAAAAATTTTCTCTCATCTAATGTAGTGATGTGAACATTTACAACATGTTATATTTTTAATTGACAACACATTCTTATTCACAACATGTAGCGATGTGAACGTTTACAACATGTGAACATTCTCTCTCATCTAATGTAGTGACCAGAACATTCATATTCGTATGTTTTGGTATGAATATTCACATCATGTAATTGACAACACAATGAGAAAAATTCATTTCAAATTAATGTAAATATAATGATGTAAATATTCATTTCAATTACATGATGTGAATCACATCATGTAATTGACAACACAATGACAAAAATTTATTTTAAATTAATATGAATATAATAGCAGTCAACATCCTAATGCATGAGAACTACCAAAATATAATGACAATCAACATAAATATCAACATTAATAGGGGGTATGAGAGATTGGGGGTGTTTTGGTCTTCTTATCTCAAATAGGATCTAATGGAATAGTAAAAAAGAATATGAGTTGGATGGAATAAAACTCTTAGAAAGTGGACTTATCAAAACAGCTCCCATATTTTTAAGGCGAATTGACTTTTAAGGTATAGTTCGGTGATAAAATGAAATTTGGTAACACGTTAGTAATTTTTGTTTGATTGTAGACGGAAATAGACATCAGAGGGTAAATTAATCAAATTTAAAAAAGTTTAAATGTCAAATTAAAATAATGAGAAGTCTAGATGCCAAATTAATTTTTACGTAATAATTTAAAAAGCAAAATAATATAATGCATTGAAAAGTAATATAAAAAAATAAAAAAATAATGTGACCTAAAAAAAATTAAAAGTAAAAAAAATTGATTTTCATCTGTGTACCAAAAAGTGGCCTTTTATGGTTTTTGTGGTTGGTTGATCATATAGTTTGAGTTTGGTGAGAGAGATCAAGGTTTGTTTGGTTTGTATTTCAACATATAATTTTTTAGAAAAAATTTTAAAATTTTGTTTGGTTTCAATTCTTTGAATTATTTTTTTTTTAAAATCACTTTATCTCTATTACACATTAATCAATCACTTTTTTTCGCTCATCTCTCATTCTCAATCACATTTCTCTCACACATAGCTACTCAACTACAACAAAATATTAAATCATCCCAAACTCTAAAACTATTTTCAAAATATACAATCAAACAAACTAAAAAATTTTCTAAACTCTCTACTCAAATTTTTTTTTTGAAAATTTATCTCAAAATACAAATCAAACTGTTTTTTGTGTCAGATACAGATTTTGGTTTCCACAAAAACAAATAAAAATAAGGGTAAATTATACTAATAAGTTTTTATTTAATATAATTTTTTTTATATTTACAAAATTATATTTTCCTATCCAAGATTTGTAATATCATTACAAATTACCTCTTGAATTGATGAAGTCATACCTTAAAATTTTTTAAATGACCATTTTGCCATTTTTTTTACTATTTCTTCTTCCTATCATCATAACTATATTCTATAATTTTTTATTATTAAATTCTACCTGAACATATTCCCATTGAATGATGATATACAAACATAAATTTTATATAGAATTTTCAAACACAGTGATATAGCTTAATAGTAATCTTTCACTTTAAAACAAAATACCCACAAACATGATTTATATTTACAACAACATTACTATCACAATATATTTATGATATTTTTTTGTACAAATTTTTATATATGAATTAATTTTTCATTTTTATTTCCACCATTATATCTAGATTAGATCAATTTAATCTAGATATACTTAAAAAGTATAAAATTTATATAAAAAGATTTTTTAAAAATCCAGTGAATACAACAAAATAAGATAATGTATTGAATTTTTATATTTTTTGTATTTGGTGAATTTAAAAAAAAATCACAAAATATTATACTTCTTAAGTATATTTAGATTAGGTATATCTAAAAAATTGTTTAAAATGTTATATAAAAAAATCAATAAAAATAAAAAAAATACGAAAAAAAAAAAAAAAAAAACTCAATTTTTTGTATGAGTTAAAACTAAATAAGATAATTATTATTTCCTTTAAAATAATATAAAAAAAAATATTTATATTATTTTATTATTTATATGTATAAAAAATAAAAAATAAATATCATTTTAATTTAATAAAAGTAAATGTAATTTTTCAAATATAGGCAGTCTATATCCATATATACGCTATTATAAAAGAGGAAATTCATTGTACTACGGTATTTGTGGCTTTCTTTTTCAGTTTCCCCTTTGGCCCCTTTCATTTGTTGAAATTTCCAAGCCATCTCATGTATTGAGTTTCTTAAGTTTTATAGCGATCCAGGTTTTATCCCGACCTTTATTGTGTTCCGAACTCGGGTTCTGTGGTTGTTTGTTGTTGTCTATATCTTGTTTCCATCCTGTAATTCCTTGTATTTAAGTTTTGAGATGTGTTGGGTAAGTTTGGAACAGGTTGATTCTAAGTTGGAACAAATGGTTGCTACTTAGGATTTGGCTCATTCGCTCGAGCGAGGCTTTTTGCGCTCGAGCGAGCCTTGGGTATTTGCTTCTCCACTCAAGTGAAGGTTCTTGCGCTCGAGCGAGCTTTGTGAAGTGTGTCTATTCGCTCGAGCGAGCACTTTTGCGCTCGAGCGTGCATCTGCGTCTCTATGAAGACCTGAAGGTTGGTATTCTTCGCTCAAGCGAGCCTTTTTGCGCTCGAGCGAGCCCTGTGTTTTGTGTTCCTTCACTTGAGCGAGCACTCTTGCGCTCGAGTGTGCGTCTGCGTGAGTGGCAGACCTGAAGCTTCGCATTATTCGCTCGAGCGACGCTTCTTGCGCTTGAGCGAGGTCTTGTTGTGTCTAGTCGCTCGAGCGACAAGTCCTTCGCTCGAGCGAGCCCCGTATATATCAGATCGCAGCAGCGTGATTTTTATCACTTTTTCATCTCCTTTTTCACTCCAAACCCTAAATTCGGCTGTCTCTCTCTCTAAACTCTCCATCTCTCTACAAATACACCTTGTTCTTGGGTCTCTCCACCCTAGTCCTTTTGTAAAAAAAGTAGAGCTTGGCGTGGGCTATCTTTTGATCCGAAAAAGTGTGGATTTGGAGCATCTTGGTTTTCCCTCTTCTTCTCCTTTGAGCTTCTTTTTTGCGGTAGGGATAATCTAGTCCTTAATATGAGTTTTGGCATAAATGTTAGTCATTTTGTATAAATGGTAGGATTTGAGAATTTTGGGTAAAGTTAGGGTTTGAGTTTGAATGTTTAAAAGAGGGGTTTTTCTTATTTGGGCTTCATATGTGTATGTGAGATCTTAACAATGGGTTAGTTGTGTATAGTGGGTGAAATTTGGCCTTAGGGGCAATATTTGAGAAATGGGGGAAAATGCCCTAATTTGAATTTAATGACTATTTTGTATAAATAGTAAAATTAATGTGGAAATGTGAAATTGGTTTGAGAATTATGAAATTGGAGGAAATTGTGATTAAATGGTGTAGTTGGATCGATGAATCACTCACCTATGGAAAACGTAATAAATTATTTGTTTAGATATAACTGTTTTGGGCTATTGGTGGAGGATAACCATGATTGTTGTAGAAACTGCATGATGATTAGGTGAATTGAAACTAATCAATTGGAATATGTCATTGAATATGACGGTTGGATATTAACATTGAATATGTGATTTAATTGGTCATTGTATATGACGACGTGTTAAATACATTGCATATTTATGTTGTTTGGGAGGAGATAGGGGATGGACTCCATTGAGAATTAAGTTGGCCAGAGTGTCCAAGGTGAAAGTCCCGAAATCATATATATATATTTGGGTGCTGGTTCCCTCGGACGTAGTTCCGTAAAATGGCAAGGAAATGAAGTGTTGAATGATGTTTGTTATTGAAGTGTTGATATATGAGTTGTAGTCTCATTTTTAAACTGTTTGGATAATATTGAGCTATAAGTGTTAACCATTTATCGAATGCTAATGTTTTAGTTACTTCTCATATTTGGTTTAGCATATCTCTACTGGGCTTTGGCTCACCCTACTTGGGACATCATTTTTCAGGTACAGGTGAGATGCCGCCTCCAAGATCGTAGCTTGGGAGGTTTAGGAGTTGAAGGCTCCATTTTGATGAATTATTTTTTATGTTAAATGTAAACTCAAGCCGAGGGCTTTATATGTAAAAGAGTTAGAACTCTCCTTTTGCTATAACCAAGTGATAGCTTGGAAAAGATGTAAGCCCTTAGGGCATTTACTTTGTTATTTGGAGTTAGAATTATATGCTATAGTTTCAGGATAAACATCAATGAAAATGTAATGCATGTGATATCTTTTGTAAAGGAAACTCTGATAAATGAAATGTAACTTTTCTATTATGTTTATGGATCTTATGCATGATTGTCATATACTTTAATTTGAGGGTGTTATAACTTGGTATCAGAGCGTACCGGATTTGAATACTTTGGGTACGTGGGAAATGGTTAGTACCACAATGGGTTTGTCTCGCTTGTTAGAGACTTGAGTATAATGTTATGTGCTTATGTGATAATATGTTTATGTGACTATATGGGTATTGAATTTAGTTTCTAGGATATTGATCGGGTCTATGGGTTCCTGGGAGTCCTGTTGGAAAGGCACTTGATCATTGTCGTTTCTAACTGGAACTCTAGTAACGCCACGGGACAGTCATTATCCATAAATGAAATTGGTATGTGTTTATGTGGTTATGTGCTTATGTGGAGTGAATTACTGTTGTCCATCGTATTAGGACGCAAGTGAAATAGCTTCGGCACATTTGTGAATGTGCTAATGTCTTTTGTTACCTTTATTAGGATGTCAGGACGAAGTCGTGGTGGTAGGCGTGGTGGGCCTAGGAGGTAGGAGATTTCTATATCGGATAAGATTCCGGCGCAAGAGGAAGGAGTTGGTCAGGCCAACGTAGCCGAGCCAGTAGGTCAGCAGGCCATGGACGCCTTAGCCCGTGAAATGGCCGGAGCATTGAGGGAATCTATGGACATTCTCAGGGCTGAGAATCAAGTCCAGGCCCAAGTAGCTGAGGCGAGGCCGTCTTTTCTGAAAAGGGAGTTCTTCCGGTCGAGTTCGGACGAGTTTTTGGGTGATCCTAAGAAGCCACTGAAGGTTGATGAGTGGCTAGAGCAGATGACGAAGACGTTTGAGATGCTTGGTATCGAAGACGGAGGTCTGAGAGTGACCTTGGCGTTCTTCCAGTTGAAGGAAGACGCGGGTTAGTGGTGGAAGTATGCGCGGGGACGCATTGGAGGGACTTGGGAGGCCTTTGTTGAAGCTTTCCTAGATAAGTACTTGCCTGCTACAGTGAGGGAGAAATTGAGGGATCAATTCTCCAAGTTGGTGCAGCTAAATACACCAATGGCGGAGTTCGAGGCCACTTTTACTAACTTGTCTAGGTTTGCACCTGAGTTCGTGGCAACTAAGGAACGCCGTTGTCTAGAGTTTAAGAAGAGGTTGCGGACCGGACTCATGTTTAGAGTTGCCGGTTCCATGATTAAAGATTATGGTCGCCTTGTGGAGGCTGCTGCCCATATTGAGACTATTATGCATGGAGAGGAGAAGAGGATGAGGGGCTCCAAGAGGAGTCAGGATGGTCAGGGGGATGGTAAGAGGCAGAGGGGTTCTAACCCTCAACAGTACTAGGGAGTGCATTCGAGGTCTACCTTTCCAGTACCGAGTTCGGGTTCTAGGAGAGGCGGTCAGGGAGACATTACCTATTTTAAATGTGGTCAGTTGGGCCACAAGTCTCTATCTTGCCCATTGAGGGAAGGAGGGCAGCGTGCAACATCATCTTCGGCTCGTTCTCAGGGCCAGAGTCAGGGCAGAGGCCAGCCGCTCGCTTGTTATCAGTATGGGCAGGCGGGGCACCTGAAGAGGTTTTGCCCGCAGTTGGGTGGCATACCTGGTGCGTCTGGTTCAAGACAGACACAGAGTCACCAGCCAGCGCAGTCAGTACAGGCCTCGAGGGCCAATCAAGGAGCCTCTTCGGCTCAGTCTATGCAGCAGTCTTATGCTCCGAGGGGTGAGCAAGTAGATCAGAGATCTACAGGGCGCGTGTATGCTGTTACAGCGCCAGACCTTGTACCGGCTCCATCTGTTGTGAGAGGTACCTTTTTGTTTTCCAACTCTGTTGCCAATGTGTTAATTAATACGGGTGCATCCCATTCCTTTATATCTTCTGCATTTGCATCTGTTTTGGGATTGGAGTTGGCGCAGTTAGGATCTCCTATTTGTGTTGTATCACCTATTGGGGGTGAGATGGTCTTGAAACAAGGGTGTCGGGGCTGTGATATAGAGGTCGCCGATCGCCGGCTTCCATTTTCTTTTATAATGATGGATATGTCTGGATTTGATGTGATTTTGGGTATGGACTGGTTATTGTCATACCGGACTGTTATAAATTGCTACCGTCAGAGGGTTATTGTATGTACCTTGAGCAGGGATTATTTTCATTTCTTGGGGGATCGGGTTGGTAGGGTTTTACCATCGGTGTATTATCCGCGAGGGCGGAGTGAGCTTAGTTGTCTTCTCGCTAGCTTTTTGGATAGTGAGTGTGATAAGACCGAGACGGAGTTGCCAAGGGTGGTTTGTGAGTACTCGGATGTTTTGCCCGAGGATCTTGTTAGTTTACCACCCTATCGAGAGATTGAGTTCTCTATTGATTTAGTGCCTAGCACGGCACCGATTTCCATGGCACCGTATCGTTTTGCCCCAGCCGAGTTGAGTGAGTTGAAGATTCAACTCTAAGAGTTGCTAGATAAGGGTTTTATTCGCCCTAGTACTTCGCCTTGGGGAGCACCGGCCCTCTTTGCTAAGAAGAAAGATGGGGCTTTGAGACTTTGCATTAATTACTGAAAGTTGAACCGGGTTACGGTTAAGAATAAGTACCCTATGCCTCGTATAGATGACCTGTTTGATCAGTTGAAAGGATCCTGTTGTTTCTCTAAGATAGACTTGAGATCGGGTTACTATCAATTGAGGGTCAGGGAGGAGGATATTCCGAAGACGGCATTCCGTACGCGGTATGGCCTTTATGAGTTTCTGGTGATGCCTTTTGGGCTCACCAATGCACTGGCTGTGTTCATGGATCTGATGAACCGAATTTTTTGAGAGTTCTTAGATCGTTTCGTAGTCGTCTTTGTGGACGACATTCTGATTTATTCACCTTCTGAGGAGGAGCACGAAGGACACTTGCGAGTGGTGTTTCAGTTACTTAGAGCTCATAAGCTGTATGCTAAGTTTGGAAAGTGTGAGTTCTGGCTAAGAGAGGTTAAATTCTTAGGCTACGTGGTATTCAGGGAAGGCGTGACTGTAGATTCATCCAAGATAGAGGCGGTTCTGGATTGGGCACAACCTAAGAATGTCTTTGAGATCCGTAGTTTCTTGGGGTTGGCCGGGTATTACCGTCGATTTGTGAAGGATTTCTCTAGGCTAGCTTCGCCTTTGACTAGATTGACGCGGAAAGGGGTCAAGTTTGTGTGGAGTGAGACTTGTGAAAATTCGTTCCAAGAGCTCAAAGTTAGACTTACCACCGCTCCAGTCTTGATTATTTTGGAGAGGGGTTTGGGCTATGTAGTGTATTGTGATGTCTCACGAGAGGGTTTGGGTTGTGTATTGATGCAAAATGGAAAAGTAGTAGCTTATGGCTCACGTCAATTGAAACCACATGAGAAAAACTACCCTACTCACGACCTAGAGTTAGCAGCTGTGATATTTGCCTTGAAGATTTGGAGGCACTATCTTTATGGTGAGAGATTCGAGGTGTTCTCGGAACATAAGAGTCTAAAGTATCTGTTTACACAGAAGGACTTGAATTTGAGGCAGAGAAGGTAGATGGAGTTCATAGAAGATTATGACTTTGAGTTGCATTATCATCCAGGGAAGGCCAATGTTGTGGCCGATGCCCTAAATAGGAAGTCCATTAGTGACGTAGCTTGTATTGTTATCCGAGAATGGGAGATGTTGGGTACTCTTGGCGAGTTTGACTTGCATCTGGGCGAGTCTGTTGAATCTAAAGTCTTGTTTTCTGTAGTTGCACAACCTACACTTGTGAATCGAGTGTTAGAGGCAAAAAAGGGTGACTTTGAGGTAGAATCTCTCCGGGAGAAGATTTCTAATGGGAAGGTAGAGAAGGGTTTGGCTGTGTATCCCGACCTGAGTGTGAGGTACCGAGACTGCTTATTTGTGCCGGAGTCTTGCCAAGAGGAAGTACTCCAAGAGTTTCACCATTCACGCCTTGTAGTGCATCCGGGAGGTACAAAGATGTATCTTGATCTGAGTCACCAGTTTTGGTGAAGGGGTATGAAGAAAGATGTGGCAGTGTTTGTGTCAAAATGCCTTACTTGTCAGCAAGTGAAGGCCGAGCATCAGAGGCCAGCGGGTTTGTTGCAACCATTGCCTATAGCCGAGTGGAAATGGGAGCATGTCACGATGGATTTTGTTGTGGGTTTTCCAAAGACTCAATGGGGGTAGTGACACTATTTGGGTGTTGGTTGACCGGTTGACTAAGTCGGCGCACTTTATTCCTATACGTGTAAGAGATTCGGTAGATTATCTTGCTGACTTGTATATTCGGGACATAGTGAGGTTGCATGGGGTCCCAGTGTCGATTGTCTCAGATAGAGACCCGCGTTTTACTGCTAGGTTGTGGCAGAGTTTGCAGAATGCCTTAGGCACTAAATTGACTTTTAACACGGCTTACCATCCTCAGACTGACGGGCAGTCCGAGCGCACTATTTAGACCCTTGAGGATATGCTTCGAGGCTGTGTCCTTAACTTTAAGGGGTCATGAGAGAGACACTTACCCTTAGTAGAGTTTGCCTACAATAACAGTTTCCAATCGAGTATTGGCATGGCACCGTTTGAGGCCTTGTATGGCCGACCGTGTAGATCTCCAGTGTGTTGGCCGAGGTGGGTGATGCACCTTTGTTAAGTCCAGAGTTGGTTCGGGAAACGACGGAGAAAGTGGTACTTATTCGTAAGAGGCTAGTTATAGCCTAAAGTCGCCAAAAGAGTTATGCCGACCGTAGGAGGAAACCTTTGTCATTTGAGGTGGGTGATCACGTCTTTCTGAAAATATCACCTAGGCGGGGTTTGATGAGGTTTGAGAAGAGTGGGAAGTTGTTTCCTCGGTTTATTGGCCCTTTTGAGATCCTTGAGAGGATTGGGGAGGTTGCCTACTGTTTAGCATTGTCGCCGCAACTGTCCAGAGTGCATGACGTGTTTCATATTAGTATGCTTCGGAAATATGAGCCGGATCTATCACATGTGTTGGATTGGACCGACTTAGAAGTAAATGAGGATGCCTCGTATGAGGAGAGACCGGTGAGAGTCTTGGATAGACGGGACCAAGTCTTGCGAGGCAAGACAATTCCCTTGGTCAAGGTATTGTGGAAACATCACGAAGTTAAGGAAGCTACTTGGGAACGTGAATTGGAGGTTCGAGAGAAATATCCGGACCTATTAGTTAATGTTTAAGCATATGTTGGAAATTTTGTTTTATTGATGAATTCTAAGAACATTGTATATGTTTTGGGTTATGGAAGTATTGTAATTGTTGAATAAGTCTCGGGAATGCGAGTTTAATTTAACATTGTATATGTTGAATATGTTTTAGAAATGCAAATATGATAATGAACATTGAATATGTTTTGAAAAATATGAGATTATATGTGTTGAAGTTAGTTGAATTTCAAAAGAATGCATGTTGATAATGCATGTTGGGTTATATTATATATTGTTCTCTTGAGAAGAGATGGAATGATCGGTGGTGGGTCATGATGGTGAGTGTTGAATTATAATCATATTGAGAATTGAATAATCACAATTTTGAAACTTGTATAAAATTTCAGGGACGAAATTCTTTAAGGGGAGAGGTTATAGCGATCCAGGTTTTACCCCGACCTTTGTTGTGTTTCGGACTCGGGTTTCCTGGTTGTTTGTTGTTGTCTATATCTTGTTTTCATCCTCTAATTCCTTGTATTTGAGTTTTGGGATGTGTTGGGTAAGTTTGGAACAGGTTGGTTCTGAGTTGGAACAAATGGTTGCTACCCAGGATTTGGCTCTTTTGCTCGAGCGAGCCTTGGGTATTTGCTGCTTCGCTCGAGCGAAGGTTCTTGCACTCGAGCGAGCTTTGTGAGGTGTGTCTATTCGCTCGAGCGAGCATTTTTGCGCGCGAGCGTACGTCTGCGTCTCTATGAAGACCTGAAGGTTGGTATTCTTCGCTCGAGCGAGTCTTTTTGCGCTCAAGCGAGCCCTGTGTTTTGTATTCCTTCGCTCGAGCGAGCACTCTTGCGCTTGAGCGTGCGTCTGCGTGAGTGGTAGACCTGAAACTTCGCATTGTTCGCTCGAGCGACGCTTCTTGCGCTTGAGCGAGGTCTTGTTGTGTCTGGTCGCTCGAGCGACAAGTCCTTCGCTCGAGCGAGCCCCGTATATATCAGATCGCAGTAGCGTGATTTTTATCACTTTTTCATCTCCTTTTTCACTCCAAACCCTAAATTCGGCTGTCTCTCTCTCTAAACTCTCACTCTCTCTACAAATACACCTTGTTCTTGGGTCTCTCTACCCTAGTCCCTTTGTAAAAAAGTAGAGCTTGGCGTGGGCTATCTTTTGATCCGAAAAAGTGTGGATTTGGAGCATCTTGGTTTTCCCTCTTCTTCTCCTTTGAGCTTCTTTTTTGCGGTAGGGATAATCTACTCCTTAATATGAGTTTTGGCATAAATGTTAGTCATTTTGTATAAATGGTGGGATTTGAGAATTTTGGGTAAAGTTAGGGTTTGAGTTTGAATGTTTAAAAGAGGAGTTTTTCTTATTTGGGCTTCATATGTGTATGTGAGATCTTAACAATGGGTTAATTGTGTATAGTGGGTGAAATTTGGCCTTAGGGGCAATATTTGAGAAATGGGGGAAAATGCCCTAATTGAATTTAATGACTATTTTGTATAAATAGTAAAATTAATGTGGAAATGTGAAATTGGTTTGAGAATCATGAAATTGGAGGAAATTGTGATTGAATGGTGTAGTTGGATCGATGAATCACTCACCTATGGAAAACGTAATAAATTATCTGTTAAGAAATTTATTTATCTACTTAGATATAATTGTTTTGGGCTATCGGTTGAGAATAGTCATGATTGTTGTAGAAACTGCATGATGATTAAGTGAATTGAAACTAATCAATTGGAATATGTCATTGAATATGACGGTTGGATATTAACATTGAATATGTGATTTAATTGGTCATTGTATATGACGACGTGTTAAATACATTGCATATGTATATTGTTTGGGAGGAGATAGAGGATGTACTCCATTGTTTGGGAGGAGATAGGGGATGGACTCCATTGAGAATTAAGTTGGCCAGAGTGTCCAGGGTGAAAGTCCCGAAATCATATATATATATTTGGGTGCCGGTTCCCTCGGACGTAGTTCCGTAAAATGGCAAGGAAATGAAGTGTTAAATGATGTTTGTTATTGAAGTGTTGATATATGAGTTGTAGTCTCATTTTTAAACTGTTTGGATAATATTGAGCTATATCAATGAATTGATTGAATCGAATATGATGTAAGTGTTGATTGGTTATGGAAATGGTATAAGTTGGTTTATAAGTATTAACCATTTATCGAATGCTAATGTTTTAGTTACTTCTCATATTTGGTTTAGCATATCTCTACTGGGCTTTGGCTTACCCTACTTGGGATATCATTTTTCAAGTACAGATGAGATGCCGCCTCCAAGATCGTAGCTTGGGAGGTTTAGGAGTTGAAGACTCCATTTTGATGAATTATTTTTTATGTTAAATGTAAACTCAAGTTGAGGGCTTTATATGTAAAATAGTTAGAACTCTTCTTTTGCTGTAACCAAATGATAGCTTGGAAAAGATGTAAGCCCTTAGGGCATTTACTTTGTTATTTGGAGTTAGAATTACATGCTATGGTTTCAGGATAAACATCAATGAAAATGTAATGCATGTGATATCTTTTGTAAAGGAAACTCTGATAAATGAAATGTAACTTTTCTATTATATTTATGGATCTTATGCATGATTGTCATATGATTTAATTTGAGGGCGTTACAAGTTTCATTTGTGAACATATTTTTTTAGTAATTTTTTTTATTTTTTTGTTAAAATATGATTTAAAAAAATTAGTATGTTTGAGATAATTTTTTAATTTTTTATAAAAAAATATGTAAAAAAATAGAGAGAAAATAAAATTTTTAATTTTTTAATATAGATTTTTGACTTTTAAATTTTTTTAAGTAATTTTTTAAACTTTTTTTTTTTTAATAATTAAAATCACCAATTAACCGACGAAGCCTTAGTATTTATTATTTTGGACTATTCTGTACTTTCATGGCCCAACTTTGCGCGTTAAGATCCTCTAGAGTGTATTCTCTAGAGTGATCCCCTAGAGTCATCCATCTAAGGGCTGGGATTAAGCCTCACCGAAATGACGTCGTTTTGGTGAGCAATTTTTTTAGAATTTTTTTTTTTTTTTCAGATTTCAAGGGCTTTGGAAAAGAATGTGAAGGAGTTCCCAGAACTTAGTGAGAATGGTTTGGTTGATGAATTCAGGGGCTTTAGAAGGGAAAAGAAGAAGAAGAACAATGCAATAAAGAGAGATTTGCAGACAAAAAGTGAGTAGGACTTACTTGGATTTGGGTGGATTGGAGATGTTAGATCTGGAATTAGAAGATGGGGTTTGTTGGATGAGTCTGGTTCCTCCATTAATGAACAGAGATGGGCTTGTTGTGAGATTAGGTGTGTGAAGTGGAAAAAGGGTAAGACTTGAGAGCAAAAGAAGAAAAAGAAGAGAGAGAAAGAGAGGAGAGAGAGGGAGGAAAACATTTCGACCTGCAATAAACCAGGATGTTCACACGCACCTAACAACAGTGCCGCTAAATCACGCTCTTGCAGAGAGCATATTGAACCTGATTTCAAATTCCAGCGATGACCCTCCATAACTGACGAAGTAGCAGACCCATGGATGGTTTCATCATAAAATTATCTGAAGAGAACCAAAAAACATGAAACTCATCACAAACCATTTGGTTCCTACTCTCTCCTTCATACTCGTATAATCTATAAAGACTAGAACCACTCTCACTCACTTTCCTAAACACAGTAAATCACCATTGTTACACCCACGGGGAGTTTTATCTCTCTAGATTCTGGAGAGAGAAACTCCTAGTAATGAAGCCTTGAATGGGCGAATTTTGAAATCTGAATTTTTTCTTTTTTTTCTTTTTTTTTTAATTTACTCATCAAAATGACGTTGTTTTGGTGAGACTTAATCTTGACCCTTGGATGGACCACTCTTTAGATCACTCTAGAGTGTAGAGGATCTTAACGCCAACTTTGCCTGTCATATTAGAGTGTTCATCTCATGGCCACTGCCTTTGTCTGGAGCAGAAAGAGCAGAACATGTCTCTGTCATTTTACACTCTTCTTCAGTGTCTACATCGCTCTTCCTCTCATTGGCAGAGGGATAATGATCTAGACGACGGTGAGGTCGCCAGCTTTATTGACAGTGAGACCCATCACCACTTTGATTTCGAATCGAAACCCACGGAAGATGAGGTCCAAGAAAGATCTCGACCGAAGATCTGCATCACCATGGCTTCAGGATCCCGACTGAAGATGGGGTACAAGGAAGATCTTCTTTGAAGATGAACTCTTCCGACGACTTCACCAGCAAAATTGCACGAGGTACTTTCACTATAATTCGCCAATTCTAGGCTGAGATCGATTTTCCTTTTTTAATTTTATAATTTGATTCTTTGTAACTCCATGCTTTTTTAATTTGAGAGAATCTGGTATTGAAGTAGTTGATGTTTCTCTTTTAGCTCAACGTAGAAGAACTAGATTTCTCTTTTAATGGCTTCTGTTTTCTCGACTTCATGATTTTGCTAAAGTAATTAGACTCCCAGTTCTTCAAATGGCAGGATTTGTTTTGGATTTTCGTTAGTTTTCATTTTTTTAAAAATTATTTGCACAAGGTGGAACTCTCGATGTTAGGCTTATTTTATTTGTTTATTTATTTATTTATTATTATTATTATTATTATTTGTTTGCAGGGATCAAGTTCAGAGCATGTCATATTTGAGCTAAAAGCTATTTTCTTTTTATTTTTGTGAATCCTTTTTTTTTATTTTTTAACCACATTTTTATTTTGTTTTCTTTTGAAGTTTGTGAATTCCTAAGGTTTTAACTATTATCTTTCCAATTCAGATGTTTTTTCCATTTCTATTCACTTCTGCTTTTGTTAATTTTATTTGGTGTTTTTTTTGGATTTGTATTTTTTGGTATTTTCCTTGGCGATTGGTAGCTATTCCAATTGAAGGAATCAGTGATGTGTACAAAACTACAGATCAAATATGTAGCCTTTTAATGTGTGTGTGTGTGTGTGTTTTTTTTTTATTTCTTCAACTTTTCAATGTTTCCTTTCAAGTATTTCATATTGTAACTTTTCAAATTGCATTACAAAGGCAATGTGCCAGGGTCAGTAGTATAGTCACTCATGCTTTGGCCAAATCCTCCTCTACTCTCTCCACTCAATGAGAACTTTCTTTGCTTGAAAATGGCCTTGTCTTCAATATCTAAGTGAATTGTTTGTTGTATTGTCTAAAATGAATCCAATTATTCTATCAACAGGCTTCAAAGGGTATATTATTTATTAGACATCAATACTAATTGCACATATAAACTGTGTTTTCACTCTGGTTTGTTACTTCTGTGCAAGTCCAAAAAAAGTGTTGAGGATTTGTTTGCATATGGAATATCGAAGTTAATGATCGAGTATGGACATCTTAGTGCTATTCTTCCTAATCCTTGAATAACTTCAAGTCAATATTCTTGACTTTCTCAAGGTTGATATATGTTGGCTTCAAGTGCAAAGCTGGTGGCTACTGCGATCGCATTCTTAGAAGGCTTTATCTGGGGAAGTCCATTACAATTAGAGAAAATCAAATTTCATAACCCCCTTCAAGTTTTGCAAAATATGCACCATGAATTTTTATTTTATTTTTGCTTATATACTTTTGTTCTATTTGTTTTGTGGGGACCCTAAAGTTCCCCTAGAGAGCTGGTCCAATATTTGCAAATATGACATGTTTCCATCTATAGCGCTCACAGCTGTTGCTGAATGTGGAAAGCAGCAAGTTACGAGTAGCATGCAACAGGGTAACATGAATAATTAGTTATCAAAGATTAAGGATCCTTTTGGATGGATGCAAATTTTAAATCAAGCAATTTCAGATTGCTTGAACCATGGGCATGGACTATTGTGCGAAGCGCGACGCCTCACAACTAGTTAAATGAAAACAGAGTGTCAATGTAAATTAGCCTCAACCACCCCACTGTGCCAACTAACAGTCTCATACACCTCTCTCTCCTCTCTTTCTCTCTCCTTCTGTGTGAGTGTGATGATGGGGCAGCAGAGCATAGAAGCTCCGCTTTTGGGCACTGATGGGTTGGCCAACAAAAACCGCTGGAGCAAAGCTCTGTTCTTCCTCCTTGCTTTCATTGCCATCATCGCATGTGAGTCTTCACTCTCTCTCTCTCTGGTTTTGATTCTACTTTGCTGTTTCGTTTTGGGTTTTTCACCAACTCAAATTTTTGAAGAGTTTCAATAGTTAATTTGAATATTGAAGATGAAAACTCGATGATCATTGGCTAGCTGTTTTTTGGGTTCTGATGATTGTACGGGGAAGAAATACACCTTCTCATATAATCCTGTTGACCAAGTCTGCGCTCCTCCAGACGATGTCGTTCAACTGCCTGAAAATACACACGTGAGCTAGCCGGCGGGTGTGTGCCGGAAACCTCTCCGATGCCTAAGTCAGTAAGCTTGACAAATAGACAAAAGCTCTGGGTATTTAGAAAACAAAGTTGTGTTATCTCTCCAAAGGTGATATGGGTGAGCTTTTATAGGTTTCGCATGGCACAATCCTAGTAGGACTCTTACTCCTCCATGCAGAGTCCTCCTAGGATTCATACTCCTGGAAGATAATGCTTATCCTCCAACACCCCCCTCACTGCTCAAACCAAGTGAGATGGTTCTTCTTATGGCCGAACTACTTTACGACCGAAGTAACCACTAGTCCGGCCCTAACTCTCCTTTCTCTTACCTCGGCTTTTCCATGCTAAGACCGAGCTAACCATAAGAGAGATGAACCGAACTAACTGCCGAACTAAGACCTTTTAAGGACTCAGCACACCTTGGTCTCCATGTACTACAACCGAACTATCCAATGAAGACCAAACTCTTCACAACACATCTCCCAGCCGAAATAGAAATAAGGCTTATGCGACCGAAATAACTACCGAGGTTGAGACCGGTCTAATTCAGAGGCTATTTCAACCGGAGTAAACTTTATACGGCCCTTCTCCGTAATGCGGCCCAAAACGACCCACCACTTAGCTTGGCCCAGCTCGGCCCATTACATTCAGCTCGGCCTAATTTAAATATAAATTACCCTCTCAATTGCCCCTTAATTCCGTCTGCAAAGCATGATAGGGATTACCTGCTTATCAACCGAGCTAGAGTTTTAACCTCTCCAGCCGAGCTAAAAACACCCATTAGCCTTTCCAGCCGAGCTAAAACCCTTTCCAGCCGAGCTATATACGCCCGGCCAACACGTCTCTTCAATTTGCAGCAACTGAATTGTTTAGTATTCCAATGACACGTGGCAGGTTCTTACTGGCTATCCACAACTGTAACGCCGCCCCTCGTACTTCGTAAGTTTTGAACAGTTCCCGCCTTTTTGCCTTTTACACAAAACGAACCAAATCATTTTGAATCTCACTCTACTCGACTCTTCTTTTCTCTGTGCTCCTGCCATTCCAACCACTAAGCTTCCTGAATCCGTGTTCTTCATTGCTACTGTTGCCGTTGCTCCCATCTCTGCCTTCCTTTTTGTCTGGTAAGTATCAATACTCTGTTCTTTTCTTCTTTTCCTTCGCTTTCATTCCATAGCTTCAGTTTTGTGTTTTTGCGAAACACTTTCTTTTTGTGCTTTCTGGGAAAATTTTTCATAAGAACACTCTGAATATCATGATGTAACCTGTAGAACATAGCTTAAATCTAAAAACATGTCCCAACAGAACTAGGAAGTCGTTTTTGCTATTTAGGCAAACTGGAACCGAACTAGCACTTATTCACCCAACAGTAGTTTCAATAATTCACCAACTGATTCATACTAGCCGAAATAAAAACCCACCGAACTAGCAGTTCCTAAAACTCTCAACCGAGCTAAGCCTTCGGAGCTAAGCCAGCTTTCTCAGTTCATTAACCGAACTCAGAAAGCTGCCCCTTGATGCTTAACCGGAGTAACAGAAACCATAGGTAGAACCAAACATCCTAGCGAACCGAGATAACAAGTACCTTAAGAAAACCGAGATCGATCCCGTAGTACACTGCGCAGCCGAAGTAGGATTTGTCTTTTCTCCCTCAGTTTTTTGTAGCACGGTCTATGATCTGTGCTTAACACCTTACTTTTCCACTTTGCAGACTTAGGTTGCCCAGACACTTCTGCGCGCTCGACCGAGCTACCAAGCACACTCTTCCAACCGAGATAAATTATTTTAACTTATAAAATAAATGGGGAAGTACAGATTTTTAGTAGAAACTCCAGGAGGTCTAGCCGAATTCCGGAAAGACTACCACATACCAACCGATGTAAACCTCACCCTGGCCGAACAAGGTGTAGACCCATGGAATAACGAGGGCTTTGTCCCCTTTACTATTCAGTCAATAATAGAAACCGGACTACGATTCCCAGTCCAGCCTTTAATCTGTGAGTTTCTAAGGCAGACCAGATTATGCCCAACCCAACTCTCCACCAACACATACCGTATAATAATGGGCATAGACGCCCTAAACCGCCAGACCGGTCTCAACCTAGGCTTAGCCGAAATACTCCATCAGTACTCATTAGGATCCAAGAATGAAGGCTGGTGTTATTACTTGAGAATACGCCGATGCCGAGAAAACATAATTAAGCACACACCGGACAAAGACCTAAATGATGATGACTTCTTCTGGGTGTCTGGCAATTTCGAAGACCACCAAGCCCAGATTCCTGGCCGAAGAATAAATTGGAAAAAAGGAGAACCCGGAATACATACTCCGGTTGCCTTTCTCACTTTTCTTTATATCGGTTTTTCACTTTTGAACCGAACTAACAGTTTGTTTACTTTTTGCAGATTCAGCTCATCTTCACTCTCTTTACAACTACCCCAACCTAGGCCTTCTGCGCGCCGCACTACGGGTTCGGGAAAGAAGTTGGGCTAAATTGCTAGACTTCGAACCGACATACCGTTACACCGGTCGCCGAAAAGCGAGGGTGACCGACTTCCTACTCGAGGAAGCACCGGAACCGGACCCCACCTTGCCCAAGATAATCTTAGTGCCACTCACAGCCGAACAGGAAATGGCGAAGAAAAACAGACTGAAAGCAATGCTGACCACAACAACGAGGGCCGAGGTACCGCAGACCGGTCGGAGCAGTGAGGCCGTCGTTGCCCTCCCATCTCAACAGCCATCCTCTTCTCGCCGAGCTAAGCGCACCCGGACTACCGAGACCGAGCAGCGTTTGGTTGACGAAGATGACACCATCCTTCCACCGAGCCCCCAACCCAGCCTCGTACCGAGCCCCCAGCCGGAGCAAGCAGACCGGTCTGATATCAACAAATGGGCTCCACCCTTCGTCTTCAACAACCGAGATATCCAAGACAGCGACTCGGTTGTTGCTGAGAATGATCACTTACTGGCCTTCAACCTGGGCAGGGGTGTTTGTCTTCCCAAAGACATGGAGCACCACAGCAAGCAACTAAATACCGAGCTGAAGGCCATCCGGTCATCCACTAAGTCCATGATCCTAGTAAGTAGCACTGTCCTCTTTTGATCAGTCTAATTTTTCCCAACTCTCAGCTCGGCTAAAAAGGAACTATTCTTTTGCAGGCCATTCAGAAAAATACCATCGCCCACAGGCAGGTGATGGAACTCCGAAAAACAACAAGGCACGCAATGAGGGAAGCCGAAACCAGGACTGCCGAGCTATCACTGTCTAAGCAGAGGTCGGCCGAACTGGAGGCCGAGGTGGCTCGTCTCACCAGACTAGTTGCCTCGGCCGACGGCGATAAACAGCGCGCCGTAACCGAAGTGAAAGACAAATATTTGTGGGAGATGGCGCAGCTTGAAACCAAAAAGGATGCCGAAATAACAGACCTAAAGCAGAAGGTTGAGGAAGCTTCCAAAGTCGGTTTCAAGGAAGCCGAAGTTGCTTACTCACAGCAATGCGAAGCAGCTAAAGATTTATTCTTCAAGTGTGGCTGGAGGAGTGCAGTAGAGAAGCTCGGTTGTGGACCTGAAACCGAGGTCTACAACGCTCCCGAGTACTTCATTTCGGCCTCACTGAAAGACTATGCTGACGATCTCCAGAAGCAATTTCTGGGGTCATCTGATGACGAAGAAGATGATGAGGACGAGTCGACGGACACTCCGGCCGTCAATGATCGACTGAACGAGCAAATAGTTCGGTTGGAGCCGGTTGTTGAGGGTCTTACTGATGTGCAGCCAACTGGAACCGATGTGCTTGCTGTAACCGGACTCCCAGCTCAGACCGTATCCCCTACCAATACCGGACTCCGCACAGATGCTGTTGATGACTTTGACGCTGAATTTGAAGATCTCTTACGTTGATTGTCTTTTTCCTGTCTTTTGTCTCGAATCTGTAACCGAGCTACGGCCCCTCCACTTGTACTTATTTTTGATTTCAATGAAAAAATGTTCTTCAACACGTACTCCGGTTCTATTCTTGTATGCGTGCATTTGTAATGAATGTTCAATACCTTCACTTGCCCAACTGTGATCTCGGTTAGCTATCTCACTAGCCAACCACTCTTCAGCCGATATAGCTTACTTCGGCTGCAGAGTACAAAGAGTTGGTTTAATCCAGCCAACCAATCTTCAGCCGATATAACTTACTTCGGCTGAAGAGTAACAAGAGTTATTTTATTCCAGCCAACCACTCTTCAGCCATAAACTTACTTCGGCTGAAGAGTACAAAGAGTTGGTTTAATCCAGCCAACCACTTTTCAGCCATAAACTTACTTCGGCTGAAGAGTATCCAGTGTTGGTTTAATCCAGCCAACCTCTAAGTTGGTTTTTCCAGCCAATTTAGAATTGAGTGTTTGGTTTTTTCAACCAAACGTCCTGCAGCCTGGATCCTTATCCTGGGCTTAGGAAGGGTGTTGGTTTAATCCAGCCAACCTCTAAAGTTGGTTTTTCCAGCCAATTTAGAATAGAGTGTTTGGTTTTTTCGACCAAACGTCCTGCAGCCTGGATCCTTATCCTGGGCTTAGGAAGGGTGTTGGTTTAATCCAGCCAACCTCTAAGTTGGTTTTTCCAGCCAATTTAGAATTAAGTGTTTGGTTTTTTCGACCAAACGTCCTGCAGCCTGGATCCTTATCCTGGGCTTAGGAAGGGTGTTGGTTTAATCCAGCCAACCTCTAAGTTTACAACGCTACTAACTTACTAAGGCTACTTTCTACGGAAAACAAATATACTGAAAAAGAATAGTCTTGTTTTATTGAGAAAGTAACAAATTACACATACTTAAAAAGAAAAAGCTAAAAATAAAATAACTTAAGATTGGCAGTGTTCCATGGTCTAGGAATTGCTTTGCCGTCCTCATCTTCCAAGTGGTATGCCCCTTTGTCTGCTAATCCGACCACTTTGTAAGGACCTTCCCAGTTAGGCCCTAACTTGCCATCTTCTGGAACTAAGGTGTTTCCCATGACTTTGCGCAGTACCCAGTCTCCGATCTTGAATTGCCTTGGATGCACTGTTTTGTTATACTTTCTAGACAACTCTTGTTGGTAGGAGGCGATGTGGACCAATGCTCTGTCTCTTCTTTCTTCCGCAAGATCAAGCTCCAATGCTATGGCTTCGCCATTTAGGTTTGGATCAAAGTTTTCGCTTCGGATTGTGGGGAGGCCAACTTCTAATGGCATGACTGCCTCCATGCCATAAGCTAAGGAGAATGGTGTTTCTCCTGTTGATCGTCGAGGCGTGGTGCGGTAAGCCCATAAGACATGGGGGAGCTCTTCTGCCCACTTGCCTTTTGCTCTTTCTAACCTTTTTTTTAATCCATCCAAGACGACTTTGTTTGACGCCTCTGCTTGTCCATTTGCTTGGGGATATGCCGGTGTAGAATTGTAGAACTCTATCTTGTACTCTTCACAAAAGCCTCTGAAAATCCTACCATCGAACTGAGTGCCGTTGTCTGAGATCAGTGCCTTTGGTATGCCAAATCGAGTGATGATATTCTGCCAGACGAACTTTTTTACATCTTTTTCCTTGATTGACGCCAAGGCTTCTGCTTCTACCCACTTTGTAAAGTAGTCGGTTGCGGCCAGAAAGAACTTCCTGTTGCCTGGAGCTATTGGAAGTGGGCCTACTATGTCCAATCCCCACATTGCGAAAGGCCATGGACTAGTCAAAGGTAAAAGTTCTCTGGCAGGTTGGTGTATTTGGTGTGCGAACTTTTGACACTTTTCGCACTTTTTAACATACTTCTCCGAATCCGCTTGCATGTATGGCCACCAATATCCTTGTGAAATCACTCTATATGCCAATGATCTTCCTCCTTGATGGCTTCCACATACACCCTCATGTATTTCAAACAGGAATGCTTCCACTTTACTGGGGTGAACACACTTCAAGTAAGGTCCTGAGAACGACTTCTTGTACAATGCCAAGGATGGAGAGAGCCAAAATCGTTGCGACTTTGCTCTTATTCTGTTGGCTTTTTTCTTCTCTTCTGGTAGGGTGCCGTCTTTCAGGAACAGTATGATGGGATCCATCCAGGAAGGGCCTAATTCTGCGCAACATACCTCTTCTGCTTCTGGGTCTTCAATACTTGGTCTAGGCAGGTAGTCGATCAATAGTGGATGAGGGATGGAGGTATCCGCCATTGAGGCGAAGCCTACTAGTTCGTCTGCTCTACTGTTCTCCTCCCTGCCGATCTGTTCTATTCTCACTACTTCAAACTTCTTGATCTCTGTTCTGACTAGCTCTTGGTATTTAGCCATTCTGTCGTCCTTTGCCTCATAATCGCCTGAAATTTGGTTTACGACCAGCTGTGAGTCGCTGTAAACTATTAGCTCGGTGGCCTTCATGTAGAACGCTGATTTGAGACCTGCAAGAAGCGCTTCATACTCCGCTTCATTGTTTGATGCTGGGAAGCCGAGGTTGATAGCTTGTTCTACAACCAGGCCGTCTGGAGAGATGAGGACTATGCCAAGTCCTGCGCCATGTCGGTTGGATGCTCCATCCACAAAGAGCTTCCACATCTCCCCTACAAACAACTTCCAGCATATGGCGGGATCGGATGATGTTGTGGGGTCTGGAATGTCGCTGGAGTTTTCTTCATGATCCATAGTTGCAGTCTGCCCCTTGTCAGCGGATGGGACCAAGTCATTAGTTGTTGGTGAGTTTTGACTTGGCGTAGCAAGGTCTGCTTCCTCCTTGCTTTCTCTACTCTGGTCTGCCTTGGGCTCGGGCTGAGTAACCTGCACTAGGGGTTGCGCTATTCCGGCGTAAATTTCCATCCCTAGTTCGGTTGTGTCAGTCAGGTCGATTGGGCAGACTTGATGGCTTCCAGGAGTGAACTCTGCGACGAAGTCTGCTAAAGATTGGGCCTTTACTGCGGTTCTGGGTTGGAACTTGATGTCATATTGTCCCAATTCTACTGCCCACTTCAGAATTCGCCCAGAAAAGTTCGCCCTTTCAAATAAAGCCTTGAGTGGGAAGGCTGTGAGGACAACTATGGTGTGGGCGTGAAAGTAATGTGACAACTTTCTTGAGGCCATCATTAAGGCCAATGCCAGTTTCTCCAGTGGCAAATACCTCGTTTCGGCGCCTAACAATGTCTTGCTGACATAAAAGATTGGAAGATGATGGATTCCTTCTGCTCGAACCAACACTGCACTTACCGCGTGCTGAGAGACTGCTAAGTAGAGGAAGAGTTCTTCTCCCGGTATTGGGGTGACAAGTAGTGGTGGAGAAGACATGTATTCCTTCAAACTCTCCAGAGCTCGGTCGCATTCTTCGTCCCACTCAAACTTAGCTTTTAATGACTGAAAGAATGGACGCAATCTGTCTGAAGACCGGCTGATGAATCGGTTAAGTGCTGCTGCCATGCCGGTGAGATGCTGCACTTCTTTCACTGAGTTAGGCCTCTCTAACTCCTGAATTGCTTTGATTTGGGAGGGGTCTGCCTCAATACCCCGGTTGGTCACCAGGAACCCAGAATTTGCCAGACCCTACCCGAATGCACACTTAGAAGCGTTAAGGCGCACTTTGTTTCTTCAGGATCTGGAACATCTCATCTAGGTCTTTAGATGGTCATCATCCTTGCTTTTGACCACCATGTCGTCGATGTAAGCCTCCATTGTTCTGCCTAACAATGGCTCGAACATCTTGTGACCATTCTCTGGAATGTCGCCCCTGCGTTCTTTAGGCCAAAGGGCATGACCTTGTAGCAGTATAGTCCTCTTGGAGTGGTGAAGGATGTACTCCTGTCTGGTTCGTGCATGGCTATTGTGGTAGCCTCTGTATGCGTCAGAAAAGCTAAGCCTTGTGCCCTGCTGTTAGGTCACCAATTGATCTATCCTTGGTAGGGGAAACTATTTTGGGCACGCTTTGTTGACCGTTTGTAGTCGACGCACACGCCACTTGCCATTCTTCTTTGGATACGACGGTGTTGGAGATCCATCTTGGGTATGCACCTCTCTGATTGCCCTGCCTCCAGCAGGTTTCCACTTCTTCTGCCACTATTTCGGCGTGGTGGAGTGCCGATCTGCGGTGCGCTGAATGATTGGTCTGGCAGAGGGTGGACATTGAGTTGTGGCAGATGAGGTTTGGATCAATGCCTGGCATGTCGTATGGCGTCCAGGCAAACACTTCGATGTTGGAGGTCAAAATTCCAAACCTCCAACCTCTCAGTGCTGGATAACGACGAACCAAGCAAAAGAACTTATCCGGGTTCTTTTCATCGATTCTACCTCCACCAAGTCTTCCACCGCTTTCTGATCAGCCGCTTTGCCAACCTCTGCGAACAGTTCATTACTCTCAGGTTCTTCAACCGAATGAACATATCCTTTGGCAGCGCGGCTGCCATTCGTTGTGACGAAGCATTGTTTGGACATAATCTGGTCCCCATATACTTCTTCAATTATTCCGGTGTCGTTGGGAAATCGCATCACTTGGTGGTAGGAGGATGCCACCGAGCGCATGGCATGCAGCCATGTTCTGCCCAAGATAACGTTGTAGGTGGAGGGGACCTTTATCACCCAAAACTCCACTTGTTTCGTCACACTCCCTGCTCTGACTGGGAGGATAATTTTGCCGACGGGCCATTCTGGCATGGAGTTGAATCCGATAAGGGGAGATACGGCAGGCGCCAAGTCTTTATCCTGCAACTTTAGTTGCTTGAAGGTTTCATAATACATGATTTCACACGAACTACCTTGGTCAATCAGAATCCGCTTGACGTCAAAATCCTTGACTCGAAGAGTGACGACCAAGGCATCGTTGTGAGGGCAATAAATCCTTGCCAAGTCTTTATCGAGAAGGACATGACATTTGTGGCCTCTATCTTCCCCTTTTTGACGACTGGTTGGACACTTAGTACCTCTCTGAAGTGCTCAGCCTTTTTGATTGAACCTCTGAGCTCGCATACACGCTCAGGTTCAAAGACTCCATGTATTACGTTGATGACGCCTTGAGGTGGGGCGTCGTTGGCATTCCATTGGGCATATTCTGGTCCTGGGGGGCTGGCTGTGCCCCTCCTTCTATGTATTTGTCCAGGTGACCCGCTGCCACCAACTCTTCCAGATGCTGCCTCAATGGTGTGCAATTCTCAGTGCGGTGCCCCTTTTCTTTGTGGAAGGTGCACCTCGATCTGTCATCGTAGTCCTTCTGAGCTTCGCCTAACTTAGCTGGCCACTTGACGAAAGGCTCGTCTCGAATTTCGCTAAGTATACGGTAGATCGGTTTCTTGAAGACCGTGGTGATGGCAGTGCGGACTCTCAACCATCTTTTGTCTTGGTCTTCTCCGTTGTCTCTTTTGCCACGTCCGTTTCTGTTCGGACGGTCTACTGCGTTGACCTTTGCTGAGGCCTTCTTCTCTGGTGCTGGTCGCGCCAGATTTTGCTTTGGCACGAGCGCCATCCTCTTCTACCCTGATGTGCTGATGCACTCTCTCCATCAGGGCCTCCATGGTGAGGGGTGGCGTCATGGTGATAGAGTCCCTCAGTCTGTTCCCGACTGGAAGGCCTCTTTTGTATTGCGCAATGGCGAGATTGGTTGGGCAGTCCCCAATCTGGTTGAATGTCTCCCAGTAGCGACTGTTGTATGACCTCAGGGTCTCCTTATCGCCCATGTCGATGGAGAGTAACTGGTCGATCTCCACCGGGGTTTTCGTGTTTGTTCTGAACCTTGTTACAAACGCCTCCGCCATTGCGCCCAGGAGGCTATGCTGCCCTCTGGAAGTTTCTCAAACCAAGTCAAGCCTAGGTCACCAAGGCTTGAAGGGAATAGGATGCACATCAAGGCCTCATTCCGCCGGTATACAGCCATGACCTGGCGAAAGTGGCTTAAGTGTGAGTAGGGTCCGTCTTCCCTCATATGTTGTGAATTTGGGCTGTAGGAAGCCTGACGGTAGGGGCGCGTTCTCTATTGCTGGGACGAATGGTGAGGTCTGCAGCCTCGCCAATGCCTTGTCCGTTGGTTCGTAGGCCGGGCGCGGTATTGGCATTCCAACCTCGACGCTTCCATGCGTCCGAGGAGCCAACCGCTGTAAGGCAGAAACTCTGTGTGGACGCGCCCTGGCGTCCTCCTTCCACGTGCTTTTCTTCTAGCACGGTTCGTAGGTCGGACGATCTGGGCAACTCTGTCTGCCTAGACCTTGTCTGGTGCGTATGCGAGGGCCAGTATGTGCTTCCCCGTGTGTGACCCTCAGACCTCGTCCTCTCAGACCTGGAGTGACGAGTTCTGGAAGATCTGGATTGCGTGTCGCCTGTCCTGAGGCTCTTGTTCTCCCCTTGTGAGGGTGTAGTATTCCTACTACGACTTTCCGAGTGGCGAGGGGGCGTCTTGTTGTGCGCCCCTCTCCTGTCGCCACTTCTTTTCCTTTCACCTGACGTTTCAGAGATTCCATGTCTGCTGCCATCCGACGGATCAATTCGTCTTGTTCCTGACGCGATCTCCAAAGTTTGAGGATCAATTCTGCGTCTTTGTCTTTCTGGGCTTTGCGAACGAGAGGGATGAGGGCTGTTATTCCGCCTTCGTCCCCTTGCATCCCTCCTGGAATTTTGTCTGTGTGGTTCCAGGTTCGCCATGGGAGTGACCACGGGTAGGCCTTCGCGCCTTGCACCCCCTTCTGGAGTTAGTCCGTCGACGGCGGACTGAGGTAATTCTTCGTTGTTCGCCATTGATTTTTGGGAGAAAAAGCTTGATCAAGAGGTTGTTCTTGTCTGAGTTCCCACAGACGGCGCCAATTGTACGGGAAAGAAATACACCTTCTCGTATAATCCTGTTGACCAAGTCTGCGCTCCTCCGTACGACGTCGTTCAACTCACCTGAAAATACACACGTGAGCTAGCCGGCGGGTGTGTGCCGGAAACCTCTCCGATGCCTAAGTCAGTAAGCTTGACAAATAGACAAAAGCTCTGTATTTAGAACAAAGTTGTTACCTCTCCAAAGGTGATATTGGTGAGCTTTATAGGTTTCGCTGGCACAATCCTAGTAGGACTCTTACTCCTCCATGCAGAGTCCTCCTAGGATTCATACTCCTGGAAGATAATGCTTATCCTCCAACACCCCCCTCACTGCTTAAACCAAGTGAGATGGTTCTTCTTATGGCCGAACTACTTTACGACCGAAGTAACCACTAGTCGGCCCTAACTTCCTTCTCTTACCTCGGCTTTTCCATGCTAAGACCGAGCTAACCATAAGAGAGATGAACCGAACTAACTGCCGAACTAAGACCTCTTAAGGACTCAGCACACCTTGGTCTCCATGTACTACAACCGAACTATCCAATGAAGACCGAACTCTTCACAACACATCTCCCAGCCGAAATAGAAATAAGGCTTATGCGACCGAAATAACTACCGAGGTTGAGACCGGTCTAATTCAGAGGCTATTTCAACCGGAGTAAACTTTATACGGCCCTTCTCCGTAATGCGGCCCAAAACGACCCACCACTTAGCTTGGCCCAGCTCGGCCCATTACATTCAGCTCGGCCTAATTTAAATATAAATTACCCTCTCAATGATCAAATGATTTGATTCTAATTCTTTCTTCTTGCGAAATAACTCAATTGGTATTGTAAACTTGATGAGATTATATCATAATATGACTTTGGTTAAATTTATTTATTCATCGGGAAAAACTATTCCATACCCACCGTACCTATAGAAGAAAATTATATAACTCTATACTTTCTGAGTCATAACTAAAATTAAAAAAAAAAAAAGAAAAAAAAAAGAAAGAAAAAAAGTAATAATCAAATATAAAAATGTCATAACCATATATCTCAAAATGATGTCATAATTAAAGAAGAAAACATGTCATAATTAAATTAAAAAATAACATAATTAAGAGTGCATATAATATGAGAGTATGTATAATAAAGTTCTTATTTATTTATTTGAAAGTACTGTCTTTCTCTGTTAATTTCACCATATGAAAATCATTAACCTGCAAATCACTGGAGTGCGAGTGAGACATGTGCCTCGGGCACAACTCATACTTGCATTTCCATTGATTTATAATTAGTTTCCTAATTTTTCATTTATTTGAAATTTCCCAAATAATTGAAGGTGATTTAAAGAAATTGAGTTTGATGTGGAGTAATTGGTTTGAATGTGGAGATATGGTGGTGAATTTTCCTTGTTCAATTCTAGTGTATATATATATATATATCAATTAAAAATATATTTTTACAAAATTAATAATATTTTGTAACAAAAATAACAAAATGATATAATTTTTTTTCACCACAAAATATATATTCCGTGTGATGGTACACTATAAATATTCGTAATTCTCTCATAGTAATAAAATAAATAATAATAATAATAATAATAATAACAATAATGGTTGGTTATAAACGAGTCATGATTCAATCAGTTGTGTTTAAAATAAATGAAATTTAATAATTTAGAATAAATCTGCAATTGAAATTAGAGTATAAAATAATTTAAATAGATTCAAGGTGGTCTCCACCATTAACATAATTAAATATAAACTAAAATAATTAATTTTGGACTAACTAAATAATACCAAAAAATTAAGGGGTTGTTTGGGGTGTCTTAGATAAGTGTACTTTTTGATTTTTTAAACTAAAAAGTTGAGAAAAAAAAGATAGTTGTTTAGGTTTACTTTTTTATTTTTTACGAAAAAATGTGTATTAAAAAATTGTATAAATTAGTGTGTAGGAGAAGATAAGGATAGTATGCAGTAGGTTGTACCGTCTGGGGGAGTGAATTGATGATAATAAATGGTTGCTTACTTTTCGAGCATTGCATTGGACGGTGCTGTTCGGTTTGTGGGGGCCATCACGGGTCCCGTTTTGATAATCTGAACCGTTGAATGTGTAGAACTCGTTGAGTACTATATGCCTGTAAAAAGTCACGTTGATCGGATATCGATAACTATCTGATTAAATTAGTTTTTTTTTCAACCGTTAACTATAATATCGTGCATTTTTTTTATACAAAATTGATTTAATCATGTAGTTAGCGATATCCGATTAATGTGATTTTTTTACAAACATATAGTACTTGACGAGTTCTACATATTGAACGGTTTAGATTATCAAAACGGGACCCGTGATGGGCTCCCATGGGCCAAACAACACTGTGTTGTTTGTGCATCCCGCCTATGCAATTTTTCCAAATCATTTCAGCAACAGTCTGTGGGACGGTTCATACTGAGTTGTAATAATTTGTGTAAATTTAAATATATATATATATATTTTTTTTTTTGTGAATAGTAATAACTTTTTTAGTAATTTTTTGATTTTTAAAATTTTTTTAGATATCCCAAACCAGCCCTAAATTTATATACAGATTTAACAGCTAAAACCCAAAAATAATTTAAAACTCAAAAGTTGTTGAGCGGGCCTAACAAATTAAAATCAAATGTAATTTGTTTTCACCAATTCAATAGGATGGCCCACGATACAATTATAATAATAATTATACTATTTGGGAATTCATACCAATCCAGCTTCAACCAATATCCGAACCTGCAAACAATTTAAAAAGATTACTAATAGATACCGAAAAGGAACAAAAAAAATATATAAAATAACAAATCGAATTTGATTCGACTCGTTACAATCCTGGGGGCAAGAGTATTTATCATGCCATTGACAGTTATATAAGACTCATGCATAATAAAGAAGGAATGATGTAATAAGGAAGATGAAGGATGTAGTAAAAACAATGCTTTCATATTTAGATTTTTTAGGTTTAGGTGTACAAAAAATGGTGCTAGATGAAAGAATAATGCAAATTAGCTTGTGCTCAAATTTGTAAAGGTGTTGTCGTACCTGTAAAAAAAAAATATTAAGAAGATGATAATGGTAAAGAGAAAATTCACATAGAGGACCCATAATCCATTCTTCACCAAAATTCTCTAAATCAATCCTTAGCCAGATTAACTACCTCCCAAATTCATTGAACGGGGGTAGGATGGGCAAATTAGTGGTAGCATTGCCCACAATGGCAACTTGGATCGGAAATGCAAATATTATTTCATCACTTTTCATGGCTATGTGTAATGTTTAATAATTTTTTTGCTTTCAGATGCGCAACAATTGAACAAAAATAGGTTGCAAATTTATGTCCAAAAGAGAAATCTTACTCTGCCTGAGTATTCATATGAACGTGAAGGTCCTCTTCATACCAGTTGTTTAAGGTTTAAAGTTACATAACATAAGCATAAGCAAATAAATTATGGCTATTAAAAGTATTATTGTGATTAACATAAGCATCATCAACATCTTCCTTTTGATTGAAACTAGAAACACACAAATGAGAAAATATGTTACTTAAGTTCTTGTAGGCAATTGTAAGCAATTTTTGCAGAACTCATCGTTGCCTACTTCTTGCTCTTTGCTACTTTTTCTTGAAAAGCCACTCCTATTTCCACAGTTGGGACAAAAGTTGGCATGTGAGGTTGACTAGAAGTCGTTGTCTCATACTTTGGAGCAAGAAAACCTTTTATGTGAGCTAGTTCTTGTAGGAGATTATTGTATAGAGTAGAATCATCCTCACATTTTTTTAAACAAACCAAATATATACAACAGAAAAAATAAGTAATGCATATATAAAGAAATACCAAAAATTCAATGGAGATTGTTTAAAAGATTAGCCTCCTAAACTTCATTGAGCGACAATGATTCCCAAGCAAATTTCGTGACTGCATGTTCAGCGTCTTTTATTATGGTGAAAAATTTAGGATTCTCATAGATTTTCCTATCAATTGTAACCAATGTCGGACTTAATAAGGGAGCGTCTTTTATTGTGGTGAAAAATTTAGGATTCTCATAGATTTTCCTATCAATTGTAACCAATGTCGGACTTAACAAGGGACCAGGGGAAGTCACGTGTCCCCTGGCTTTTCTTCTTTTTTTTTTTTTTTGTGGTGTGTGTGCTCTTCTCTAATTTCCTAACCAGGTGCAGCAGGGCCCACCAAAAGTCACTGCACTTTCCAAACCAAATTTGTGGTAATATATATTTAAATTAGAAATTTTGATTTGTTGTTATTTGAGTTAAAATTGAGGATTTAATTTGTGCTAAAATTAAAAATATTAGTTTGTAGTGATTTATATTTAAATTAGGGATTTTGATTTGTTATGAATTGTGCTAAATTTAAGAATTTTGATTTATGTTAAAATTGGAGATTTCAATTTGTGGTGGTTTGTGCTCAACTTGGGGATTTTGTAGAGCTTTTTATTTTTATAACTTGGTTGTCTATATAGAGAGACATTTTTGATGATATTGATAATGATGTACTATTATTTTGGAAAGTTTTCAAAAGATAAAAATTCGTCAGGGTCAATTATTAAAGTTTACAATTTAAAACTTTTTATAATGAATATTTGAAAACTTTTTATATTGTAATTAATAGGTGTCTCCTCTATATTAAATTCATAGATCCGTCACTCATTGTAACCTTAGACCTAAAGTGATTGGCATGAAGAGGGCCTTCACGTTCAAATGAATACTCAAGTAGAGTGAAATTTCTCTTTTGAGCATAATTTACAGCCTATTTTTGTACAAATGTCATGCATCTGAAAGTAGAAAATTATTGAACATTACACAGTCATAAAAAGCGATGATATCCAGTTCAGTGTTATATATAAGAGATTTGACCACACTACAACAAATTGCACTTTTGGCTACCAAATTTGGGGACTAAAAAAAAACTTAAGCCTCGTTTGGCAAGTTAACATTTTAGCCAAAAAGTCAAAAAGTTATTAAAAAAGTCAAAAAGCCTATAACCTATACCATAAAGTCAAAGATTCTCTTTTCTCTCTATTTTTTGCACATCTTTTCGTAAAAAGTCAAAAAGTCACCCCAAACATACTAGTTTCTTTTATATAATATTTGAGCCAAAAAGTCAAAAAGTTACTAAAATAGCCTGTTCCCAAACGAGACCTTAGTTGCCAAAAGTTGTGGAATTGGCGACCAAACATTATATTAGTCGGCAAAAGTATAATATTTAATGACTAATTTTTTTTAGTCGGGATATATTGATTATTGGCAACTAAAAAAAAATTTAGTCACTAAAAATGCCATAATTGGCGATTGAAATTTTTTTTAGCTTCTGTATAGTTAGTTTTGGTTATTAAAATTATTTAGTCACTGAATGAAAATAAAAAATTTACCTTTTATCTTTGGTGACCAAAAGTTTGGTTGGCAAAAAGTTATTTTCAGTGACTAAAAAATATTTTAGTCGTTGTATAGTTAGTTTTGGCTACTAAAATTATTTAGTCGCCAAGTGATAAACTTTTTATCTTTTGGTCGTTCAAAATTTATTTTCAGCGACTAAAAAATATTTTATTTAGTCGCTGTATAGTCAATTTTAGCTACTAAAATTATTTAGTCGCCGAATGAAAAACTTTTTATCTTTTGGTCGCCAAAAATTTATTTCAGTGACTAAAAAATATTTTATTTGCTATATATTTAGTTTTGGCTACTAAAATTATTTAGTCGCCAAATGAAATTTTTTTTTATCTTTTTGGTCGCCAAAAATTTAGGGCTGGTTTGGGATACCCAAAAAAATCAATAAGCTAAAAAGTTACTAAAAAAGTTAAAAGTTATCACTATTCACTAAAAAAAAAATAATAATAATAATTTTACACAAATTATTACAATTCAGTTTGAACCGTCCCACAGACTGTTGCTGAGTTGTTGAAATGATTTGGAAAAATTGCACAGGCGGGGTGCACAAACAACATAGTGCTGTTCGGCCCGTGAAGGCTCATCACGGGTCCCGTTTTGATAATCTGAATCGTATATGTAGAACTCGTTGAGTACTATATGTCAGTAAAAAATCACATTGATCGGATATCGCTAACTACATGATTAAATCAGTTTTGTATAAAAAAAATGGATGGTGTTATAGTTAACGGTTGAAAAAAAAATCTAATCCGATCAGATAGTTATCGATATTCGATCAACGTGATTTTTTACAGACATATAGTACTCAACGAGTTCTACACATTGAACGGTTCAGATTATCAAAACGGGACTCGTGATGGCCCCCACGGACCGAACAGCACCATCCAATGCATTGCTCGAAAAGTAGGCAACTATTTCTTATCATCAATTCACTCTCCCAGACGGTACGGTCTATTGCCTACTGTCCTTATCTTCTCCTACACACTAATTTATACAATTTTTTAATACACATTTTTTCGTAAAAAGTCAAAAAGTTAACCCAAACAACAATTTTTTTTTTGGTCAACTTTTTAGTCCAAAAAGTCAAAAAGTGCACTTATTTAGGACATCCTAAACAACCCTTTATTTTCAGCGATTAAAAAATATTTTAGTCGTTGTATAGTTAGTTTTGACTACTAAAATTATTTAGTTGCCGAATGAAAACAAAAATTTACTTTATCTTTCGCTACCAAAAGTTTGGCCGCCAAAAATTTATTTTCAGCGACTGAAGTATACTTAGTTCTGGCTACTAAAATTATTTAGTTGCCAAATGAAATTTTTTTTATTTTGGTCGCCAAAAATTTATTTTCAGTGACTAAAAATATTTTAATCGCTATATAGTTAGTTTTGGCTACTAAAATTATTTAGTCGCCGAATGAAAAATAAAAATTAACTTTTTATTTTTGGCGACCAAAAGTTTAATTGGTAGTCAAAAAGTTAGTTTTGGCTACTAAAATTATTTAGTCGCCGAATGAAAAATAAAAATTAACTTTTTATTTTTGGCGACCAAAAGTTTAATTGGTAGTCAAAAATTTTATTTTCAGTGACAAAATATTTTAGACACTGTATAGTTAGTTTTGGTTACTAAAATTATTTAGTCGTTGAATGAAAACCAAAAATTTACTTTTTATCTTTGGCGACTAAAAGTTTGGTCGTAAAAAATTTATTTTCAGCGACTAAAAAAATATTTAGTCGCTAAAGAACTAAAATATTTCGAGGGAAACATTTTAAATTTTGGAGGGATTTATAAAATTAATTTGCGACCAAAATGTTTAATCGCCAAATAACTAGAATAATTTTTGGCAACCAAACTTTTGGTTAGCATATATTTATATTTTGTGACAAAAAAAATCTAGTCGTCGTATGCCAATTTTTGCCTACTAAAAAATTTAGTCACCAAACGTTAATGAAATTTTTTTACTTTTAATCTTTGTCGACCAAAAATGTGGTTGGCAAATACTTATTTTTAGTGACCAAAAACAGTTGGTCGGCAATAAAACTAAAAAATTTCATAAAACACAGATTTATTCTTTGGTGGGAATACTTTCACATCATTGCCCACTTTATTAATTATGATTTATTTTTCATATTTTTCTCTGCCTTTACATACACCCAAACAAGTTCAGTCTCTTGCTCTCTCTGTCTCTATCTCTCTCTCTCACAGACTCACCATCGCTAATTCGCCGTTCATAGTCACTGTCGATCTTCCACTGTCGAACATCATTACATCACCACTGCCGCTCGCATCGCATCGCATCGCATCGCTTCAACATTGAGGTTCTTCTCTTCCTCTCTCTATTTCTCTTCTTCTCTTTATCTTTGTCCCTTTCTTCCTCGAGAGTTTTTGGTGCAATAATGCAGAAAAGATTTCAATGTGATTTGAGATGCTCTTTCATTTGGAATAACTAGAAGTTGTTTGCTAAAATGATGGTTGGGTAACTTAATTATTTCCTTTATGGGATTTAGTTTTCTATAGTTCTATAATATTGGCATTGGGTAACTTACGTATTGAATGTGTGTGTGTATATTTATGTATCTAGAAAGAGGGAGAGGGGGGGGGGGGGGAGAGAGTTGTTCCATGTTACATATGTTAAACAGATTTGGGAAATTAAATAATTCGATTTTTGATTATTTGTAGTGAAAATCACCCGGGGGGGTGGGGAGAAGAGTTGTTCCATGTGTACATATCTGTTAAACAGATTTGGGAAATTAAATAAATTCGATTTTTGATTATTTGGTAGAAATCAGAATAACTTTCCATGTGTGTATATATGTATCTGTTTGCAGCATCTATGAGTTTTGTAAGATAGTGTTCTGTTTGCAGTATCTTGTACATAATTATATTGTTGTATTTGTATCCTGTTATTGTTTAATGTTTATCCATTATAAGGATGTAGTTCTTATCTTGAAAGAGATAACTCTGTATATGTAGAACAGTCCAAGACGTTTTGTTTTGTGCAAAAATCATTTTTTGTTCAAACCGTTCAAGAGTTTAACGGCTGGAAATAAAAATATGAAGGGTTCATGTGTTGTGGAATGGTTGAAGTGTGAGAATAATATCTTATTAGTAGAGATCAATACATGTTTTATGTGCTCAATAATCTGAATTGGCAACACAACCATATCTTATAGGTTCTTCATGGTGGGCAAGTTGTATCTTGGAAGAATCAATGCAAGTTGTATCTTGGAAGAATCAATGCAAGTTGTAATTTTTTATTTTTACGACTTTCTTTTTTTGTATGTCGTAAATAATATCCTAACCACAACATGTTAATCGTCTATGCCGTTAATGATAATAATAATAATTTTTTTACGATTTGCAATGTTAGCCGTAAATAGTTAAACTTTCTACAATACGTGTAAGGCATATTGTTAATACATTAAATATATACGACACGTGTATGCTTGTCGTTGAACATATTTCACTTACACGGTATGTAATTTCTGTCGTAAAATCTATAACCGAAAAAAAAGTATCGTCAAAATAAATAATAAAAAAACCTCTAGCGCCAAACACCAAAACACAAATTAAAAAAAAAAAAATTCAAAATACATTAACTCTTTGCTTCTTCTAATCATAAGGAACATAGAAGGCTAGGGTTCATCAAAAGTCACATAGGAGAGAGAGAGCCAGAGGGAGAGGGAGAGGGAGAGAGAGAGAAACACTCTGTGTTTCTAGTGGACTTTGTGTTTGGTAATGAAGCTTTGAAAAAGACTTGAAATTGATGCTACTCTAGCATTCTCTCCCCACCCTTTGCTGCTTTACTCTCCTCCTTCAAGCCATCTTTCATATCCATTCTCAAACCTCCCAAAAAACCCTACCTGGTAAGCTAATCCCCTTCAATCCCCCCCCTCTCTCTCTCTCTCTCTCTCTCTCTCTCTCTCTCTGTTTTTGTAACCCTAAGTTTTGTGATTTGGTGTATAGAGAAAGACCAGAAATGGAACGTGTTGTAGAGCCGAGTTCTCTCAAGACTTGACATTCGCTGTCGTAATCAGCGCTTGCATTGTCAATTCGGTCGTCTTTCCGATCACTTCCGGTTCTGAAGATGACGACCAAGGCAACTCCTTGATCGATTCTACTGATGCGAGGTTCGCTGTTGTGGGGATCTTGAGTTTCATTCCTTACTTCAATTGACCGGTGAGACTTTCTTACACGCTATAACAATACATATACATTCATATCTATGTATTTCAAATTTTATTTCTCATTGAAAGGTTAATTTCACTTTTTATCCCCTAAATTTTCCCTCTTTTTTCTATTTATGCTGCTTTAAAGTTTCTGATTTATGTTACTTTGGTCTAATTGAAGACATTTATTCAAACTAATAATGGTTGAATCCTAATTTGATGGGAAAAGGTTTATTTCAGAATGTGAACAACTTGTATGCTACAAAACAACCCATTTTTCGTACTATTTTGAACAATTTATACCTCACAACCAATTTAATGGGTGTTTGATTATGATTTAAATTGTCCAAATTAAAAAATTATCTTTTTAATCATTAAATTGGACTTTAATGGTTACTGATTTGTACAATCATTTCCAATTGGACAAACCTAATGAACAGAGATTATAAAGGACTAAATAAATCAAATGAACAGAGATTATGGATTTCAATTGCCATAGTCAAATTACTCCAGTCTTGTCTTACTTGAATTGAATGTGTTTAAGTTGACTGGGAAATCTTTTTGGCTAGTGATTGTAAGGCAGAGACGATGACTTAGTAATTGGCTCGTAAATTAACTTAAAAAGGGCGAAGTAGTTTGTGAACTTGGGGGTGTTGGTTTAGTGAAATCGATGGTCTGATTCCTGTTTAAAAAAATGATTTTTTGAGGTTAATTGATTTGGTAAGTATTTATTGTTGAAAGTTATGCTTATTTGGATATTTAATTTAAAATTAGCTGAATTTGCTTATTGAGCTAATAGAATTAAGTTGAAACCTATCTAATTTGGATGCACTATATGCCCTTTGTTATGTAATATTTCTTTTAGTTGTGGTAAATGTTATATAATTTTCTGGTAGAGTTGGAATAATTTGTGGTTTAGAAAAATGAATAAAAATTTATGGTTATGACAATTTGTGGTTCAAAATTATTTCAATGAAAAATTATATAACATTACTACACAAAATATATAACTTTATTTTTATATCACAAATTATTGTAATTTTTCTAAAAAATTATTTAACAAAGTGCATACACCAGAGGAGTTCTCTACTATCTTTATAATGTTAATTATGAACCATTGTGGTGTGATTGTGAAAGTTGATTTGACATGGACTTCTCTTTAGAAATGTGGCCCATAACATTATTCTATTAACAATTGTCCTATACAGTTATAAAATATTTGGTTTCCCATCTTTGATCCTCAATGAGGAGATAACCAAATCACCAGACAGCTCTTGGGACAAGTGGAATTGTGGAGGTATAATAGGTGTAGCTACGTTAACCAGAGGAACCTTAATGGCAATTACTGGCGGTATGACATCTTCAGCTTAGGCTTTTGAACATTTTAAATGCCATTGGCCAACAAGCTCCTAATGACATGAGTATTTTTTTTCGATGAATTCATATTTTATTAGCAACAAGTTTAGTTGCTCCAGCTATTGTCGCGGGTTTAGGTGTCTTAGCACATACATTGGCCAGCAAGCAGGTTTGTTGCAGCTGCAACTGCTGCAAAACTGTTGCCGGTAGTTTTGAATAATCTATAAATAGTTTTGGATATGTTTAGACACCTAGATATGCGTAGTTTTTGCCCTGTTCAATAGGACACACAGTTACATATTTAGGATTGGTTTGGAATGTTCTAAGTGCACTTTTTGACTTTTTATAAAAATATGTGTAGAAAAGTAGAGAGATGTTGATTGATGTGACCCAAACAAGTGCACTTATGCCAAAAAAAAGTGCACTTGGGACAACAAAATGTTATGAAAAAGACGAAAACGGGCCGTTTGGGGCAAAAATTGGAAAACAACCTCGAAACACCCTCGAGATCATAATGGTCACCTTGGCCTAGATTAAAGAAACTTGTGAGAACAAGCAGCCCGTCAATAGAATGCACGGTTAGAGATTTAGACAAAAAATTGTGAGGAAAAAAGGCGAAAATGGGCCATTTGGGAAAAAAACTTGGAAACGGCCCCTAATCAGCCCCGAGATCATCACGGTCACATAGGAGTATGTTAAATAAACTTGTGAAAGCAAGCGGCATGTCGATAGGACGCACAATTAGATATGTAGACAACAAAATATTATGGAAAAAGGCGAAAACGAGCCGTTTTGGGTCAAAAATTGGAAATAGCATCGAAACACCCTTGAAATCATAATGGTCATCTCTGCCTAGATTAAAGAAATTGTGAGAGCAACCGATGCGTCAATAGGATGCACGATTAGAGATTTAGACAAAAAATTGTGAGGAAAAAAGGCGAAAAAGGGCTGTTTGGGGGACCACAGATGAAAAACTCCGGGGATGAGGCCAATGCAGTTGGTATTAAAAGTAGACGACAAACAATATTGTAAATGATCATATTGATAGAATTGTAATGTTGGTTGGATATATACATATAAATGTTGTTTTTTTTATAAAATGGTATTGATAGTCATTTAATTTGTTCCTGTTACCTTTAATGAAATTGGACATTTTTCATTTTTTGTCCAATTTTACAATTATTTGATATGCAAATTTTTCATAAAAAAATTACCTGACATTATTTCTCTTTTCCTTTAGTATAGATGGATGAACCCATGCACAAAGCTGAATTGTACAAGACTAGATGGCACTTATTACATTTTTTGAAGAATTATATATTTTTTGATAGATGTTTTGGTGGAACATATTTGGGTAGAATAGTAGTTATATTTTTTGATGGATGTGTATGGAAAATATTGGGTAGACTACTAGTTATATTTTTTGATAGATGCGCATGGATAAAAACTTAAAACATAATCACAAGTACTTGTTATGTTTTAAATTTTTATGCTAGATGGATGTGACTTGTATAATTATATCGATTACAAGTGGATTTTTAATTAGAGGAATATGTAAGGAATTACTTATGGATAAAAACTTATAATAACTTATAATAGTTGCTGACTTTCATTAAACAGGTTTAGGATTAGGTGATTTATATATTTTGTCAAATGTTCATGATTCAGTTGATTTTAATGATTCTTGCAAATTAAAGATTATATTGAACGGATTATTATGAATTACAAGTTTATTTTGTTGGATATTGGCGACCAAATTTTGTTTTTGTTTTTCCTATTTTAGAGACCAAGTGATTATGTGGGAAAAATAAGTAATACTTTTGCTGACTAAATAAGGTAGGCAAGAGGGTACATCTGACGACTAAACATTTAGTTGTTAAAATTATTAATTTTGGCAACCAAAGGATTTGGTCACTAATAGGTCTATTGCGGACTAAAGTTTTAGTCGCGCAAACATGCTTTTTGGTGACTAACGTGTTTGGTCATGGAATTTGACAATTGGCGACCAAACTTTGTGGTCGTGGAATGTGACAATTGCCGACCAAACGTTTGGTCGTTGAATGTGACAATTGGTGACTAACATGTTCGGTCATGGAATGTGATAATTGGCGACTAACATATTTGGTCAAGAAAATATGGCTTTTTGTGACTAAAGTGTTTTAGCTTTTGAATGGATTAGTTGCAGTAATTATATATTTAGTGGCCAAAAAGTTAGTTAGCAAATAGAACTTTTTCCCGACTAAAAAACATTTTGGTCGCTAATTACTTTTTCCGACCCTCAATTGGCGACCAAAGTGGCGACCAAAAAAATTAGTCACAAATAACTTTTGCCGACTAAAAATAGACTTTTGCTGACTAAATTTTTAGTCGGCAAAAGTGCGAATTCCTGTAGTGATTCTTAAGTTTCTTACAATAATAGGCAACTCACCTACGGATTCGTAAATAATGCTTGCATTTCCGATCCAAGTTGCCAATGTGGGCAATGTTACCACTAATTTGCTCATCCTACCCCCGCTCGATGAATTTGGGAGGTAGTTAATTTGGCTAAGGATTGGTTTAGAGAAAAATTTGGTCAAGAATGGATTATGGGTCCCTTTGTGAATTTTCCCTAATACATGCCCTTCACCATTATCATCCTTTTAATATTTTTTTTTTTAGGTAGAACGATGCATTTAGAAATTTGAGCACAAGCTAATTTGCATTATTCCTTCATCTAGCAACCTTTACTATACAACTAACTAAATCTAAACATCAAAGCATTGTTTTTACTACATCCTTCATCTTCCTTATTACATGATTTTTCTTCTATATTATGCATGAGTCTTATATAATACTCACCATGGCAGGATAAATACTCTTGCCCTCGGGATACTTGACTCACTTGTTGAAATCGAAAAAAAAAAAAAAGAAAAAGAAAAAAAAAAGTAAAGCCTACGGCCCAGTTTTAAACATTGTCTAAGCTCAACTTGGGATAAAAATAATGACCAAACAAAAAATTGAGGCTAACAAAGCGGATCTAGAGCTGTTGTCCCCAAAATTTGACACAACTTGAAGTACTTTGAAACATCTGATTAGATGGTGAAAAGTACATATATTAATAAAGCTCATTACCCAGTTTACACCATTCTCTAAGCTCAAGAACAAAATATTGAGAATGACAAAGCAGATCGAGAACTGTTGTCCTCACAATTCTTCATCTTCCTTATTACACCATTTTTTCTTCTTTATTATGCTTGACAATCTTATATTATATTATTTTTATTCCTTCTCTCTGGTTAACCTTGTAAACATAAATTTGTATTCTACAATTAAGATATGAAATAAATGCACAAATAATTAATTTTATTTGATTATAATAAATGGGTACAATCCTCTGTAGATTTGCTCTGTTACAAAAGAACAAATCCTCTAATTCAATCTCCGAAATAATTACAATTCAATTGCTGTAAAAGCTTGTTGTTGAACAAGACAAGTTGATGAATTTCATCAAGTCTTTGAATGGAGAAACTTGGAGAAGATCTTGAACGAGTCTTGCAATGATCTCTTTGAAATGAGAGACCAAATTTGTATTTGTAACTTGAAAGGATTGGCAGAAGTTTGGAATGCTTGATAATATTCTCTTTTAAGTTTAAGGAACTTTAGAAAGAATTTTAAGAAGAGAATTTGGTCGGGTCAAAAATGTGTCCCCATCTCCATAGTGAGAGCCTCTATTTATAGGCTTAGAAGAGAATGGTTAATTTTGGACACTCCAAAATCGATTTTAATTTCCAAGAAAATATAAATTTATTTCTTATTTTATGGACAAGATTTGCATTGAAATTTGAATTCTTCCACCAAATTTTGACGAGATATCTTCGTGGGCCCCATACTTCTGGGTTGAATCAATTGTCAAAATATGTTTACTTTTCTTTTGGTGTGGTCCGTAATTTCAAATGGGTTTAGATCTATAATTTTAGTAAGACCTACATCTATTTGAAAATTTTGACCATCTTAATTTTGATTAATTAAGAAAAAATTATTTGTCTTGACTAATCTAACGGTGATTAAGACACGTAAAAATTTATGTGTCTAAAAATTGCCCTCCACTTTAAAAGTAGCTTGATCATGTTCACGACATAAGGATTTTAATTATGGAACAAATGTAAAGACTAGCCATGCACTATTTTCAAAATAAGAAAGAGTGTGGTCCTCTGAATATAACTTAAAAGAGTCGTCTTTTTTTTTTGGTAAAACACATTTGATTTATTGATTTATTAGTCGTTCACAGTTTATACTCATGCGGGTCAGGAGTTGTACAAAACTTTTTTTTTTAACAACTTCATTTCATATGGGCCAAGAACATCATGCAGTTTATGCTCATGCAATTAGAAGCGTTACATTCTCATGGATAGTAGCGCTTGAGGAACGTGCCATTGATTGGGCTAACTCTTATACCTTTTTCATCAACAAGCTTGTATGCTCCGTTAGTGTGGACTTCAGTCACTACGTACGGACCATCCCAATTGGACAAGAACTTGTTGTCGGTTCGATAAGTAGTGACGATAGGTCTTCGAACAGCCAGCATAAATTCTCTAACTTGAAAAGACCAAGGTCTAACCTTCTTATTGAAAGCGTTGGAGAGTCGAGCTTGGTAACACTCAAGTTTTTGTTGTGCTTCCAATCTCTTCTCATCTAATGCTTCTAACTCAGCAAGGCGTAGTTTTGCATTCTCATCATTAGTGAGAACTTCTTGTATAGCTATCCATAATGAAGGAATCTGTTGTTCCAAAGGAAGAACTGTTTCAACACCATACACAAAGGAGTATGGGGTGGCTTGTGTCGGGGTACGATGTGTCGTACGGTATGCCCAGAGAGTTTCTCCAATTCTTTCATGCAAATCCCGCTTTGATTTAGCAACTACTTTTTTCAATAGGTTTCCCAAAGTTTTGTTAAACACCACTACCAGTCCATTGGCAGGTGCATTATACATTGAAGAATAGCATTTCTTAAATCCAAACCTTTCACAAAGTTTGTCCATTAGACTATTGTAGAAAGGTTTTCCATTATCGGTGATGATGTAGCGAGGCACACCATACTGATAAATAATGTGGGATTTGATGAAGTCCACAACAGTTTCTTTCTTGACTTCTTTAAGTAGGACAGCTTCAACCCACTTGGAGAAGTAATCTGTGGTGGCCAAGATGTATAAGTGGCCTGCAAAAGACTTGGTTAATGGGTCAACTACATCTAGCCCCATGCATCGAATGGTCAAGAAGCAATTGTCGGGTGTAAAGGTTCTGGTGCTTAATGGATAATGTTTCACTACAACAAAAAACACATTTGGCGACCCAAAAATTTGTTGCCAAAAGTACAAATTCCGTCGCCAAAAGAATCGGCGACAAATATACAACTTGTCGCCAAAGGCCTGTCACTAAAAGTATTGGCGACGAAATCAGAAATTGTCACCGTAGGTAGACATTTAGCGACAAGCAAAATTGTCGCCAAAAATCATATATTTTGTCGCTATAAAATTACAATTTGTTGCTAAAAGGTTAAAATTTGGATAGGCTATGTAGTTTTAGCGACAAATAAATGCGTCACCAAAAATACTATTTAACGACAAAACTAATTTGGTCACTAAAAATCACGTTTTTAGCGACGAGTAAATTTTGTTGCTAAAAGTTCTTGAAATAACCACTAACTTTTAGCGACAAAAACAATATGTTGCCGCCAAATATATTAACAGCGACCAAAATACCACCTGTCACTAAAAATTCAGTACACAATTTTGATTTTAATAATTTTTCCTGTTCAAAATAATCCAAAACACCTGTTTTCCTGTACACAATATCACAACAAATGTAATGTAAATAATAATACACCTGTGCACGACATTCATACTAATTCAAAATTAATAGCTATGAAAAATCCCAATAAACATAATTACAATTCTCTGACAATCTAAAATATGCATACCAAAGTACTTACAAACTACTAACATCAAATCCATAAATACATTACCAAATCCTATGTCAAAACATTTTCAAAATTACAACCAAATATTTTGATGTTAAACATCTAACCAACAAGTCATTTACTAAAATCCTATGTCAAAATATTTGCAAAAACACAACACCAATATTTTGATGCTAAACATTTAATCCATAAATCATTTACCAAAATCCTATGTCAAAATATTTCCAAAAACACAAAATCAAATCTTCTGATGCAGCCCAAACTATTTTCCACCATTGCCAATCTATCACATGAAAAAAGAAAAAATAATATTAGATTGACCAAAAAAAAAAAAAAAACCTCGATATGAACTTCACAATTTTGATTTTAATTTTGTAACGGGAAGTCCAATCGGGTGCTGTTTGCTCATACAACTCTATTTAGGCTTGAACAAGCTACCCGTGCCAAGTTTTAGTGGTTTCGGTGGTCATTTTGCAATTTTGGCACCCGAACGAGCCTTTTAAATCTTGTGTTTTACATTTTTTCTTCTAATTTTCTAACCGGAAATCCAATCGAGGTCCCGTTTGTTCCTACAAGTCTATTTAGGTTTGAACAGCTGTCCGTGCCAAGTTTTGGTGGTTTCGGTTGTCATTTCGCAATTTCGGCTCCTGAATGAGCCTTTTAAGTCTTGTGTATTACAATTTTCCTTCTAATTTTCTAACCGGAGATCCAATAGAGCTCCCGTTTGTTCCTACAAGTCTATTTAGGCTTGAAAAGGCTGCCTGTGCCAAGTTTTGGTGGTTTCGGTGGTCATTTTGAAATTTCGGCCCCCGAACGGGCCTTTTAAGTATTGTGTTTTTACATTTTTCCTTCTAATTTTTTAACCGGAAATCTAATCGAGGTCCCGTTTGTTCCTACAAGTCTATTTAGGCTTGAACAAGCTGTCCGTGCCAAGTTTCGGTGGTTTCGGCGGTCATTTCGCAATTTCAACCCCCGAACGGGCCTTTTAAGTCTTGTGTTTACATTTTCCTTCTAATTTTCTAACCGGAGATCCAATTGAGGTCCCGTTGTTCCTACAAGTCTACTTAGGCTTGAACAAGCTGTCCGTGCCAAGTTTCGGTGGTTTCGGTAGTCATTTCGAAATTTCGGCCCCGAACGGGCCTTTTAAGTCTTGTATTTTACAATTTTCCTTCTAATTTTCTAACCGGAGATCCAATTCCCTCCCCGTTCTATTATTGGGATACGGCCTACAAGGGTAGAATCATGAAATTCAGATTATGTTCCTGTGTGTACTTCTCTATGATGAGTATGTTTATGTATTTTAATTATTTGTTTAATGAAAGTTGAAGTTTTTATAATTATTGTAATACATTTTTTTAATTTAACTTTTAATTTAAAGATGCTGCATGTGCACATGATCACATTGTATAGTATAAGGAAATATAAGTCAAATTATATGGTGATCTTCCACAAAGGAAAACAACTTCGTTTTGACTGGCAGCTGTCATTGCTGTGCGGGGCAACCTGTGCAGCTGTCATTGGTATTAATAAAATTGGGACAGAAGTGGGGAAAGTGAGGTGGGAGAAACAAATCCCATGCCCTCCCCGTTCTATTATTGGGATAGGGGATATAAGGTTGAGACAGGAGCAGAGCAGGACAAATTGACATTCCTAATCTATATCACAACTAGGGAGACTCATAGTATGATAGAGAGAGTTTAATACCAAAAAAAAAGTGTTTTGAGTGAAGCCCTCTATGATTGACTGGCAAATAATTGGGAGCCTGCATATGTTTTAGGACACAAAATGCCATCTGCATAGTACAGAAAATACAGCCATTCACCTAATCTATGTGGATCATGATTGGAATAGATTCTGCATAAGGAAACATGTAAAATTTAATAGACAGAAAAGTGAGTAGAAGTGACTTTGGTCCAAAAAGCAAAAGGAGATTATTTAAATTGAGAATCTGCAAACAGAACAAGCTAGAGAAAGTGAGAAACTGATATAATCATACAAGTATTACCAAGGTTCATTTGGACCTAGCTAGCAAAATAATTAAGCAACTGAATCAAAAGGCTATTAGTCTGAACAAAAAGTCTTTAGGCAAGGTTCCAGGCTAAGATATGGTAGTCTGTAACCAATCAAAGAAATCTGTAAATTAAATGTATTAAGAATATTGCTAAGATATAGAATATTTAAAATAACAAACAAGACAAACTATAATGCATTCCCTCAATCAGCTGTTTACTTTACCCTTGCAAAGATCATCCTTGTCAGAAACACACACACAGATTTTCGACTCACGGATGATAATAAAAACCAACATATATGTATATACATATATTTGTTTTATAGCAACAAAAACAACCTAAAAATACAGGAAACCACAACAATCACCATTACACAAGGAAAAATAGTTCAGGAGTTCCGTACGTATATAAATCATGTCAACAGAAATGGCCTCAAAAAAAGTTCACCTACACATTCAAACTGAATTAGGGCAATAGATGACCAACTTGAACACAACTACAGGAAGGTAGGTATAAGTAAGATCACTAGGTAATGGAGGAAACTAACCACTGTGGGCATGTATGATAAGTCCAACTTTTTCTTCAAAAGTTTAAACACGTCATGATTCATGGACAACACCAAAAATCAATAATTGAATTTGTGTTTAGAGAGGGATAACATTGTGTGTCTGAGTGTTGAGTGTGTAGGTGCATGGTGTATGTGCATGAAATTACATCACTAAACTTATATTCTCTAGTTCCAGCTTTTTTAGCCAATGTTCCCCCCCCCCCCTTCTTCAAATTTCATAAGGAACTATTAATTTAAAAGCCCATGGAAAATCTTCTTTCAATTTTTGGAAATAAATCAGAAAACTGCTGCTGGAAATTAAGTATATTGTGTAGTATATAATGTTATGGCATAAGATGTTTTTATGTGACAATGTACTGGAAATTAAGTGAGATTTAGGGGACAAAGGGAATTTATCTCTCCCACTTGGGTGAGATGACAATTATTAGTAGTTTATTATCAAATGTAAGCTGCTGCTGCTTCTTCTTCCAAGTATCTAATTTGGTTATGGGGTTGGATGCTCCCACACCCTTGTCCTTGTCACATAGTGTGGACACAGGTACACTAGGGAGAATTGAAGGGTCCATGTAACATTGACCAGAGTTATATCTTGGCTTGTATTTAGAATTTGGAGAAACTTCATCCTTTCTTCTGTTGATCTTTGAGTGGAGGAGTTTTATGTGCACTTACACCATATCTAACAAGTGATAATACAGCACCTACGTCATGCATGTTATGCATTTAATGAACAGAATAAGTAGCACCTTTTTTAATTTAATTTATTTTAAATACATATATATACTTTTTATGACTCCCTTAATATAATTTAATCAAATAGATGATGGATTTAAGTTGCTGTGAAGTTTCATGGTTATGCAACTGCGAAGCAGTATTGAGCATATTTGAATAAAATTTCAGCAGCCTTCATTAATCTACATTTTTAGCATTTGGTATATGTCATAAAACAAATAGAAGAGTTTATGAAGGGTGAATGGGATGCAACTGAAGTTTAAGTCAGTATAGTCTACCCTGAGGTTTATATCTTTACATTTAAAAGGTGCCATCCAGCTTTCTTTGTTTTTGAAACTGAAGTCCTATAAGAGTTGCATCTTGAAATTGTTACATATTAGTTTACTTATTCTTGGAAAAGCATATTCATCATTTATTTAGCTATTGACGTATTTCTTTGTTGAGTAAGACATAAAATTGAGATTTTGAAACCAAATATAGCAAGCCAGCCATCCCTAATCATCGCATTTGGTCTTCTAGATGTTTACATGTCAAATAGTTCTTTGAGTCATCTAAAGTGTTTGTCATATCATGAATGCTCAAAACATTAGGTAAACATTTGAGAAATAATTAAAAAAAAAAAAAAATTCTCTCAGAAAAGCAAGCCATAAGATTCAAAATAGGACGCTTCAGGATTGAAATGTGAAATCAAATCCAGAATAGCTAATAACACAAAATAACCATAGAGACTTAACTCGAGAAAATGATCAATTAATAGACACAAAAAAACTGAAATTCAGCTAACAGAGTTGTGAACTATTATTATAGCCAGAATGGTTTTATGAGAAGTAAATGAAATTATGTTTTTTAGTTGAACATCTAACAATGGCGAGCAAAACCCACAAAGTCATCTGAATGCATTCAAAGAAGGAAAGAAAATTGTTAATGTCAGTTATGAAAAAAAAAGGGGTGATGAACAAGGGAAGGAAGAAAAGAGCTCGTACTATCACATAATTATTTATTTCTTTAAAATAGTAAAAATATTTTGTTAGCTTGCAATTTGGGGGGGGAAAAAAAAAATCTAACATGAATCTAATGCACTTGGAAAATGTTTGTCTGGTCAGTGAAGATTCTATAATTTTGTATAAGTTGATTGACCAAGGAAGATTTTAGAAGCAAACTCCTTTCTATTGACTTGTTTAGAAAGAGAAAAAGTTCTATTAACACTAAAGATAACTTGATAGTAATGGGCTAGATAACTTCGATCAATGACACAGTTAAAATTTTGAATTGATCAACACTAACCAAAAACTAACTATAATAAGCCCTTCCATATGTAGTAGGAACTCCAATATGCCTTTGTGTAGTTTTGTGTACATTTCAAGCATTGTGTTACCACTAACCTTGAAACAAGAATCTTATAATGAAAATCAACCACTTGACGACATTTTCCGTGTTTACACAGTGACAGTCCACAAGGGGTTAAAATGTAAGAATTTGTACACACAAGGAACAGGGGCAAATGAACTCAAAAAGTCCAAATGCATGTTCAGTTTTAAAATCCACATACCATTAATTTATTCAATGGTTGGAAAGTGACTAGGAACAGGGCAATGAACTCAAAAAGTCCAAATGGCATGTTTCTGGTGCTTTAATAACCTAAGACTTTTGCTAATGCAACCAATTAATGGCCTTTTAATGTGAGGTTATTATATTTGGTGCAACAAAAGGATACCTTTTACAGCATCACCAAAACAATAGTATGCTTTCGAAATACACAATTATTATCTATACAAACAGAACTAATCAGAAAAGTGATTTAAACTCTTTTATATACATAAAATTTGATCACAGAATAAGGCACAACTCACATTGGGGTGAGACTTACACATTTGATAGGTCCTCACTGTGCACTTTGAATTTTTTTATTAAAATTTTAAATAGACAATGTTTAGTTAAAATATATATAGTGTTTGGTGCAATTCATTGCATACTAAAAATAAAAACAAAAGTCAAAACAGCTTTCCTAAACTTTGAGATAATCAATTTTTGTCTCAACTTATTTAAACTATGAATAATTCTACCCATTTTTTTGACAACCAAACTTATTAAATTTAATAAGGTTATATAGTTTCAAGATCATAGGTGTAGAAACTAAAATGACTAACTTGATAAATAAATTAAAAATGCCCTAAAATATAGTCAAAGCTTACTTGATGTAGTAATTGCCCCCAACGAATGATTCCAGCTTTTTTTATCTCTTTGCATAGCCATAACCTATAACATTTGAATTGTAAATTCAAAGTTTAAATTAAAATCGCACTATCATGAAATTAATGGAGAGTGGACATGAAATGAATGTTATATGATCAAATTATTAATAATACAAATAATGATCAGTTAACTTAAACTATATTTAAATATAATAATACAGATAATGACCAGTTAACCTAAATTTATATTTAAATATATCTTTGCAATCTCATTAATTTTTAGTCTTAACCATCAATAAAAATTAAGTTAGATTGCGATTTTTACAAGATTTTAATTCAATTGTGCCTCTTCTATGTTGAAATTCTGACTTTGGCCACTGCTCACCACTCATGTTTATTTTCAATACGTATTGAACCATGAAGTGGCACATTAATGTGGTTATAAAAAGTGACAAGTGTAGCATTCATTACTCACAAAATCAAACTCAGATTCTATGTTTGATTTTGGTGAAATTTTTGTGGCTCCTAAACTTTTTGCAAGTATGCTAGTGATTATTAGCTTCACATTCTTTGTGATGATTGTGCACAAGACAGAATATCTAACGGTTTTAGCTGATCAACTGTTTAGCTAGACGTTTTCATTATAGTATTAATCTTTTTGTTTATCAAATTCATAAATAGGATATTACTTTTACTTAATTAACTCTACCAAACTTCTGCATTTTTGTCACATGCTGGATTTGCATGTGCAGTATTTGGACGAGAACAAATGGTTGATTTTGAAGATTCTTGAGAACCAGAATTCTGGGAAACTGAGTGAAAATGGAGAGTATGTATCCCACCTTAAATTTAAATGACTATGACTCTGTTTTGGAATAGATTCTTAACTTTGTCATGAAATGACATTACTACCAAATTTCTTGCCTTTTTGTCCTCTCATGTTCTTCTTTCTAGATGCTCCCAACAATCATTGCATAATTGCGTAAGGGGGTTTTTACAACCTTTTTCCTTCACTACAGAACCAAGCAAGGCTTCAGCACAACCTTATGTATCTGGCTGCAATAGCTGATTGTCAACCACAAACGTCCTTCATGTTTGATCAGGTAAAGTTGTTTTAAGGTTTTGGTCAGAAATGGGTGAACATTACAGAATATCTTAGTGCTCAATTACAGGAATAATGGAATATCCCTTACTTTCTAGAAGTTCTTTCATCTATATATTTTTACCTAAATCAATGAAATGACCACCAACCAAAAAAATAATAAAAACAAATAGCATATAATATGGAATGTGTCATGCCACAGTGTGATGGAGGATAACAGTGTCGCAAAATTTACGTCACTTTCCTAATCAATTTTAACTGGACCTATAACAGGATTCTCAGTTGCTTGTATATATAATATAAAACAAATAAATAAAAGAAGAAGAAATATTGTTAACCAGATGTAAGTATTCCCCCCCCAAAAAAAAAAAAAAATCAGTATTTTTTAAGTTTCCAATCAACTTAACTCTAGAGCACCTCATACCCCCACAACAAGTATTGTTGTAAAACTCAACATTATCCTCTTAAATCATACATTTCTTTCTTTAAGAGGGAAAAAAATAAAATAACAGATGAAGTCCACTAAATGGGTAATCAACTTGCAGATGGACCTGACATGGCAAATATTTGTTACAGCAGACAAAACCAGGGGTCATAAAAAAACATATAGATTGCTAGAAGAAAAAGGTGATTTGAAAACATTACAAAGTTAGTCACAAACTTTATTCTGAATTGGAAACATGGTTTTGTAATTAATAAATAACATAGTCCTGTAGCAACACATAACAACTCAAAATACTTGGATTAAAAAGAATAATTCAAGTAGATATAGCAGGCAGCAATTTGGACCCAATGTTCATTATTAAATTTTCATATGATTCAACATTACACCACTGCAAAACAGATTTCTGTCAAATCCAATAATTGATCAGAAGTTTAAGAACACGCCAAACAGCTCACATTACAAAACCTTACCATCAAGTTAGGAAAATAATTTAGTGAATCAATAGAAGCCAGATCCTCAATGTTATTACCTCCTGGACAATGTGACAAGAAAAGAACTAATTATAAACACTTAATAGGACTACAACCAACCAATTTCCAGAGTGGTATGCCCTCTTCCAATGCAACCAACCAATTTAATTGATCATTGGAAGAGGGCTTCAGAATATACCAGTCCCGAAAATCAGTTCCAAAATCAGTCAAAAAATTAGAATATATCAGACCCGAAAATCACAATATCAGTCCGAAAAATCAGAATATCAGTCCGAAAAATTAGATTGATGACAAAGAAGAAAAAGAGGAAGATGAGAGAGTGTGAGAGAGTGAGGGAAAAATCAGTCCCAATATCAATGTTGTGTTGTGTTGTGTTCTGCAATACTGAACAAGAGAATGAAATTGATGATAAAGAAGAAAGAGAGGAAGATGAGACAGTGAGAGAGTGAGAGTGAGAGAGTGAGAGTGAGAGGGAGAAGGAGAGGGAGAGGGAAAGAGAGACGAAGAAGAGGGAGAGAAGACATACCTCTTTGTCTTCTATTGTGCCGCTTCAAGTTGTGGAATGAGAAGACGAAGAAGACTCATTTTAGGTCAATCTTGTTTATCCACCTAAAGGTCATTAAAAAAAAAAAAAGAAAAAAAAAGAAAAAAGGGCAGATTCAAAACCACGTCGTTTTGACAAGATATTTATTGGCGACGAAAATAATTATGTTACCATAAATATTACTCATCTTTCAGCAACTATTTTAATTCCGTCGCCAAAAAGTCACAATTGGCGACAAACAGTTTCGTCGCCATATATTAATTTCGTCGCCAAAACTTTTTTAGCGCTCCCGCGCAAAAAATTAAATTGGCGCCAACCATTTTTGGCGACCAATTGAGATATTTGTTGCTAATAGTGTATTTTTTGGCGACCAACACATATATTGTCGCCAAAAACATACAATTGGCAACTAAACTCAATTTGGTTGCTGAAAAACGTCGCCAAAAATGCTTTTTGTTGTAGTGTTTGCATGAAACTGACAAGGTTGACACTTTCTTGAGTAATCCAAGCAATCTTTAACCATTGTAAGCCAATAGTAACCCATCCTTTTTACTCAAAAGTGAAGTTTAGGACCAGATTGATGTGCTCTATATATCCTGGAATGGGCTTCTTCCATGGCTTATTGAGCTTCGTCATCTCCTAGGCAACGAAGAAAAATTCCTTCAAATGATCATCGGAATAAAGTTTTCTTGTAATAGATGAATTGAGGAGCTCGACATCTTATTTCAACTCTATGGCGAGGATCATTAAGGAGTTTCTCATGTTCAAGGTAGCCTATAACTGGTATTCTCCAATCGTCAACTTCAATGGCTAGTATTGAAATTGCGTTTGTTTCTACAAGGTGACATTCCAACAATTGTGGCAATACCCATCGTTGGCATACATGAACACTAACTTGTTCACCTTCTAACAATGTCAGTATAGTTGCTAGATTGGCAAGTGCATCAGCTATGTGATTCTTTTTCCTTGGAACATGTTCGAGTACCACCCCCTCAAATTTTTCAATGAGATGAGTTGTGTACTGGAAATATGGGACTAAGTTGTCTTTCTTGACTTCATAATCTCCCTGAGCTGATTAATTGTTAACTTAAAATCCTCATAGACATCTAGGTCAACAATTTTTAGCTTTATTGCCATTTGTAAACCAATGATTAAGGCCTGGTACTCAGCAACATTGTTTGAGCACTTTTCACCAAGAATAAATGAGTAAGGAAAAATGTGCCTCCGTGGTGAAATAAAAATGACACCTGCTCCTACCCCTTCCTTCTTTGCAGCCCCATAAAAGAACATCATCCAAGGTTGTAGGACTTCTATGAACAATATGCCTTCATCAGGGAATTCCTCAGAAATTTCCCAATCAGTAGGGATGGGATGGTCGGCCAAGAAGTCTGCAAGGGCTTGCCCTTTCACTGCTTTTCTTGGCACGTAAATTATCTCAAATTCATTAAAGAGGAAGGACCATCTCGCTAAGCACCCTGAGAGGATGGGCTTAGACATGACATATTTTATTTGGTCAGCTCTTCTAATGAGATGCACATTATGAACTTGGAAATAATGTCTCAATTTTTGAGAGGCAAAAATAAGGGCCAAGCACATCTTCTCAATGGGTGAGTACTTGAGTTCATTTTCAATTAATTTGCGACTCAAGTAATAGAGTTCTTGCTCTTTATTTTCTTTGCTATTTTGGGCAAGCATCGCTCCAAGAGACCCTTCTTGAGCAGCAATGTAAAGTATCAATGGTTTCCCCTGAATAGGAGCTCCTAATACTATTGGATAAAGCATCTCTTAATACTATTGAAGGCATTTTGACATGCTTGATCCCAAACATAGAGCATCATTTTCATTAATCGACTAAAAGGTTGACAACATCGATATATGCCAAGTGACCTTGGAGGCTTCTAAGTTCCTTCAGGTTTTTTGGTGGTGGCAACTTTTGTATAGCATTAATTTTGGACTGATCAACCTCAATGCCTCTATATCGAACAATGAAGCCAAGGAACTTTCCAGACGTGACTCCAAATGCACATTTGAGTGGATTCATCTCTAAGTCATACTTTCTTAGCCGATTGAAGACTGCACGAAGGTCCTCTAGGTGATCTTCTCTTTTTCCTAGTTTTGACCACCAAATCATCAACATAGCACTCAACAAATTTATGGAGTCATCAAAGATCTTTTGCATGGCACATTGATAGGTGGCATCGGCATTCTTAAGTTCGAACAGCATCACTTTATAATAATAATTTCCTGTTGTGGTATGAAATGCAGTTAACTCTTCATTCTCAGGTGCTATCCGTATTTGGTTGTATCCTGAATACCATCCATGAAGGATAACACCTCGTGTCCAGTAGTGGCATTTATCATTAATTCTGTAATGGGAAGCAGAAAGTCATCCTTGGGACATGCTTCGTTCAAATTTCGAAAGTCAACATATATTCTAATTTGTCCATTCTTCTTGACTACCAGGACCATGCTTGATATCCATGTCAGATATTTTACTTCACGTATAAACCTAGCTTCGATCATCTTGTTAACTTCTTCTTCCACTTTGAGGATGCACTCAAGTCTGATATATCGGTGAGCTTGCTTTACTGGTAGCATACCATGTTTGATCCCAAGGTGATGGACGTAAACTTTTAGATATAAACCGAGCATCTCCTTGTACATCTTTGCGAAGACATCTTTATATTCGATGAGTAGTTCGAAAATTGTCTTTTCTTCCTTAGGCGTTAAGAGTGTTCCCACGAAGATTAGTCGAGGTTCATCAGGAGTTCCCAAGTTGAGCTCTTTCAAATTATCAATAGTTGATTGCCCCTCTCCCCCCCACCCCTCCCAATCTTCAAGTTCTGGAGGAGTTTTTTGGAGATCATCATCCTCCAAGTCTGAGCTAGAATCTTCTTCAACTGTTACATGGTGAGAAGCAACATATTCAGTTTTTTTCTTCTCTTTTACTTTCTGCTTGAGTCTTAATTTCTCTAGTTAGTATGATGGTGTGCCTTGTGACCTTAAGCAGACCTTCAATACTAACTTTAAGTGATGTCATGCGTTTCATGCAAGAAAGAATCAAACTTCGCGTCATCCTCCTTTGTAGAATCCAACTCAATTGTTGATTTGTTTCTCTTGTTCTTACTTTTTCTAGGTGATGTATTCATGTCGCCAAGTCGAGCAAAATGAACTTTCGTGACTAGAAAGTTTGTTTTTCATCCAATTCCTTAGTAGTGCCTAATATGTTAAAAACTGAAGGTTGAGAAGTTATACCTTCGTCTGTTTTATCAACAGTGCCGAACCTATTAAAAACTGAGGTTTGAGGTGCAGGGACATCAATGTGGTCAAACACTGAGACTCTAGGAGTTGGGCTTGGACTTTTGTCTTCTTTTATTTCTTCCATATTGATATGTTGTACGTCTTCCTTTTTTCGTTTTCTCTTGGCAGAGATACGAATGGGTTCAGTTGGCATGAATCCGACTCTAGTCTTTGGAGGGCTCACCCTATACCCCTGTTGCCATAACTTTTTTTTGAGTTTCATTGAGACCATGAACTTTCTCACCTGTAAGTTCAAGACTTAATTCTCCTAGTGATGAAGGGTAAAAAAGTCATAACTTGACTTAGCTAGAAGCTTGTAAGCTTTTGGATCAAACCCTTCCATTCGTCTTTTAGGTAAGGAGCTGTGTTCGATAGAATTTTGCACAGGTCTAACAAATCCCTTTACTGGAGGTTTAGTTAGGCTTGACAATCTCACCTATGAAATTAGTATTGTTGCATCTGCTTTTAGTATCTGTAGATCTTCTTTTATTGCAGGGTGAGCAAAGTCTTCTCTAACTTTTGCGGACGCCATGATTTCTTCAAACGGCAACTGTCTTTCTTTCCTTGAGATTCAACACATACCTAAAGACTTTTGTCATTGCATGGCCTTTTGAGGATAAAGACTGTTTTTGTGGTGATGCGACCTCAGGTGCTTTTTTGCCACTTAATGCGTCTTCCTTTGAGAAGTCAAACAAAATCTGTTTTTCTTCATTCATTTTCTCTTTTCTTGTAAAATGGATTTCAACTGGGATAACTTTAGGTATCCCATTAGAATCCAGATAAAATTTTGCATCAGCAAAGTGAGCCTCAGTTTTTGTAAATGGTTTGTCATCTACTATCATCGTCTTTATTCCACCTTGGTCAAATTTAAAACATTGATGGAGAGTTAACGCAACTATACCATTTCCATGGACCCAAGGTCGCCCAAGCAACAAATTATAGGGCATTCTTGCATTGATGACGTGAAACAAAGTACTGGCCGTAAGTTCTTCAATAGTGAGGTTCAAACGAATCATATCAATTGCACGTTACCCCCTTGGTTGAAACCTTGAATAACCAAACGACTTCGAGCTAACTCATCAATTGGGATTTCGAATTTCTTCATGGTGAACTTTGGCATGATGTTTACCGCTGAGCCTCCATCAATAAGGATGCGGTTAACTTTTTATTCACCAATAAAGCTAGAGACAAACAATGGATGATTGTGTAGCTTTGAACCTAGTTGAAGGTCTTCATCGGTGAAGGTGATTGTTGTGCAACAAGGAACAGAAATGATGGAGTTCACCTTGAGATAGTCTAATTCATTAACAACAAACTCATATTTTCCAGGATCTTCCAACACTCGAACAAGTGCAAGTTGTACAGATCAAGGGAATTAAGACGCTTCATGCAAATTGAAACGTGGGGGTAGTTCTTTCAAGATTGTCAGGACATCAATTTCCTCCTTATCTGGCATTGCCTTGATGGCGTGAACTTGTTCCACATCTGTTTCAATGGTTAAAACCATGTAGGCCGCCTCGACCAAGTCATCTCCAAAGTACCCAATGGGGAAGAAGTCTCGCAGGACGATTGGGGTACACGAGTTTTCTTCAAGAAATTTGTCTACTTGTTGTATTTTCTTTTCATTCTTCTTTTTGTCCATCACCTTCTTCTTGGAATGTCGATGGGAGTTCTTTCCTTCTATTTTCTTGAGTGAAAAATGTTGAGTCTTGGACTTACTTCTTCATGACTTACTTCGTGTCACGAGAGACCAACCTTCATCTTCCATAATGGTTAAGACTTCTTCAAGGCCATCATGGACATGCCTATCTTGGTTTGGAACTTGAATAATGATAGGTTCAAGTGAACCAAACTGGATTGTAGATTATGACATTCGTATCTTGGATTTTGAGAATGGAGAATTTGGAGGTCCTACAATAACCATCACATGGTTGGATTCTGTCGATTCGTCAAGGTCCAAGACGATTTTGTTCTTCCTAGCCAAGTCCACGAGCAATTCCTTTAACACAAAGCATTTTTTAGTAGGAACTATCTGATGATAGATGCAGTACTTTGGAACCTTCACACGACCTATTTCTTCAGGGCGCCTACACTCAAGGATTTGAATGACTTTCTTTTCAAGTAAATCTTCTAATATTCCGGGTGCGTCAGAGTCAAGAAAGGGATACTTCTTTTCTTGTAGTTCTTTCAAAGATGGGCATGTTTCCTTCCCTTCTTCTTTCTTCTTGTCTTTCGTTGAAATCTTGATTGGAGCTATGGTTACCACCATTGCTTCTTTGGTGGTACCTTTGGAAGGCTTGCCTCTTTTTTTCACTTCTTTGTTATATTTTCTTTGTTTAGGAATGGAAAGATCTTTCCCGTCATGGTTGGCTATGTTAATTTCTATGTCATGTGAACGCGTAGCTAATTCCTCAAATATTCGTGGCTTTATCCCTTAAAGGATGAAAAAGAGTCTCCAGTGCATACCTTGCATGCATATCTCCACAGCTGCGATCTCAGAGAGTCGGTCTTTGCAATATAGACTTAGAGCATGCCAACGGTTGATGTAGTCTACCATAGGCTCGTTCTTCCATTGCTTGGTACTGGTTAATTCCATCTTGCTTACCATACGGCGGGTGCTATAAAAACAATTAAGGAATTCACATTTCATTTGCTCTCAATTGTCGATTGACTCGGCCTCCAAATCAGTGTGCCAATCAAAGGCATTTCCTTTGAGTGACCGAACAAATTGTTTGACAAGTAGATCTCTATCTATCCCGGCATTGTTGCAAGTTTCAACAAAGTAAGAGACATATTGTTTAGGATTACCTTTTCTGTCAAACTGCTGGAACTTAGAAGGTTGGTATCCATTAGGCATTCTAAGAATGTCTATCCTCTTTGTGTAAGGCTTGGAGTGCATGAAAGCGCTTTGTGGGGGCCTATTGTATTGTGCTCGGATAGTATTTGCAATAAGGTCTTGGAGTTGTTGAACAGACAAAGAAGCAATAGATGTTGGTTGACTACTTGTGCCTATTGCTTGCCTCGCAATAGATGTATGGCAAGTTTCCTCACCAACAACTTGCTTGGACTTAGATGTAGGGTTCACCTTTTTAACAAACGTGGCTTGTGGTGTAAAGCCAGGTGGATGAGAATTGTCTTGACTTACCTCGTAAGCATTTTGTGCTTCTAACTTGTTCATCAATGTGGCAATCTGCAAATCTTTCTGTTCCACAGTTTTGGTGAGCTTGTCAATGGCACGAGCCATGGTCGCCAATTGTTCTTCCACTAAAGTGGTGCCAGTGGTCATGACTTGCATAGCCACTGAACGACACGAATCTTAGTGATTTGATGAACTTGAACGTTGAGGACTACTAGGAGATGATCCTAAGTGTGAGCTTGTACTTGAGTTTGCATCAGAAGCTAAGGACGTTGTGTGGGGAGAAACCTTCTGGCAGAGAATCCTTTGAGATAGAAGTGGGCTTCTTCCATTCCCTCACTTCCGTTTGCTTAGCTCCAAACACAGATACCGTGATAGATTTGTAAGACTTGCCTTGCGCTTGCTTTGTTACATTGGCAGTCGACATAACCCCATTAGTGGCGAGAGCAATGGTAGCCTTGGTCTTGCTACGAGTGATCGGACCCATAGAAGTGATGTTGTTGCTTGTCGTGATAGCGACATTCTTACTGGTGTTCTTATGGATCAGAATAGTTTGAACTTTCTTTGAAGCCATTATGCTTGATCAAACAAGGCATTGGGATCGATAAAAAAAAAAACAAGGCATTGGGAAGATGCTTTAGGAGAAAGAAAAAAGAGGCAGAGAGGTCCCACTAGGCATGCCAAAATTGTAAACACAAATTTCATATCCTGCAATTAAGACACGAAATAAATGCCCAAATAATTAATTTTATTTGATTATAATAACTGGGTACAATCCTCTGTAGATTTGCTGTATTACAAAAGAATAAATCCTCTGATTCAATCTCCGAAATAGTTGCAATCCAATGGCTATAAAAGCTTCTTGTTGAACTAAACAAATTGATGAATTTGTAAACACAAGTTTCGCATTCTACAATTAAGACACGGAATAAATACACAAATAATTAATTTCATTTGATTATAATAAGTTGATACAATCCTCTGTAGATTTGCTCTATTACAAAAGAACAGATCCTTTGATTCGACCTCCGAAATAGTTGCAATCCAACAGTTGTAAAATCTTGTTGTTGAACTAGACAAGTTGATGATTTTTTCAAGTCTTCGAATGGAGAAACTTGGAGAAAAGAGGCTTGATCGAGTGCTTGAACAGCTTGATCTCAAACGAGTCTTGAAATAATCTCTTTGAAATGAGAGACTAAATTTGTATTTGTAACTTGAAAGGATTGGCACAAGTTTAGAGTGCTTAATAATCCTCTCTTTTAAGTTTAAAGAACTTTAGAGAGAATTTTAAGAAGAGAATTTTGCAGGGTCTTGAGGTTGCTTAGGAGCTTCCAAGACCATTAGCCAAAAGAATGTGTCCCCATCTCCATAGTGAGTGTCTCTATTTATAGGCTTAAGAGAGAATGGTAAATTTTGGAACTCCAAAATTGATTTTAATTTTCAAGAAAATAGCAATTTATTTCTTATTTTATGGACATGATTTGCATTGAAATTTGAATTTAAATTTAAATTATTCCACCAAATTTTGACAAGATATCATTGTGGGCCTCACACTTTTGGGTTGACTCAATTGTCAAAATAGATTCACTTTTCTTTTGGTGTGACCCATAATTTAAAATGGGTTAAGATCCATAATTTTAGTAGGACCTACATCCATTTGAAAATATTGACAATCTTAATTTTGATTAATTAAGAAAATTTTATTTATCTCAACTAATCAAATGGTGATTAAGGGTTGTTTTGGGAAGATAGTTAAAAATTGACTTTTTGACTTTTTTGAAAAAAAAACGTGTAAAAAATATGAGAAGTAATATGACCAAAAATAAATTAAAACTGAAAGATGACTTTTAACTATCTTCTCAAAATACATAAAAATTTAAATCTCTACAAACCTATCTCACCCCACTTCTCTTAGCGTATGTATGAGCAACTGCAAACCAAATTTAGTTAGGGGGGTAATGATGGGTTGCATCGAAGCGAGCAACCAAAACATCACCAATTTGTGGGCTATTCATTGGTTTTCCCACTAATATAACATGCCAGCCCATGTGTAGGAAAAACACAAGAACATAACCAAATCACATAAATGATGCCATCTGTAGACGCGCCCTGGGGGCTTTAGCTCTACAGTTCGGACTCAAATGTCACGGTTCTGAATCTAATCCCGCAAAGTGCAATGCGAGACCGATAAATCACCAAAGAGTCCAAATCCGGCAAATCGTTTTGAAAAATTGATTTTTAAGAAAGAAGTGCCAAACATGAACTGCTTTGCCAGATACAGAGTCGTCACCTAAATATTTTATTTTTGGGGAATTTAGGAAATCCTGACTCGTGCTTAAGGCCACGTGTTCGTCATCACTAAAGTTGCCTCGGCTCGGGAACTTGGGTACGATTGGGGAAGGTCATCTATGAGCACCTCCGCTCGCCCGATCCGAAGATCGGCCTGTACTAAGCATGATATCAAGTTTTTGAAAACATATGCGTTCTTATTCCGGTTAATTAGCTAGAATTACTAGGTGATGTGCATAACACACAAGTATAGACTAGATCGCCTAATTTAGAACAAAGCATCGCATATCCGTTTGTTTGGAAACGGTTTGAGGTTTGCTACTCGCAAGTAAGCTAAAGCACGGATTTCAATGGATTGCCCCAATTCAAGCAATCCAACCTTCATCCACAGGCATTCAGGCAGTTATATCATATAAAAAAATAGTCTCATGGCAAGCATGCTTTCATGTTAACACTCACATACATGCAAGGTGCTAAAGTATAAACACTCACAGTGTACTCCGAGCCAAAACAAGAAACTAGTTAGAAATCGTGCATGATCCTAGTTCATGTTAAGATGACTAATGCAACACATACGAAATGCAACTTGAATAGGCTTGGCTAATCTAATAATGGCATATGATGCGCCGAGCCCGGTGCATGCAATACAGATGAATGATGCAAACATGCATAACATAAGGATGCTAATTGAAACGTGCCCTAGAACTAACCATCGTAAGCGGTTAAGTAAAAAGGAGAAAGAAGTGGGGGTTGGAAGACATGCATCACACACACGCACGCTTATTACACAATTCACCCTCTCGACGGAGGGACCGAAAGAATAATACAAATCAAATAATTAACTAACTAACGAGCTAACTAATTATTACACAACACTTAACTAATTAAACAAATTAATTAAGCTATTAAAGCAGTAAAACAGCCTCGGGAAGAGGGATGCATGCGTGCTCAGACGGCTTCGCTCGGAAATCCATCGCCATGTCACATGTTGCCTCTGTTTACAATGCTCTGCACCTCTGAGAATTGTGCAAGTCTCAAGAATGCTTCTGAATCACCTTCTGAGCACTGTGGGATGTCACCGGCTGAAATTCAAGGCCACCGGCCAAGAGGAACTGGTCATCGACCATTTGTGGGGACCTCGGCCAACAATACATAGCCGGTCGGCATTGAATATGGCCGACCGGTCATCTCTTCTTGCAGAATTCTGTTTTGCTGCAGCAGAGGACAGGCAGAGCATGACAATGCATTTTCAAGGCAATATTTGCACCACCACCCTCCTTATCATGTTTAAGACTCAAAGGAGTATGGTTCTCGACCCTCGGGCCATCAATCACGCATTTCAATGCATGATGGCCAAAGGAGCCGAGTGTGCAAATTAATGTACAATGAATGCACATAAACACGAAAGGGGGCCCTAACCTCCATCATGGTGATCAAGAGGCAAGGGATGCATGCTTAATGCTATGCAACCTAGGCATGCAAGTAAGCTAATGCAACATGAGCATGCAAACAAGCAATGTGCAATAGGCATACAACCTAAACATATAAGCATGCAAGGCATGTAACAACAATGACAATGACAAACATGCAACAACATGTGAGGCAAACATGTGACAACATGTTAAGTAACTAAAAGAGGAGAATGCATGCCAAATGTATTACAACTTAAGCATGCAACAACATGTCATGGACTAAGTACACAACAAGGCACAATTGAACTAGCATGCTACAACATGCAATTTACCAAATATGCAACAAGTATGTGACAACATACAAGGCAAGCATGCAACAACATGCGGGGATGGACTTAAACCAAAATGGACAGCTCTCAAATAGGTCCAAATTAGCGGCCAAAATGCTTTGGAAATGAGGACAAATGCTCATACAAACATGCATGCCAATTGGCCTAAAAACTAAGGCATAAAAGGTAACTTTCAAGAACACTTAAAAGGAATTAAAAGTATGCAAATGTGACAACATTACATGCTCTGAAATAATGCTAGGAGTGATGCCAAATCACATAGACAATCATGATCAAAGCATGCACAAGGCTTAAAGCCTAAGATTAGTGAAGGGACTTGAACCAAAGCTACACAAGACAAAGAGCATATGGCAAGCATAACCTAAAAACAGTCCTAAGGCATACCAAAGTGAGCCTAAAACATGCAATGACCAATGCAAATAAGCTAAAACGGGGCAAAAACATGAGACATGCAGGCTACCAAAGAGGTGTTACACTACACCTAAGACAACCAAACTTGGCATGATTCAAGCGACCAAAATCAGAGATATGACATGCTAAAACGGGCCCAAAAACCCATTTGGATGGCATCCCAAATGCCCAGGCATGGTGGCATATACAATGACACGCTCATGAGGCATAACACACAAACTATCCAAAGCATGGAATAGGTGATAAATGCAAGTATTTGAGCATACTATATGGACTGAAATAACATAACAAGTGATGCCAAACCACTGAAATGGCCCAAGTAAAGAATGTCAAAGGATTCAATACTCAAAGCCTACAAGCTAGATTACATGGTGGCTATACAAAGCAAGTCATGGACGACCAAAACAACCAAAATCAAACTTTAGCATGTTAAAACAAATCTAGAAGCTTCATGAAGTTAAGCCAAAATCATGCTCAAAAGACATGTTACAACATGATGCATGTTAAGGCAAATCATGGGATTACAAGACAAGTATACAAAGCATGCATGGTATGTCTAGACCAACTTGAAATAGAGATGTATTAGGGCAAAACAAAGCCTAATACACACTGAAATAAAGCTAAAACAAGCTAAGCATACAAGCTACCAACATAAGCCATTTATGTAAGCACTAAAGACAACATGGAGAGGGGATGACCTTCTCCTATTTAAGACACCAAAACCACATCTCCACCACTGAAAATCCTCTGGATTTCAGTGGTAGAGATTTCATGCAAAGTTAAGAACAAGGGCCGAAATGGATGGCCTAAAACAAGGCCTAACAAGGCCTAAGAGGGGGGGAACAGCCCCAAACCTCAAAGGGACCTTAAACAAAGATCAAAAGCATGCAAAATTAGAAATTTTATCAATTATAAGTTAAGCTCAAAACAGCATGCAAGATATGCTAAAAGCTTGTGCAAAAATGGGGAATAAAGAGGGTAGTTTCTCACCCTTGAAGAACCTCTTCAAGAACAAAGCTCTAGCAGGTTTTTTGAGTTCAAACCCACCCAAGAACACCAAAACCAACCCCTTAGTACCTCAGTAACAAGAGAAGGTGTATTGCTAGGTGTTTGTGTGCTAAACTAAGACAATACTACACTTTTGAAGCACAAAAATGGAGAAACAAGGCAAGATAGATACAAGGCTATATCTATCTTTTCTAAGGAAATTTTTTGAACCCTGGAGGAGGGAGGAGGGGCTCCCTCTTTATAGAAGTTCAACTTCTAAAGCTTCCAAGAGAAGTTAAGCAAAGGGCAAATCCCTCCATACACGTGTATGAAGGGGGTGAATTGTGGATGCCAGCTGCACCAGCTGGCATAAAATATTTGCATAAAGCAGATGAACAAGGTTCGGCCACCAAAAATGGCCGATTGGCCAACATAAGTGCCGGCCGACCAAATATAGTGCCGACCGGCCAACACTCTTGGCCGATGGCAAGAAAAAGAGGCCAATGGCATCATGCCCTGGCCGGTGGGTTGAGGGGATGGCAAACAAGCCACCATCTTCCCTTAGAAGCAAAAACATAGGTGTTTGGTCCACAACCAAGCACAAAACAGACAAGTTGAGAGATCTTGAGGCAAGGCGCGTAGCCGAGACCTCCGAGAACTCAAAACGAACACAAGCATGGATGATCATCGAATGTTCAAACGATGACGTCCAAGTCTTGAGGATGGTCAAAAATGGGGTGTCTACACCATCCAACTATATAACATGACTAATATGAAGAGACAAATTAAGAGAGCTTACAGATGCACCCACTAGTAATTATATCAAAGAAGAATTTTGAAAAAATACTGAAACAATGAAAAATATCACTTCCTAATACCCAAAAATGCATAAATCTAAACAACTACTATTCCAAATCACTTCATAATTCTATAGGACTGATAACCACTCACCATTACAAAACCATACCAAAATACATCAAAACTAGCAAAAACAACAGTAACCAAATGTGACATTATTGAAACCCAAATCTCCACACGCATACACAACCCCCTTCTCTCCCCCCCCTTCCCTCTCAAAAAAAAATTAAAAAACCAGCTTGAGGCCCTCACAGACCTAGAAACCACAGAGGTTAGCACAAGCAGCCAAGCTCCAAATGTCACCTTGTAGCTCGGCTTTTTCGCGCCCCCTTTCAGAGGTTTGAAAGAAAGCTCTACAGTTCGAACTCCCGCGGGTTTGAATCTAATCTCACAAGTGCAATGTGAAACTGATAATCACCAAAGAGTCCAAATCCGGCAAATCTTTTGGAAAAATCGATTTTAAAATAAAAAATGCCAAAATTGGATTAATTTGCCAGATATAGAGTCGCCACCTAAGTATTTTATTTTTGAAAAAATTTAGGAAACCCATGACTTTACCAAAGGCCATGTGTCCATCATCACCAAAGTTGCCTCGGTTCGGGGACTTAGGTACGAGAGGGGAAGGTCATGAATTGAGCACCCCCGCTCGCCCGATCAAAGATCGGCCTTTACTAATCATGATATAATTTTTATGTACATTATATGCTCTTGTTCCGATTATTAAGCTAGCTTTACTATGTGATGCATACAAGTAAATATAGACTAGTTTGCTCAAGTTGGAACAATTCAATTTTATGTTTGTTTCTAAAAAGGGTTTGAATTTGCCACCTCAAATGGGCTTAAAGTTTACGATTTTGCCACTCAACAAAGTGGCCTTAAAACTGTGAATTAGCCACTAGACATAGTGGCTTTTAAAACATACATTCGTTGAATTGTTCCAATTCAAACAGCAAGCCTTCATCCACAAGCATTCAAACAGTTTAACAAGTAAGCATTTAGCCTCATGGCAAGCATGCTAATCATGGCAATCACTCACACTCATGCAAGTATGCTAAAGCATTAAAAACTCACCTAGTACTCCAAGCCAAGACAAAACAAAAGAGTTAGAAAAATGCATGATTCCTAACTTGTGCAAGATGTCTAATGCAACACATGCGATATGCAATTAATAGGCTCGGCTACTAATATGGCATATGAGGCTATTTTGATAACATGCCGTTAAATACGTATTCAACGAAGTAGTTAAACAACAATGCAGTTTGAATGATGCGCCGAGCCTCGATGTATGCAAAACAAGTGAATGGATGCAAAACATGCAATATGCTAATTGAAACATGTCCCTAATCTAACCATCAAAAGCGTATAAATAAATGGAAAAAGACGTGGGGTTGGAAAACATGCACATTATTACATTACGCCCTCATGAAGGAAAGTCCAAATGAATAAAAACTAAGCTAATTAAAGCTAATTAAGCTAAGCTAATTAAGGCTAATTAAGCTAATTATTACAAAACAAATGAATAACTAGCTAAACTACTTAACTAATTATTACAACACTTGAATGAACTACTTGAATGAACTAACTAGTAAGCTAACGAATTAAGTTACAACACAAATGTAAGCAAACTAAGTAATTAAAGTCTCTAACTACTCTGCCACTTCTCCGCCTCGGGAAATAGAAGATGCATATGCTCGGATATCACCTGAAAAGACCTCCGTTTCGCTCCCGAAAGCCTCTGTTTGTAGAGTTGAACACTTCCAGAACCATTTTACTTCACCTTACCAACTCTCTGTTGAGGTTTGCACCAGTGGCTAGCCGGCCACTGGAAAAGACTACCGGCCAAGTGCCGGCCATGGAATTGGCCTGCCGGCCACCTGCCAACCATGGATAGTGGCTTGCCGGCCACTGATGCACTGGTTCAACTTGCTATAATAGAGAAAAAAACAGAGCAAAAAGAGGGTATTCCCACAGATTGTTTGCACAACTCACCCCTCCTTTTCATGAACAAATCCAAGGAGTTGTAAACTCAAGCCATAAACCACCAATTCAAGAAATTTCATTGTATGATAGCTTGTGACTCAAGATGTGCAAGTTCAATAAATGTAAAATGAGACACAGACCCCCCTCCCTTTTATGAAAGATCAAGGGAAGAAGTTGACCTTGGAGACTTGGATCATTTCATCACTAACAAGTATGAAATGGTCCAAGTTCCATTTGTTCAATTAACGTCTGATTGAACACATGAAAAACACAACCAAATTCTTATCTTGGCTCACTTTTAATTCCAAGTTTTAATTACTTATTTTACTTTACCAACCATTCCTTAATCCAATTAAGTCCAAAAGGTGAGTTAAAGTCCTCTAAAGGGAAGGAACCGTCAAACAAGGGGTAGTTTAAGGCATGAGAGAAGTTTCATACCGTTGGTAATGAACCCTCAAAAGATGATTAAACCATTAAGCATGGACCTCAATCTCAAGCTTAAAGAATCCCAAGTTTGAAATAACCCTCAAAGCAAATTTAAAAAGTCAAGAAATGAGGGAGGTTGCAGAGCTTTAGGTGCTTAAATGAAGTGCAAAATAACACCAAAACATGCAATCAACTCAAACAAGGGCTGTCTAATGGCCTAAAACACCGAGCTTGTGAAGACCTTTACACTACAACCATGCAGTTTGAATGAATGGCCTAAAACACCGAGCTTGACAAGACTTAACTGACCCAAATAGCCCAAAACAAAGCTAAAGCAGTCTAAAACAAAGGCAAAAATATGTTGGAATATAGCTACAAAAAGTTAGAAAATCATGCTAACATATAGAATTAACTAGGCTAGCAAACAAGACACAAGGAGGGGAGGCTAACCCCTCCAATTTTGGACTTCAAAAGATGTTTTTTGCCACTGAAAATACTTTGAAATTCAGTGATTAAAAGCCCAAAAAAGTTGGCTTGAAAGTGGAAAACAAAGATGCAAAAGCCTTTCAAATAAGAAAGAAAGAGGGGTGAAGCACCCCCTAACTTAAAATGGTCTCAAACCATCACTTTTAGTCCACCAAAACAGGTTTTTTTTACAGTTCAAAAGCAGCCCAAAAACAGTGGGAAAAGATAGTAAAATGAGTATGCAAAACGAAGTGTACAAGACAAGCCAAAACCACCTTAAGAAGCTCCAAGATAGTTTCAAGCAACCTCAGCTCCAAGACAAGTCACTTTGGTTAAGGGTTGATATGCAAAAGTATAGTGTATCTAAGCAACCAAGCACAAAATTTCAAGAGATAGAGAAAAATGTAAAGAGAGAGAGAGAGAGAGAGAGAGAGAGAGAGAATTTTGTTCCAAAATTTTCTAACCCCCAAACATGAGAAGGGGGTCCCTATATATAGAAACACATGAAATTTATACAAGGCGATCCAGCCCTCCACGTGTGGACAGATGCAAGCATCTGTGCAAACAGCTAGCACAACTGGCACAAAATATCTGCAGAAAACACTGGTGGCCGGCCGGCCATTATTGATGGCCGACAAGGCATCATTGATGGCGGACAAACAAGAAGTGATGGCCGGCAGCCTCCAGGGATGGCTGGCAGGCCACCAAAGATTGCAAGAGGGAAAGACCACGTCATAGTCCAAAAAAAAGACAAAAAGAGGTGCAGGGTTTGAAAGGCTCAAAGTTGTGGCGTTCCACTGAGGACTTCGAGCGCTTGGCGAGCAAACAGACTCATCGTCAGATGTATCTGCAAGAACATCCAAGTCTTGAAGGGCTGTCAAAAATGGGGTGTCTACACACCCAATTTTTATATTGCAAAAGATGGCCCATTTTTTTATAAATGGAAGAAAACTTTGAAAGACGCACCAAAAGGCTCAAAGGGATTGGAAAAAAACTGTCAGTATAATCTACCATTTTTTATTTATTTATTTTTTTTTTTGAACATTCATGGAGCATTAAAAAAAAATTGAGACAAACAAACGAATAAGTAAAAGATAAGAAGACAACAAAAGATTAAATAAAAATGAGAGAGAGAGAGAGAGAGAGAGAATCCACAATTTGACTATATTATGATAGAAATAATCCAACTAATTTAACGTTTCCCAAAATTCATGATTCAATTCATGGCATGTGCAAAGCTAATTTAAGACGTACCTCTCGACATTGAAAATCCTAAATAAGATCCTTTCATGAAAGTAAAAGCACACTGGTATGTAGAGAGAGAGAGAGAGAGAGAGGAGAGTCTTCCCTTATTATCTTGCTCAGGAGGACCAGCCTTAGCCGTTGCCCAGGACTAGCCTTGGCCGCTGCCCAGGCCGCATGCATGTTAGCCAGGCCATGCGCATGCATGCCAGGCCGCGGCCTTGCCAATTGCCGTAGCTTTGCGGCCACACTTCCGCAGTAAGGTTGGCGGACTAGCCTGATTTGGCTTGGTGTAGGATGCCTTTAGAGTTACCAAGCACACCCGACAGTTTAGACTTCCGATTTCTGATCTAATACTATATAAGTCCATTCTTGCCACATTCTAAAACTAATCTCATCGACATACAACTCCGGCTTCTCAACAAACACTCTAATTCAAATTAAGGCTCATAAACCCTCATGGAGATCAGATCCTCTACCATGGTTATCTGAAATGCTTCAAGTTGTGGTGCCAAAACACTTCCAGTTAAACCTAAACAACCATACATGATAATACCAAGAAGCAATGAACCATTAAAGAAACCTCCAAATTATTAGAAATGCTTCCTATTGCTGTGGTGCCAAAATACTTCCAATTAAACCTAAACAATCATACATAATAATACCGAACAATCATACATAATAATACCAAGAAGCAATAAACCATTTAAGAAACCTCCAAATTATTAGAAATGCTTCCTGCTATGGTGCTAAAACACTTCCAATTAAATCTAAACAATCATACATGATAGTACCAAAAAGTAAGAAACCACCAACGAAACCTCCAAATTATTAGAAGGCTAACATGGAATGGAATGGAATAATGCAAATTCTCCATCTTTGATTACAAAACAGACTTTGCTCTCTTCTTAAAGAAAATAATGTGAGAAAAAAAAAAAAAAAAGTTGATCGTCAAGTTGAATTACATGGGTGTGTTTGGTGGAGATTGCAACTTCTTTATAATTTACGAATAATTTAAATATTATAGAAATATATATATTATTCAAAAACTGAAGAAAAGTATCTTTAGATTTCACTTTTTTTTTTTTTTTTTGGCAATGTATTTTTAGATCATGAATTCGGATAGGAATTTTAAAATGTAAAGGGAAGGGGGGGGGGGGAAACTTACATTACATTCACATTCTCCTCACCTTTTAATTTTTTCTTTTAAATACTCAAATTCATGATCCAAATAATTATCAACTTTGAGTTTAAAATAAATTATAATTGCAATAAATATATCTTAATCCAAGCATATCTTTTGAAGATTTGCAAGTATTTTAAGATTGTATTGTTTATCATTCTCAAAAGTGTAATGGTCAAGATACCAGACTGTTATATAATTGTAAGAGTTTCATACTAAATGCAAGGGAAGTAGGGGGTGTAAAAATGGCCCATATCCCGAAGCCCACTCGCAGCTTGGGGTGGGTCCAATTCGGTTAGGCACAGGCCTAACCCAAAAAACTGGACTTGGGTTTGGGCCATCATTTTGAAGCCTGACCCAACCCGCTTGGCCCGACCCATCGGCCCCACTCAAGGTTCACTCAAAGCCCGGCCTGACCCATGGCCCAGTGTCATTTTTAGTGAAAAAGAATCAAATTTTGATGAAAAAAATTTTAAAAATTTGTCTAGGCTTGGCCCAAGCCCTAGCCTAGGCCCCGGTCCGTCGATCCACCCAAGGCCCGAATACCCCTTGGGCCTAGGCTTAATTTTTTGGCCCATAGGCTAACCCGGCCTGACCTGAATTTTGGCAGGAGCTCGGGCTGTCCAACATGGGCTGACTAGAGCCTAAGCCCTTGTGAGTCGGGTCGGGTCAGGCCGGGCCAAATTTACACCCCTAAGGAGAAGGTATCAAATTTTTGAAATAATTGCAAGTTAATGGAAAACGTAAAAAATACTTTGGTCAATTTGTCACTGTTGTTAACAAAAGTTAGATATGTACTTTGGTCCATAAACCACATGAGATTATGTGGTTATTTCCAAATGGCAAGGGAGTCATCTGCACATGAGCCAAACCATAAGAAGGCAAAGTAAAATTTGCCTTTTATTTTTTAAAAGGTTGAAGCCTTTGTTTTCAGAGATAGATGATGAGATTGGACTAACTGTGAGGAGGAACTTAAACCCAAGAGGGTGTGGCAATTTGGTAAGGCCTTAAGATATAAACCTTAAGGTTCCAGGCTCCACTCTCTTTAGGGCTAGTCATATGAGCGACAACACATATGGTTGGTAGGATAAACCTTCCATACTTGGGTGACAGCACATTTACCTTTAGTTTATAGGGCAAATTACAGAAATAGTCCTTGTACTTTACCTAGTGTGTCATTTTGGTCCCTGACATTTCCAATTGCGTGATTTAGCCCCTCAATTTAACGAAGTGTGTCAATTTCGTCCAATAATTGACGCTCGTTTAAAATTTTGGACGGAAAGCCAGCACCTGCCTCTCACGTACTCCCTCTAGCAATTACTGAGGGGCACGCTCGTCTTTTCACCTCAAACCCTAGTTACCTCCCACCAAAACCATATATGTCATCTCTATCTCCATTATATACACATACAGACTCTAAAATTGATGGTAGACAAAGGACAGAAGAAGAGGATGGATCATGTACTATACCGATGCAGAATGGAAGCTCAGTTGGAAGACTTCGTGGACAAAGAGCAACCCTGGACGAAGGTTTTTGGGATGTCCTCAATATGGTGTAAGTGTAGATGGGAAAAAATTGGGATGTCCTTTTGTTATATTGTTTGTAAAGGCAACTGAGGTGTTTAAGAAAAAATATTGCAGAGCAGACATGCATGTGGATTCTTTCTATGGGTGGATCCTCCATTATGTCCTCGCGCTCAAGAGATCATACCTGGGTTGCTGAGAAGAACCCCCATGCTTGAAGAGCAATTGAAGATGCACAGAGTAAGACAGAGGAAGTTGATTACTTTGATGGCATTGTCATGGCTCATTTTTTGGTGTTGGAACATGATTGGAGATGGTTCTGCAGCTGCTTCTCTTTCAAGCACTGGGAATGATGGAAATTGAAGCTTCTGGAGTAGGAATGAAGTGGCGTTTTTTTTTTTTTTTGTTTTGAAGCTTCTAGACTGGGAATGGAGTAGGAATGAAGTGGGTTTTTTTTTTTTTTTTTTTTTTTCTTCCTATAATTGATGCTTATGGACTGGGAATGGATTTTAGGGTTTGATTTTGTTATGTCCAATGTAATGTAATTGGGGTTTATTATGTACGAATGTTATGAGTATCCAAACATGTTTTGAATGACACTATATCAATGTGGAATCAAGCTGTAGCAATGTTTTTTAATCAACATTTGTTTATCAACTTTTGAGTCAATGTTGAATTTTTAAATGAATGTTGAATGAACTATTTTTGTTTATCATTTTTTTCAATCACACTGTCTCATGGTGCATTGGTTTGTTCACCTTTGCTGCATTGGTTTATTTCACTTTTAGCAAACATGATAGCAAACATTGGTTTCTATAACAAGACATAGAAATAAACATTGTACACATGGTTGATACAAACAAAAAAAACATGGTCCAAACATGTTCCAATACAAAAAACAAATACTTCAAATAACACAAAAAGGCCAATTAGTTGGCAAATCCAACAAAACATTACTTCAAATAACAAATACTTCAAACATGGTCCAAAATGGCAAATCCAATAAACATTACCATGTTCCAACAAAACATAAAAAGGCTAAATACAACAAAACATAATGCATAAGAAAAAAAAAAATAAAAAAACTATTGTCTACTATTAGATAACTACTCCTTCAACATTTAATTACTTCCATGTTTTGATAGTGAAGACAAGGTCACAAACTTCTACCCCGTTGACACATATGTTGTTGAACCCCATATGGACCTGCTGATGGGTTTGGCTCAATGAATGTGCTTGTTCTAATGAAACCTAGTGGAGGTCCCCTAATGTTCACCCCTTGCAATGCTGGTTTGAAGTTGAAGCTTGGTTGACTACCACTTCCTTTAGGCCTTACTGAAATGCTTACCCTACTGCCTTGTTGACTAGTGGCTTCAGTGGTTGCTTGGTCTCTTGGTTGACTACTGGGTTGAGTAGGTAGCTGACTGTTTCTTTGGGTGCTTGACTGGTTGTTTGTCATCTGCAAATTATCAGTAATTAATTGTATGAAGGACATATAATAAATGAATTGAATTTATGAAGATGTAACAAATTGTGTGTAGGGTCACCTTTGGTGCAATAGGCTGGTCTTTGCATCCTCTTTTGTTGTGCCCAAGCTTACCACACAAGTTGCATGTAATTGTTGTGTTTCCTCTGTGCAACTTATAAGGATTCTTAGGCTCATCTGCTTGCCTTGTTCTCAACTTTCTTAGCGTACCAAGTTGCTTCTTTACTTTTGGAGGCAATAATCCAGGCAACACAGACTTTGGCCACATTTCAGAACCATTTATTGGGTATATCATTAGCTCATAGCTAGCCAAGTATGTCTCATTCTTATACCAATGAGCCACATAATCTTCAAGTTGCTTATCTTTGTTATATATGGCTGAAATGGCATGACAACATGGTATGCCAGTTAGATCCCACTTTCTGCATGAACAGGTTGAATCACCCAAATCAACTACAAATTGTTGCCTATTGAAGCAATTGATTTGGTACCTCAGACCTCCTGCCCACATAGCAATACAATTGCTTGCATCTTCTTTCCTTTTCTCCAATGCTTGTGGTATATTAGGACAAATAGGCCCTGGCTCTTCATCAAGATACACCTAATGACCTCTAACAAAGGATTATGGTTTTTCCTCTAGCTTCTAGGATCAAGCTATTAAAGCTCTCACACATGTTGTTGTCTAACATATCAGTCTTAATTGTAGGTGTGAAATGAGATCTAGGCCAAGTGCTTGGGGGTTTTTCAACTAACCAATTGAATGCATCTTCATCAGCTTCCTTTAACTCTTCCATATGAGCCTCAAATGCTTGTACATAAGAAGCCTTTGCAACTTTGTACACAATGTCCTTCAGGTGCACCCCCTTAAAGTTATCTCTAAAATTGGTATAAAGATGTCTGATGCAGAACCTATGCTCTGCCATTAGTGCAACCTCTACAAGTGCTTGACACAATCCCTACATTTGTAGGGGGGGAAAAAAAAAGTTACACACATTAAATGAACTAAACAGTAAAAATAAATGCATGAAACTTCCAATAAGCATTTACTTTTTGTTTGTCTGACATGAAGATCACTCCTTGCTTGTTGAACCACCCAAGAGTGTCACACAATATTTCAAAAAACCATTTCCATGAACTCTTTGTTTCTCCTTCAACAACTGCAAATGGCAATGGATAGCTGTCGTTATTCTCATCCAAACCAACAGCTTGCAACAGTTGTCCCTTGTATGGCCCTTTCAAATGGCAGGCATCAACCCCAATGCATGGCCTACATCCTGCCAAAAAATCTTGCTTGCAACCCCCAAAGCATACAAAAATCCTTTGAAACCTAGGCTTGGCTTCATCTATTTCATGTTCTTCATTTTCTGCATCTTCATCATCTTCTTTGACTATGATAGTTGTCCCTAGATTAGTTCTTTTTATCTCTTCACAGTAATCCCATAACTTGGCATATTGTTCCATAAGGCTTCCATCTATTAATTCTTGTGCTTTTCTCTTTGTCCTATACACTTGGCTCCTGGATATCCCAACCTTGTGCTCCTTTTGCACAGCTTGCTTGAATGACTGCACTGGAATAGATGGATTGGACTTTAATGTCTCCAGGTACTTATTAGACAGCCAGGTAGAATTCACTTATCTGTTATAAAAAATTCTGCCACAATTGTGAGTGGAGACATATGTCTTTATCTGGAATGATGGTTGTCCTTACATCTTGGATGCATAAAGCTTCCACTCACATGATGGCTTACAGGTGGCCCTAACCCTCATGCTACCATTTTTGACTAACTTAATAGCCTTCCCAGTCTTAATACCATGCTCCTTAACAGCAGCTTTCAATATTTTGGCAGTGCCAAAAACAATGCCAACCTTGAATTGTAGGTCTGCCATATCTGTGTTTGGATTAAACTCTGGGTATCTAACCCTGTTGCATCCAGCCTCTTCATCAAAAGATCCATTAATGCTCTTCAGGTCATCAGATGTAGCCTTAGGTTCTAGGCAGTCAATATGAGGTACCTCAACTCTTTCATTATTATGCTTCTGTCTCCCTAACCCACCCCATTCAACATTCCTATCAACATTAGCATCAAATAGTATGTCATCATCATTGAAATCATAGTCACTATCCTCAAAGCCCTCTAGATCTATAGAATAGTTTGATGAATCATGACTTTGCCTTTCAACTTCAACTTCATCCTCACCCTCACCCTCCACATTACTTGTGCCACTTCCAATTTCCTCAATGACAACTTATGCATAGTGAAAGTGATTAAACTCTTCAAGCTCAAGCAACTGATCATCATGGATGTGCTCTAAATACACTTCAATTATCCTACTTACATGCACCCATTTCACCATATCCATTACATCACTATCATTCCTAAGTGGCCTTAATCCATAATTTAAGTCCATACCAGGCACTCGATAATGGTATGAAATGAATTTAGTATAACCTAACTTTTGAACCATATCCCCTATCTCTATCAACCTCATTTTGTCAGCATCACAGTTGTCCCAAAATGATAATTTCTTCCTTACGTAAGCCCTATTTCCTAAAGACTTAAAAACCCCACCATAATGCATTTTGACAGTGAAATAATCACCATCTGGATCTAAAATAGAAGATAACATATTTATTGTATGAACAATACAGGACAAAGGGGACCACAACACATTATCTATACATCAATTATAGCTATTAATTTGTTTTTTTGTCAGTATGCAATTGTGTAGATGTGTCGACATGCGTGAATATATAAACATATATTCACCTCGTCACTTTCAAACAAAGCAAAGCAAAGCAAAAGTAGATTCTTTGACCCACCCAATGATGCAACTTGCAAACAAATAAAATAAAGCAAAATACAAAACCAAAAAAAAAGGTAAAGAGTACTTTTTTGCTTACCATAATCTGGTATTTCATTACCAATCCTCACAAGTGCCATGTTCGTCTTTTCACCTCGTCAATCGTTTTCTTCTCTATCCACACCAATTTCAGCAGATTTACAATCAAACAATTTTTTGGTAAGTCAAAACCCTAGAAACGATTCGATTGTGTAGAGACAGAGAGAATGGACTTGCTGATTTAGGAAAGATGCAAGTATAGGGACGATGGAGGTAACCTAGAGTTTAAGGTGAAAAGACGAGTGTGCCCTTTAGTAATTGTTAGAGGGAGCACGTGAGAGGCAGGTGCTAGCTTTCTGCCCAAAATTTCAAACTGGCGTCAATTATTGGACGAAATTGACACACTTCGTTAAATTAAAGGGCTAAATCGCACAATTGGAAATGTCAGGGACCAAAATGACACACGGGATAAAGTACAGGGACTATTTCTGTAATTTGCCCTAGTTTATAAGAGCATCTACAAAGCTAGTAGACATTTTACCTATTTAAACATTACTATAAAGTATCAGTTTATTTTTCTTATCAACTTTTTCATGGTATTCATCCAAATAGTATTAATTTTATAGAATGTCACATCAACAACAAAGATGGAGGAAAATGATCATATGGATTAAATATATTGTCTAACCTTTGAAGGCTAGCTACATATAGATAGTAAACATGAGTTGAGCCAAATATCTAATCATATATATGTCTAGTGCATTAGAATTGAAAGGGAAAAAAAAAAAATGAGTTATACTAGATATTTTGATTAACCATTATATGCCTACTGGGTTGGAAATGCTCTAATATACTGAGATTGTCCCTTAAAATATCGCTCCTTCACATGCTTGCATTCTCACATATTCAAAATATAATTATTTATTTTCTTTTCTCAAGTAGATAAGAGATCACAATAATTTTTCTTATTTTCTCACCCATGATTTAAACAGAGTGTTAGATTCTAGTGGGAGTATAATCAGATTATGACTCAAGACAAGCTCAAGGGAGTAATTGTAATTTTCATGTGTGCGATATGAACCTGAGGATGCTATTGTGACCCATCATGGGGGTCGATATTCGGACAATTTTGATGATCTAGTAGAGTATTCTTATAAAAAAATAAAGTTAATCAGTCATTTATAACCACATGATCAAGGTCTAAACAATAGATAATTTATTTTCAAAATCATACTTGTTTATTTTTTAAAGAACAAATGTAATGTTCTTATGACTACAAATGTTCGATTAATGTAAAAAAAAATTATTTTATAGGTGATCTATTTGACAAATTTTACAATATGAATAGTTTAAATTATCAAAATAAGTTCAGTTTTGTTCCTATAAAAGATCCAAGACCCTCTTATATCTTAAGGCACAACAGTATCCCCATCTTCGTGTAATACTTCTGTTTTGATGGGTTAATCTAAACCACTCCTATTTGACCCACCAAATATGGAATTTGTGTTGATCGTGACCAAAATAATTGGTTTGGATGATCATAAAATAATAATAATAATATAATAATAATAATAATAATAATAATAGAGTAAATTATAAATACACCTCTTGAGATTTGCTTAAATACGAATTGTTTTTGTGGTTTGAAAAATTACAATACCTCCCTGTTAGAATTTTTCATTTAATAGCATTAATTGAAAAAATGAAATTTCTAATTGTTCACTTATACAATAGGAAAATTATCTGAATTATTAATTGAAATAAAATTTTAACATTATTAAAAACTATTAATTAGCTTAATGATTTATTAATAAAATGACCTATTTATTATGAAATTAGAAACCTTATGAGGCATAATGTAATTTTTAAAACTATAAGAAGTAATTTATAATTTAAATAAATCTCAGGGATATATTTGTAATTTATCCTAATAATAATAATAGAGAAGGCCATTCATTAGTGGTCCCACGTGATTTGACTCATCGAGTTACGCAGTATTGGTTCGAGCTGCAAATATGAGGCCCATTTGAATGCCAGCCCAACCCTTTGAACCTGAATTGCGGAAGCCTATGGCCCATTGGAGACTAGGGATGGGCAACGGTTTATTTGATCCGCAAAAATCGTCCAACCTACCCAACCTTTATACAAATGGGTGATTTCGCAAATACAATGCGGGCGGATGCGGTTTGAAATATGACATGTTTGAGGGTTGCGGACAGGTTGCGGGTTTAACCTGTACTCGCAAGAATCCGCTCGCACTTTTTTTTTTAATTTTTAATTTTTTTTTTAACCGTTGATTTCATTCTCATATCCCACCTAGATATTGTAGACTCGACTTTCTTCGCGCGCCCCCTTTCGGAGAGGCGCGAATTGGTCTCCTACAGTTCGGACTCCTATCACGGTTCTGAATCTAATTTCACAAAATGCAATGTGAGATTGATAAACACCAAAGAGTCCAATCCGGCAAGTCATTTTGGAAAATCGATTTTAAATCAAATAAAGCCAAAATTGGACTGTTTTGCCAAATTACAGAGTCGCCACCTAAATATTTTGTTTTGGAGAAATTTAGGAAACCCTGACTCGTGCCAAAGGCCACGTGTCCGTCATCACCAAAGTTGCCTCGGCTCGGGAACTTGGGTACGAGAGGGAAAAGTCCTGAAATGAGCACCCCCGCTCGCCCAATCAAAGGATCGGCCTCTACTAAACATAATATATTGTTTTATAAACCTCATGTGTTCTTATCCGATTATTAGCTAACTTTACTATGTGACGCACACATACAAGTATAGACTAAGTCGCAAGATTTGGAGCAAAACAACTCATGTTTGTTTTCGAAAATGGTTTGAAAGTGCCACTCACAAGTGGGCTAAAGCGCAGATTTGCCACCCTTAAGTAGGCTTAAAACATGATTTTGCCACTTTGCAAAGTGGGCTTAAAACTCACATTTATTGAATTGTTCCAATTCAAGCAACAAAGCCTTCATCCACAAGCATTCATGCAGTTAATCATTTAAGCAAATAGCCTCAAGGCAAGCATGCTATTATGGAAACATTTACACTCATGCAAGTATGCTAAAGCATAAAACTTACAATGTACTCCAAGCCAAAACAAGAGCTAGTTAGAAATATGCATGATCCTAACTATACAATATGCCTAATGCAACACATGCAATAATGCAACTAATAGGCTCAACTATCTAATATGGCATATGAATGCAACAATTTGATAGCATGCTTTGAAACATGTATTCAAATAAGTGTTGAAATACAATGTAGTTTGATTGATGCGCCGAGCCCGGTGCATGCAAGACAAATGAATGATGCAAACATGCAAGCATAAGGCATGCTAATCGAAACGTGTCCCTAAACTAACCATCGAAAGCGGTTAAGTAAAAAGGGGAAAGAAGTGGGGTTGGAAGACATGCACACACACACGCACACTTATTACAACATTGTGCCCTCGCGAAGGAGGGTCCGAATGAATAAGTTAAGCTACACTAAGCTAAGCTAATTATTACAAAACGAAACTAATTAACTATTCTAGCTAATTAATTATTACAACACAAGCTAATTAAATAACTAGCTACGCTAAGCTAATTAAGTACAATACTCAAATCAAATAATTAGCTACAACTAACTAATTAAAGCAAGTAAAGTGGCCTCGCGGGCGAGGGAGATATGCATGCTCGGTTACGTCTCCCCAAAATCCGTCGCTTTGCCGTCGGTTGCCTCTGTTTGCACTTGCCTTAATCTCTAAAAATTGAACCAACTTCCAGACTGCTTCTGCCTTAACTCAGATACACTTTGCACAAAAATGGACTGGGGCCGGTCGGCCACAAAAAAGTGGCCGGTCGGCTAATATATGTGGTCGGTCGGCTTCTGCAAGTGGCCGGTCGGCCACCCCTTTTTCCAGGCTTCTGGTTTTGCTGCAACAGAGAACAATAGAGGCACAGCCATGTATTTCTCAAGGAATGTGTGTACTGCCACCCTTCTTATCATTTCTCAAGCTCAAAGGAGTATGGCACTTGGCTCTCAAGCCACCAATCAAGCATTTTCATGTATGATAGCCAAAGAACCAAGCTTGCACAAGTTTAATGAATGCACAAATAGACTCGAAAGGCCGCCACCCTATCATGCATGATCAAGGGTGACGATGACCAAGAAATGTGACACGTTTCATCACTTTGAGTATGAAACGTCCCACATTTCTTGTGTTTGGATTAACGTCCGATCCAAACATATGCAATGCAACACAAATGCTTATCTTGTTCATGTTTTACTTTGCTCATTTTGTTTACACATTTTAGCATTACCAAGCCATTCTTTAATCGGTTAAGTCCAAAGTGATTGTCCTCTAATGAGAGAGGGGTCAACCAAAGGATGGTTTAAGACATGAGATAGATCATGCCTTTGGCTAGGAGGAACCCTCATAAGAGGGTTAAAGCCATTGAGCACAAGCTCTATCTCAAGCTTAAACACAACCCTAAGGCTAACCAACCCTCAAAACAAATGGAAAAATGAAGAAATGAGGGAGGTTGCAGACTTTTGGTGCTGAAATGGCATGCTAAAGACCTTAAATCATGCAAGCAACGCATGCACAACATGTTAAGAGCCAAAAAGCATTAAAGCTAATGAAGAGCAATACACTAGAGGCATGCAATATCAAGTTCAAATGACCAAACTAGCTCTGGACAGGGCTTAATCAAGTCAAAATAGTGGCTAAAACATGCTGGAATTGAAGCACAGAAAGCAAGAAAAACATGCTGATTTGTTAGCTCGCAAGCAAGGCTCAAAGCACAACTCTCAAAAGCAATGAAAGAGTGAAATAAGTGAGAGTGTGACCGAGATATATGCACTGAAATCACATGTAAAATGATGCTACAACATGCAACCATCTCATGCAAGACATGTTAGAGGCCTTAAAACACTAAGCTAGTGAAGGCATTTGCACTATAGCTATACAAAACATGGCTCATATGACCAAGACCACTCAAAACAGAGTTAAAGCATGTCAAAACATTAGCAAAAAATGTGCTGGAGTCAAGCTAACACAAGCTAGAATGATAAGCTAACTCATTAGGCATGCTAGGCTAGCAAGCATAATTACACTACAAGTGCAAGAAACAAGCAACAAGTGCACCAACCAACCCAAAATAGAGTTGAAACATGTCAAAATAGAGCCTAAAACATGCTTGAATTAAGCTACAAAAAGATAGAAATACATGCTCACATGTTAGACCATCTACACTTGCAAACAAGACACAAGGAGGGGAGGCTACTCCCTCCTATTTTGGACCTCAAAACCAAGTTTTTGCCACTGAAATTCCCCTGGAATTCAGTGGTTAAAAGGCCAAAAAAGAGTTATTTTAAAATCTTTAAAAGATGGCACAACACGTAGCAAACAAGCTACAAAAGAGGGTGGACCACCCCTAACTCCAAAAAGGCCTTAAACCACCATTTTTAAGCCTTAAAAATAGAGGTTTTTATAGTTGAAAACTAGGCCAAAAACAACATGCAAAGGTGGCCAAACTAGTGTGCAAAAATAAGCTTAAAAAGGGTAAGCTTTATACCTTTGAAGCACAGCAACAAACAGCCACTTTTCTGAGCTAAAACTAGCTTTGAGAGCTCAAACAAGACCTCCAAGAACCTCAGCTTCAAGATGAAGGTGTTTGGCTAAGGGTCTTAGTGCAAATGTGTAGAGAATTCTCGCTTTCAAGCACAAAATAGGAAGAGAGAGACGATTCTAGAGAGAGATGCAGAAATTTTGCTTTGAAAATTTTGTAGAGAGAGAGGGATTTTAGAGAGAGGGGCTCCCAAACTTGCTAACATTGAAAACAATAGAGATGGCCCTCTATATATAGAAATACAAGAGCTTTGGTCAAAAATATCAATTCAGAAATATCTGGAGCAGTGTGGGAGACAGCTGGATGATAATATTTGGAAAATTTGAGCTTTTTTCACAAGTGGCCGACGGCCAGAAGTAGTGGCCGGTCATCCACTTGTGGTGGCCGGTCGGCCACCAAAAATCTACTTCCAAGCCCGGCTTCAAACGGGCATATCTTCTTCGTCTGAACTCCTTTGCATGTCATTTTTGTGCCTAAATTGAAGCCCCGGAAGTCTTCTTTCCAATGGTGGCAGCTTTACATCAAAATTCCAAGTGTACTAAGAGATATCCCTCTTTTAATGAAGACTGCTCAGTTTCAGTCCAACCGGATTGATGCCTAACTTCAACCAGCCATATCTCTCTCATCTGGCCTCGGCTTTAGGAGATTTTTGAATGCAAAATGAAGCCCCGGAAGTTCACTTTCTAACGGTGGTGGCCTCATAGCTGTAATCCAAGTATACAAAAAGATAGGCCCGATTTAGCGAGGACTGGTCAACTCTCTCTTAACGATTTATGCCCATCTTCTCCCCCAACTTAGTTTCTTCCCTCTCCTCCAATTTTCTTCACATCCAAGCCTCTAAATAAGATATTTTAAAGATTTTTTCAAAGAGTTCACCTCTCTTTCATTCATTTCTACTTTTTCCTTGCTCGGTTTACCAAAAAGCGCAGCATGTAACGAAATGCGAGCCTCAGAACATCGTAAGAACTCTGTTTTAAAAATATTTTGAAAGAGAGGGTTTTAAGGTCTAAAATCTTTAGTCGAAATAGTTTTAGTCCAAAAATGGGGTGTGAGGTTAGGATTTGGAGCTCCTCTTGCTGAAGAAATTGAACCTTTGCACTGCACAACTTTCATCACCAAGTAAGCAGTCAGTGGCGCCCAAGTTTTAAGGGCGGTCAAAAATGGGGTGTCTACAGATATTTTTGCCCAAAACAAAACACCTTTTATTCTTTGAACTTACTCTAGCATTACATTTGCTAATAGTATTATATCAACTGAAACTGAATAAATACTGATCATATTATTATTATTATATAACTGAACTTGTCTCGGATGAAGTGTGATTTAGAATTTTAAATTTCTTAATGAATATGGAGTTCTAATTTAGGATTTTGAAATATGTGCTTGTGTTAGTTTCTGATTTGATTTAAGATTTTGAATGATTTGTTTGTGTTAGGAATTGATTTTGTTGTGTTTTTAATTTTATAAGTTTTAATTCATTAATTATTAATGTTGGAGCATTTTATAAAATGTGAAAAAAAGAGCCTAAAATAAATATTTACAAAATGGGAAAAAATAAGGCTCAAAAATAAATTTTTGAAGAAAAAAGTCCAATTTGCAAACCGCCAGTACATCTGCGAACCATATCCGCACAAACTGTAAACCGCACTACGAGCAGTTGCAGATTATCTTTTTCTCAAATCACATAGATGCAAGTGAATCCAAACCAATCAACAAACCGTCTAAATTTGAACCGCGAACACTCTATTGAGACTCCTGTGGGCCAAAATGTCACCAGGCAAGCAAGTTCAAGGAATTGACCCTGAAAAGTACGGCCATGTTATCTGCACCCCAGTTAGAAGCATGTGGTCCATGGAATCATATTGTCAAAAACAGCATCATTTTAATAGATCATCCTTGTTCAAAAAAAATTTCTAAAAGATCATCATGAAAGTAGGTCATCTGTCCTTTTTCAAAACAAACACTAAATAAATATGGGAAAATGATTTGGAGCCCTAAAAAGAGGCCCCCTAATCTCCCTAATTTCCTGTTTTTGGCAACTGTTTCCTTTTTTTTTTTTTTTTTCTTACTTGATATGGAAATTAGGGGGACTCTTTTTAGGGGGATGTAGCAAGGTTGATAAATATGTATCATCAACAAATCCGTACTGCATACAGAGTAAGAATTTTATATTTTTTTAATTTATTGTATATATTTGACCTCTAAAAAGTAATTTTTATTAAAATAAAAATAATTTAATAATTTTAAACTATTGTAACTATTAAAATTTAATTGTTAAAAGAATGTTAGATTTTATTAAGGACCGGCAAATTCTATATTGATTAGGTAAATTGTCTATTAAATATATTTGGTATAGGGACATTAACCAAGTTAGGGTTAGATTGAGTTGAACTACATTGAAATATTATATGTCAACTCAATCCCAACACAGCATAATTGATTAATATAGTCATCCTAAATCCGAGCTTAAAAAATATCTAAATTTTAAGTTTGCTTAATTAATCCATTATACATGAACTATTATTATTATTATTATTATTATTTGGAGTGCCTTCGAGTACTTTTAAATGAATTTGTCATTTTTAATAATAATTTCAATTTGGACTATTAACAAAATTCAATTGAAAATGATTTTTTCCCTTTTAACAAATGTTTAAGTGTAAACTCTAAAACAAACACACACATATTTTTGTATTGTTCATTTTTTTTTTATAAATATTTTGAAAAAAATATAAATAGGCATAATGTTAAAAATAAATTATTTCAAAAGTTATTGTTTAGTAAAAAAAAAATTGATTAAAGAAAACTAAAATGAACCAAAATAATAATTTTGTAACATTTGTACTTAAAAGAATTAATGTTAACATAATCAGTAATCTTATTACACATGTATTTGTTAAATTTAATTAATTTATTTATTTTATAAAGAAAGTATAACTAAATTCATTAATAAGTATAATTTAATTTCGCTATTAAAAATAAAATAAAATAAGTGGCAAAGTCATAATATTTTCAAACCCAAATACATTTTTTGATTTTTCATGTTTTTTTTAATGTTAAGTAAATTTTTTTCATGTTTTACTATTTTTTTTTTAATTTTAGATACACTTAATCTAAATGCACCTAAAAAGCAAAATTGTAAAGAATTGTGTGTGTGTGTGTGTGTGTGTGTGGTTTGGGGGGGGGGGGGGGGGAATAAAAACAAAAAAATGACGCATTTTTTGTAATTTTTTATCTTTAGTATTTTTTTAATTTTCTTTCATAAGTATCTTAGTTGTAGGTGTATTTCATTGAAATATGAAAAAAAAAAAAAAAAAAAAAAAAAAGAAGTTTATTGAAGCCAAAAAAAAAAATCAAAACTAATTTTAAAAAACTAAATCAAACAAATCTAATAAGTTTATTTTTAATAAAATAATTAAATAATTATTAATAATTTTTGTTACATATTTAATTTCTATGTAAGAATTAAAATACAATTTTGAAAATCTTTCCATATCGTTTTTCTTAAATAATGTTACTAAAATTGCAATGTAATATTATTTGAATATAACTATATTTTGTATTATTTGCAAATAATTCTTAATTTTGAAAAGGAAATCCTACACCAACAAAAGTCAATTTGAAAATAAATTTAATTTAAAATTAATCCATTAATAATGACTTTACAAATTTTCTTTAATTATGTTGCTTCCAAAAACTAATATGGAAAGATTTTCAAATTTATATTTTAAATTCTCAAAAGATTAATATGGAAAGATTAAGGTGTAGAGTTTTACTTTTTCAAATTAAGAATTATTTGCAAATAATAAAAAAATTATTTTCAAATAATATTACATTGCAACTATGGCAGTACATTTTAAGAAAAAAAATATATAATAACAATTACCATATCTAAAGTGATACTTTTAGAGAATTTAAAATTTAAAATTAAATTTATGGATAATACTTGAGACCCCCTTTTGGGGGCACCCCCTCACCCCCCTTTGCCATGTGTCAGGGGGTGATTGGATGTGCAGGAAAGGGGGACCAATGAGAGAAGAGAGGGGGTCAAAAGGGGGTCTAAAAAAGGGGGTCTAAATCACCACCCTAAATTTATATAGAATAAAGGTTGAAACCCCCTTTGGGGTCACCCCCTTCACCCCCTTTAGTTTTGATTGGTCAACTTTTCTTTTTCTTTTTTTTTCTTCTCACCCAATCCCAACCTCCATGTGTGGGGGGTGGTGTGTGGTGTTTTAAGGGGGTCTAAATCAATGCCCATTTATATAAATCTAATTTTGGACAATCATTGCAAGACATAAAATTTTTTTAAAAAAATTATCTTAGAAAGTAAAATTAAAAACATTCATCTCTTAGTTTTAATTTGTTTAAAATAATTTTTGCTTTATAAAATTTATGTTACACCAAATACGTTGACACAAATTCTTATATATATATATATATAACTGAATAAATCACTTCGAATAAGGACTATATTCAACACATGAAAAATTAATTTTTTTTAAAAAAAAAATGTTTGGAAACTGTGTAATTCTAAAAATAAAAGAAATTACTTTAACTTATTAATCTTGCACAATTTTGTTATAGGTGAACTTTTTTGGGTGAATTTTATAGGTAAACTTAATCCTGATAGATTTTTAAAATCTGTTAAGTATTTTATGCCTTCATGGCATTTAAAAATATCTATGAGTGCGGTTATAACCTCAAAAAAAAAAAAAAAAAAAAAAAAAAAGAGGAAAAGTGGCATGTTATAATAAGATCAATTAAAATACTTATTGTTAAAAAAATTATAGACACAAATTTTCTTTAAATATGAACACGGATGTATCTTCTTTTTATACTTAATCGTCACAAACCCTCCATTATATTTCTCCAAAAAAATTTATAAACAACCAAAACAATAACTTTTTTAATAGAGCACTTTAGCCAGTGGAAAATATTCTAGCAGAAAATATATTTTGCTAATTGAATTTTATCAAATGATAAATGATTTTGGAGTCGATCTATGTCACGCGCCCGAAAATTTATATTATCTAAATTCACCAACTTCCATTATTTAATGTAAACGGAATTAAGTCCCCATATTAACATCATTCTCAAATCTCCAACATTTATATTCATAACCATCAAGAGATTTACAAAATAATATTCTACATGCGAATATACATTCAACATCCATAGTATATGAATCTATAGCATATAGCATACTAAATCAAATACAAATAAATGTCCTCAAAAGCTACAAATTCTAGGGCTTATGTTAAGTTACACAAAAATGATTTTCGAACTCATACATATAAAGTCTCTGGCTTATCAAAATAATTACAACAAAGAAAAGAGGCTTGTGCTCTTAAAATATACTCCACGCCTCTAAGATCACCATATCCTTTCCTGCACAAAATTCCATAGGGGTAAGCACAAAACCCAATAGAAAAATCTTAACAAAGTATATACATTTTATACAATCTCATGGGATGAATACATATGCCATGCCATGTTCAAAAACATACATTTCTACCTTTTTAAAAATTTTGTGCACAATGCAATCTTGAGAATTCAGCAATTTGATAATTTCAACATAGTTTAAAGGGGCGGTAAGTAAGACTCGGATAATCCCTAAGTTAGTGTTTGCAAGTAGGCATAACAAACACTACCAAATCCCCACTTCACCGGTTGCTAATCGGAAGACACATGGTACCTCATCTGCACGTGTTTTCGGTATTTCACCATGGACATTCAGGCCAACTTAACCAATACCAACTACACCCCCTATCCGGATTTACCAATGTATTTGCTCAAAAAAAAAAAAAAAATCAATATGATCTCGTTTCACAAAATAATTTCCTTTCTCAAACAATACCTTTTTTCAATGCAATATTCAAAATCTATTACATTAATGACAAAATAGTATGGCAATACAAATGTCCAACACAATAATAAAGTTCCATTTAAACATCTCAACAATACCAATTCGAAAGGTGATGATAATTAAATCAAGTGCCAATGCAATATATTTCTATATAAATGCCTTGAAATTTCTCAATTTCTCAACTCATCCACACAATCCTCCATTGTGATCAAATTCCACATCTCTTATCAATATAACATCATAGTATTTTTTTTTTCTTTCCAAGAGACAATATAACAATAATAGCATTCATGAATTCTCCACATGTTAAACATCATTTTTAGCATTTGTTCTTCCACAATAACAACCACAAGCTCAAGTTTTTCAAATTCTACAATTTCTCATTTTCTCATGAAATCTCTTCATTTGATACAACTATAGAATTTTCTCTGTCATTTACTCACATGGTAAATTATCAAGCATCAATTTGCCAGCCTCACAACTTTTTCCTAAAATCTCCAAATTCTAGGGATTTTATCAAAACGAGGTTTTTGTTCCATTTTCGAAAAAGGTTTTTCCAAAACAACACCCACACCTTATAAAATACTCATTTTCTCAAGAGTTTTGGGACAAATAGATAAAATCAACTCCAAACGTCCTCTAGGGTTCAACAACCCAAAATCATAACTCAAAACATAATAAAATACTCAAAAACATGTATAAACTTGCAAAAATGTATATATAACTCAAAGCTTATCCCTACCTCAAGCTTTGGAGATGAAGATGATGAAACTCTAGAAATCAAAGTCGACAAAAACACGATCCAATCGGTTATAAACGTAGCCCTCGTCGCCCCTTTCGATTTGGTGTAAGAAGCCCCCTCAAACTCTTGAAGATTTGAGCTAAATTTTAAAGAGAAGTTGGATTCTTGGTGTGTTTTAGAGAGAAGGGAGAGAATAGATGGATATATATATATATATATATAGAGAGAGAGAGAGAGAGAGAGAAAGAGAGAGAGAAATCTAAGCTAAAAACACTTTTAGCATCAGTTTTGAGGAAAAGAGCCCGAAAATCGAGACAGAAGCGCCGAAATCCGCTCGAGCGGTTTGAATTCAGCATGAGCGAAATTCCTAATCCGCACGAGCGGAAATTTCAACCTCATGGACGGATTGCTCCAGTGAGCTGCCCAGAAAATTCCACCAAGATCTACTCGAGCGAGACCCAAATTCCGCACGAGCGGTTTGTCCAAAAACTCAGAAAATGATTTTACAAACCAAGGCAAGTTCCAATGCCCAAAACTCAAAGTTTTCAACCCCGGAAAAGTTAAGAGAGGTTAAATAATAGTAGAAAGAAATTTCAACGACTCGAAATGATGAACAAAACATCGAAAGAAAGGCATACTACTCCACCATACAATATTATTCAAGCCCAAAACCACGTTCGCCCCCGAAATTTGGTCACTCCTCTCATTAACACGTCCAAAGAATAAGAACAAAACAACAAGGTTTCGTGTGATAACAACCACACTAAAGACAAAATGAATCCACAATAGTAACAAATCAATCGTAATATGGAGATCTCAATCTCAATAACATCATTTTACTATCATTATCAAAATCTTTCCATAGGCCAAGGCCACAATCCAACAACCACTAATATGATAATCATAAGCACGAGTTCAACAACAATTGTAACAATTCTACAACAGTTCTCATGCTCAAAAGACAACAACAATCATAACAACAAGTGGTTTATGATTTCAACTATTTATTCTCAAACACAAGAGAAATTACAATCTAGAACAAATTAAGCGTTCTCAAACAAATTCGGATACTTGGAGCGAACTTTCACCTCCCGTTCTATAGCGATCTTGGTTTTTCCTCTCTTTATTTATTGTATTCCGGACTCGGTTCCGTGGATGTGTTGCTGTCTCATTCTCATTTCCATCATTTACTCTTTGTATTTGAGTCTTGGGTTGTGTTGGGCAGGTTTGAAACAGGTTGGTTGTGCTTTGAAACCAAAAGTTGATGCCCAGAATTTGGCCTTCACGCTCGAGCGGGGCTTTTGACGCTCGAGCAGGCCCTTTATTGTTGCTTCTCCGCTCGAGCGGGCGTTTTGACGCTCGAGCGTGAATTTCCATCTCCCAGTATTTTTTCTCTACAGGTCTTCGTACGCTCGAGCGGGAGTCTTGACGCTCGAGCGTGACCCTTTGATTTTGTTCCTCCGCTCGAGCGGGGAGTTTGACGCTCGAGCGGGGACCATCGCCTGCAAAACTTCTGTGAGTGTGCATTCGACGCTCGAGCGGGCGTTTTGACGCTCGAGCGTGAGTCTGTGTCTGACGCTCGAGCGTGAGTCTGTGTCTGACGCTCGAGCGGGGGTTTCCACACTCGAGCGGGGCGACTTTTATATCACTTCGGGATTTCACTTTTTGGATCACTTTTCAACATCCTTTCTCTCTCTTACTTTTCCAAAACAACCATTGGAGAGCACCTCACTCTAAAACTCTAACTTCTCTCTAGGGTTTGATCTGTAGGAGGGATCTTCTACAGCGTGAATTTCCATCTCCCAGTATTTTTTCTCTACAGGTCTTCGTACGCTCGAGCGGGAGTTTTGACGCTCGAGCGTGACCCTTTGATTTTGTTCCTCCGCTCGAGCGGGGAGTTTGACGCTCGAGCGGGGACCATCGCCTGCAAAACTTCTGTGAGTGTGCATCCGACGCTCGAGCGGGCGTTTTGACGCTCGAGCGTGAGTCTGTGTCTGACGCTCGAGCGGGGGTTTCCACGCTCGAGCGGGGCGACTTTTATATCACTTCGGGATTTCACTTTTTGGATCACTTTTCAACATCCTTTCTCTCTCTTACTTTTCGAAAACCACCATTAGAGAGCACCTCACTCTAAAACTTTAAGTTCTCTCTAGGGTTTGATCTGTAGGAGTGATCTTCTACCTTGGTCCCTTTGCAAAAAGTGTAGAGTTGGTCTTACTCTTCATTTTGATCCGAAAATTTTGGTATTTGGAGCACTTTGAGTTTTCTTCATCTTCTTCCTTTGAGCTCCGAATTTAAGGTAGGGATAACTACTCATTTATATGATCTTTGACATAAATTTTTAGTCATTTTGATTTAATGTTGAAGTTGGGTGATTTTGGGTGTTAGGGTTTCTAAATGTATAAAGAGAGGTTTTGTTATTTTGACCCACATTTGTGTATTTTGGGTCATAAAATGAGGGTATTGATGTTATTGATGATATTTTGAGCCTTGGGATCAATATTGAGAAAAAGGGGGGAGAAAGCCCTAATTTTATTGCAATTAATTATTTTATATAATTAATTTGGAAAGTTATGGAAGTATGAAATTGAGTTAGAAATAATGAAATTGAGTAATTATGAGAATGAATGGTGGAATTGGATTGATTAATCACTCACCTTTGAAATTGTGGATAATTTTATCTGTTGATGCATTTATTATCTGTTTAGAAATATTTTCTTTGGCCTATCGGTGGAGGATAGTCTTGATTGTTGTAGACAATGCATGATGATTAGGCGAACTAAAACTAATCAACTGAATATGTCATCGAATATGACGGTTGGAATAATACATCAAATTTATGTATTGAATGATTATGTATATGATATGTGTTTATATACATTGTATTGTGTGGGAGGAGATAGGGGATGTACTCCACGGTTTAGGAGGAGATAGGGGATGAACTCCATTGATACAGCAAATATGTGTATCTATTGAAGTATTGATACAGCGAATATGTGTATCTATTGTGAAGTATGGAAGTGTTTTATGTGCTACTGATACAGTAAATATGTGTATCTGTTGTGGAGAATGGTAGTATTGTTGATATGAGCCATGGTCTCATTTAAATTGTTTGGCCAGGTTTTGAGCCTTTGTTATGAATTGAGAAATTGGATAAGAAATGGAAAATGGAATGAAACATGGACACATTTGTCATGTATTTGAAATGGGTTATAAATTGACTTATGTGAGTTAAACATTTATCAAATGCTAATGTTTTAGTTATTGCTCATATTATGTTTAGCATATCTCTACTGGGCGTTGGCTCACCCTATATGGGACATCATTTTTAGGAACAGGTATTATGCCACCTCCAAGGACGTAGCTTGGAAGGCTTGAGGCTGTTGGATCCTTTTTTTTTTTTTTTTGTTGTATTACATGTATATCAAGGCAAGGGCTTATCTTGTGTAGAGTTAGTACTCTCTTTTTGTAACCAAGTGTTGACTTGGAAAGTTGTAAGCCCGTAGGACATTTACTTTTGTTGTCAACATGTAATATTTTTGGACTAAATACTCTGATGAATAGAAATATGTTTATTTCTCTTATGTTTATGGATGTCGCGAATGCATGATTTATGGGTTTATTTTTTAGGGCGTTACACGTTCCCAGGTTGCTTCCTCAACCCCATGGTGCCTCCACAACACCTTCACCAACGGTATGGTCTTGCCCCTCAACACTTGTTCTCGGGCATCTAAAATTTGAACCGGTTGCTCTTCGTATGAGGCATCCTCATCTACCTCCAAATCAGTCTAATCAAGTACATGTGAAAGGTCGGGTTCATACTTCCTAAGCATAGATACATGGAACACGTTGTGAACCCCCAAAAGCTGTGGCGGTAAGGCCAAACGGTATGCCACTTCTCCAACCTGATCTAAAATCTCAAAAGGTCCAATAAACTTAAGAGACAATTTACCACTCTTACCAAATCTCATCAATCCTCGTCTCAGTAAGATTTTAAGGAACATATGGTCACCAACCTCAAAAGATAGGGGTCGTCTTCTTTATTGGCATAACACTTCTGTCGATTTTGAGCCGTAGCTAACCTTTTCCGAATGAAAGCAACTTTCTCTGTGGTCTCTCTAACAATCTCCGGGCCCAACAACAGTGCATCACCCACCTCGCCCCAACAAACGATGATCTACAAGATCAGCCATACAAGGCCTCAAATGGTGCCATTTCGATACTAGCCTGGTAACTAAACGGTAGGTGCCTCTCCCAAGACCCCTTGAAATCAAGGACATAAACTCTAAGTATGTCCTCCAAAATCTGAATGGTACGCTCTGACAGTCCATCGGTCTGATGATGATAAGCGGTGCAAAAGGTCAACTTAGTTCCCAACACCTCTTGAAGGCTTTGCCACAACTAAGCCATAAAATGAGGATTCTATCTGAGACAATGGTCATAGGGACCCCATGAAGTCAAACTATCTCTCTAACGTACAACGCTGCCAAATGCTCAACTAAGTCACTGGTGTGCATCGGAATGAGGTGCATAGACTTAGTCAACCTATCAACAATCACCCAAGCAGTATCATTGCCCTGTTGTGCTCTAGGAAGCCCAACTACAAGGTCCATGGTAACATGCTCCTATTTCCACTCAACTATTATTAAATACCCACCACCATTTTGAAACAACCGAATTCCCAACAAGACAAAGTTTTAGTTCCCAATTTCTGTTCCAAAATACTTCAAGTGATAACGGTCTCAACTGTCACTTGACCAATGACACAATCATTACTAATAGAATGGTAATCCTGTTACGACATAGAAACAGAACGTGTCAAACATGACAACAAGAAATTCAACCAACAGCTAAAAATCACCCAAAAATTACATTTCATTACCACAACTATGATATTCGTCAACCACCCGTTACTATACTCCTTTAAATAAAACAAACTACTACGATCGCCCCCATCTACGGAATAATAACACAGATCAAAACGTATACCCGGATAACACTCTGAACAAATGGTCTAAAGATATACACATGATTTAAGACACCCAAAGATTAACTCGCCCCACTTTACGAGAGTACCGAGAAAGACAAAGTTCGTAATGTCACTTACAGAATTCTCATCCAGATAGCGGTCACTACATTGACCTCTTCAGTTAATAACACACTTGAAACTCTAACCATTTCTAACTTCATTCCCCGTCTTCCCTCAATTATAACGTCTCCCAGAAACTTCACCTCGTGAGTCTAAAATCACACTTCCCAAACTTAATTAATCAAGAAGAGGCCTAAGCAGCACAAATACTAACAAACCATTCACATGCTCAAGCCAAAGGAAGTAAGCCGTACGAAATCTAGAACTTACAACGGATCCCGTTAACCTAGGACAAAAGGTCACCTTAACACATATTCAGCTCTATAATTACTTCCGAAACTTCCCCTTCACTTAACGCCTCACTGCTACCCCACTCAAAATATACCTATAAAATGAGCCACTCTAGTACAACTACCATATCTCCTAATTCTAATCAAACAAGTGATCAACATCCCGGGTTCACAACCCTCACTGCATAGATACAAAATACTCCTGTTCCGCGAATAAGGCTTGCAAAAAGGACTGTACCTTCTGTACGAGAAACACACAACCAACCATATCAACTCACTTTCGTATATCGCCAATCCAAAACAAGAGTGAATCCATAATTAAAAGCAACCACCATAAGACAAAACTAACTACCCTCAGTAGACTAGGAATAATTTTCTATAAAAGAAACTCACGTCCCTTCACGCCAACCACTCTTAACTACCCCAAATACCAACACTTTCCACTCCCAATGACCTGATAATTAATTCTTGAAGATGTACTAAGGACACCGATTCATCTAACTCACATCTTGATATGATAACAACAACACCTTACCCTACACCGACCCATTAGACTCAAACACTTCATCCATTCAACCACTCTCCTCTTAGCACCAAAACGACAATATTCCAACACTAAACACTCCTATGTGGGGTTCTACAACCTTTCCCACACCCTTTCAAGTCAAAGGTGGACTTCTCGAGGCCAAAACCCATAATTCCCATCGCAGAACAATATACACCCCCAACTCAAATCACATACAACCACACTACACCGGAGACCGATGAGGTCCATGATAGGCTCACTACCCACATTGATCTACATGCACTCGACAACAATCACAACACTGCTCCTGTCACTACAAGACACAACCCTCTTATTCTCCTAAGATGTCTCTACTGTCCACCCATTCTAAATCAATTTTAACCAAACACAAATTATTTAACATAGCAAACAATCCCTAAGTCAAAATAGGGCTCTCCAGCTATCACGTTCCCAAGTCAAAATGCAATAGTTCATATGCATCAATAGGAAGATTTTCAAATTCCACAATAACTCATCACATTGAGGGGGAAACTCAAAATCACAACTGTAGACACTTAAATTTTTATGTGTCTTGGTCACTGTTTGATTAATCAAAACAAATAAATTTTATTGATTGGTCAAAATTTTTAAATGGACATGGGTATTGCTAAAATTATGGATCTTAACCCATTTTAAATTATGGATCGCATCAAAACAAAAGTGAACCTATTTTGACAATTGGGTCAACCCAAAAGTGTGGGGCCCACAAAAATATTTTGTCAAAATTTGGTGGAATAATTTAAATTTGAATGCTAATCATGTCCATAAATAAGAAGTAAATTGTTATTTTCTTGGAAATTAAAATCAATTTTGGAGTTTCCAAAATTGATCCTTCTCTCCTAATCTTATAAATAGAAGCTCTCACCATGAGGATGGGGACATTCTTTGGCTAATGGTCTTGCAAGCTCCTAAGCAATCTTGAGACTCTTCCAAATTGTCCTCTTAAAATTCTCTCTAAAGTTCCTCAAACTTAGAAGAAAGGATTATCAAGCACTCCAAACTTGTGTCAATCCTTTCAAATTACAAATACAAATTTGGTCTCTCTTTTCAAAGAGATCATTTCAAGACTCATTCGAGATCAAGCTATTCAAGCCCTTGATCAAGCCTTTCTTCTCCAAGTTTCTCCTTTAGAAGAGTTGAAATCCATTAACTTGTTCGATTCAACAACAAGCTTTTACGGCCATTGAATTACGTCCATTTCGGAGATCGAATAAGAGGATTTGTTCTTTTATAATAAAGCAAACCACAGAGAATTGTACCCATTTATTATAATCAATAAAATTAATTATTTCTGCATTTATTTCGTGTCTTAATTGCAAGATACAAAATTTGTGTCTACAAATTTTGGCACGCCCAGTGGGACCTCTCTGCTTCTCATCTCTTTCTCCTAAAGCATCTTCCTGAAGTCTTGCTTAATCAAGCATAATGGCTTCAAAGAAAGTTCAAATTGCTCCGATCAATAAGAACGCTAGCAAGAATGCCACTGTCACAACCAGCAATAACAACACTTCTACCGATCCAATCACCTGTAGTAAGACCAAGGCTACCATTACTCTCGCCACTCACAGGGTCATGCCGACCGCCAATGCAACAAAGCAAGTGCAAGGCAAGTCCCATAAATCTATCACGGTATCCACGTCTGGGCTAAGCAAAAGGAAGTGAGGGAATGGAAGAAGTCCACTTCTATCTCAAAGGATTCTCTGCTAGAAGGTTTCTCTCCACACCCAACACCCGTAACTTCTAATGCAAACTCAGGTACAGGCTCACACTCAAAATCATCTCCTAGTAGTCCTCAACGTTCAATTTCATCAAATCACTCAGATTTGTCTCGCTTGGTGGCTATGCAAGTCATGACCACTGGCACCACTTTAGTGGACGAACAATTGGCGACCATGGCTCGTGCTATTGACAAGCTCACCAAAACTGTGGAAAAGAAAAATCTTCATATTGCCACCTTGATGAACAAGATAGAAGCACGAAATGCTGACGAGGCAAGTCAAGACAATTCTTATCCACCTGGCTTTTACACCACAAGGCGCGTTTGTTGAGAAAGTAAACCCTACATCTAAGTCCAAGCAAGTTGTTAGTGAGGAAACTTGCCATACATCTGTTCCGAGTCAAGCGATTGGCACAAGTAGTCAACCAACATCCATTGCTTCTTTGTCTGTTCAACAACTCCAAGACATGATTGCAAATACCATCTGAGCACAATACGGTGGGCCCTCGCAAAGCGCTTTCATGTGCTCTAAGCCTTACACAAAGAGGATAGACATTCTTAGAATGCCTAGTGGATACCAACCTCCCAAGTTCCAGCAATTCAACGGAAAAGGTAATCCTAAACAACATGTCGCTCACTTTGTGGAAACTTGCAACAATGCCAGGACAGACGGAGATCTACTTGTCAAAAAATTTGTTCGGTTGCTCAAAGGAAATGCCTTTGATTGGTACACCGATTTGGAGGCCAAGTCAATCGACAGTTGAGAGCAAATGGAACATGAATTCCTTAATCGTTTATATAGCACCCGTCGTATGGTAAGCATGATGGAATTAACCAGTACCAAGCAATGGAAAGACGAGCCTGTGGTAGACTACATCAACCGTTGGCGTGCTCTAAGTCTAGATTGCAAAGACCGACTCTCTAAGATCTCAGCTATGGAGATGTGCATGCAAGGCATGCATTGGGGACTCCTTTACATCCTTCAAGGGATAAAACCATAAACATTTGAAGAGTTAGCTACGTGTTCACATGACATGGAAATTAGCATAGCCAACCATGGCGGGAAAGACCTTACCATTCTTGAACAAAGGAAAGATAACAAAAAAGTGAAAAAAGAGGCAAGCCTTTCAAAGGTACCACCAAAGAAGCAATGGTAGTAACCACAGCTCCAATCAAGATTTCAACGAAAGACAAGAAGAAAGAAGAAAAGAAGGAAACATGCCTATCTCTAAAGGAACTACAAGAAAAAAAGTATCTTTTCCCTAACTTTGACGTACTAGGGATGTTATAAGATTTACTTGAAAAGAAAGTCATTCAACTCCCTGAGTGCAAACATCCTGAAGAAATAGGTCGTGTAAAGGATTTGAAGTACTGCCACTATCATCGAATAGTTAGTCATCCTATTGAAAAATGCTTTGTGCTAAAAGAATTGCTCGTTGACTTGGCTAGGAAGAACAAAATCCTCTTGGACCTTGATGAATCGGTAGATTCCAACCATGTGACGATTATTGTAGGACCTCCAAATTCTTCATCCTCAAAATCTAAGACAGAAATGTCACAATCTGCAATCCCAACAGTGAAGGCAATTCCCAAGGTCATCTAGTTTGGTTCACTTGAACCTATCATTATTCAAGTTCCAAATCATGACATGCATGTCCATGATGGTTTTAAAGAGGTCTTAACTATTAGAGAAGATGAAAGTTGGACTCTTGTGACATGAAAGAAGGCATGAAGAAGCAAGTCCAAGACTCAACATTTTCCACTCAAGAAGGTAAAAGAAAAGAAGAACTCCTATCAATATTCCAAGAATGAGGTGATAGATAAAAGGAAGAATGAAAAGAAGATGCAATAGAAAGACAAATTTCTTTAAGAAAACTCGCGTGCCCCAATCATCCTGCGAGACTTTTTCCCCATTGGGTATTTTGGAGATGACTTGGTCAAGGCAGGCTACATGGTTTTAACCATTGAAGCAGATGTGGAACAAGTTCACGCCATTAAGGTGACGCTAGATAAGGAGGAAATTGATGTCCTGACAATCTTGAAAGAATTACCCCCACGCTTTACTTTGCGTTAAGTGTCTCAATTCCCTAGATCTGTACAACTTGCACTTGTTCGAATGTTAGAAGATCCTGGAAAATATGAGTTTGTTGTTAATGAGCTAGATTATCCCAAGGTGAACTCCATCACTTCTGTTCCTTGTTGCATAACAATCACCTTTACTGATGAAGACCTTTAACTAGGTTCAAAGACACACAATCGCCCATTGTTTGTCTCTGGCTTTATTAGTGAACAAAAGGTTAACCGCATTCTTGTTGATGGAGGCTCAGCGGTAAATATCATGCAAAAGTTCACCATGAAGAAACTCGGAATCCCAATTGACGAGTTAGCTCGAAGCCGTCTAGTTATTCAATGTTTCAACCAAGGGGGACAACACGCGATTGGTATGATTCGTTTGAACCTCACCATTGGAGAACTCACAGCCAGTACTTTGTTTCACGTCATCGATGCAAGAATGTCCTATAATTTGTTGCTTGTGCGACCTTGGGTCCATGGAAATGGTGTAGTTGCGTCAACTCTCCATCAGTGTTTTAAATGTGACCAATGTGGAATAAAGACAGTGCTAGCAGATGACAAGCCATTTGCAGAAACTGAGGCTCACTTCGCTGATGCAAAATTTTATGTGGATTCCAATGGGATACCTGAAGTTATCACAGCTGAAATCCCTTCTGCAAGAAAAGAGAAAATGAATGAAGAAAAACAAGTTATGTTGGACTTCTCAAGGGAAGACGCACCAAGTGTCAAAAAAAGCACCTGACGTTGCATCACCACAAAAACAGTCTTCATCCTCAAAAGGCCATGTAATGAAAAAAGTCTTCAGGTATGTGCCGAAGTCTCAATGGAAAGAAGGACAATCATCGTTTAAAGAAGTCACGGCATCCGCAGAAGTTAGAGAAGACCTTGCTCACCGTGCAATCAAAGAAGATCTGCAGATACTAAAAGCAAATGCAACAATACCAATTCCATAGGTGGGATTGTCAAGCCTAATTAAACCTCCACTAAAGGGATTTGTTCAGCCTGCGCAAAATTCTATCAAACACGACGCCTTACCTGAAAGATAAATTGAAGGGTTTGATCCACAAGCTTACAAGCTTCTAGCCAAGTCAAGTTATGACTTTGCTGATCCCTCATCACTGGGAGAGTTAAGTCCTGAACTTACAATTGAGAAAGTTCATGGTCTCAATGAAACTCAGAAAAAGTTAAGGCAACAAGGGTACAGAGTGAGCCCTTCAAAGACCGGAGTTGGATTTTGGCAACTGAACCCATTCATATCTCTGCCATGAGAAAAGGAAAGAAAGAAGACGTACAACATATCACTACAGAAGAAGTGAAGGAAGACAAAAGTCCAAGTCCAACTCCTCGAGTCTTAGTGTTTGACTGCATTGAAGCTCTTGCACCTCGAACCTCAGTTTTTAGTAGGTTAAGCACTGTTGCTAAAACAGATAAAGGTACAACTTTTAACCTTCATTTTTTAACAGACTAAGCACTACTGAGGAAGGGGATGAAAAACAAACTTCTTGGTCACGAAAGTCCATTATTGCTCGACTTGGCGATATGAATACATCACCTAAAAAAGGCAAGAACAAGATAAGCACAGCAACAATTGAGTTGAATTCTACAAAGGAGGATGATGAGACTCGAAGTTTGATTCCTTCTCGCATAAAACGCATGACGTCACTTGAACTTAGTGTTGAAGGTCCGCTTAAGGTCAAAAGGAACACTATCATACTAACTAGAGAAATTAAGACTCAAGCGGAAAGTAAAAGAGAAGAAAAAGAAATTGAACATGTTGCTTCTCACCATGTAACAGTTGAAGAAGATTTTAGCTCAGATTTAGAGGATGATGATCTCCAAGAAGCTCCTCCAGAACTTGAAGATAGGGGGCAATCAACTGTTGACAATTTGAAAAAACTCAACTTGGGAACTCCTGATGACCCTCGACCAATCTTTGTGGGAACACTCTTAACGCCTGAGGAAGAAAAGACATTTTTCAAACTGCTACTCAAATATAAAGATGTCTTCGCATGGACATACAACGAGATGCTAGGTTTAAGTCTAAAAATTGTTGTCCATCACCTTGGGATCAAACATGGCATGCGACCAGTAAAACAGGCTCATCGATATATCAAACCTGAGCGCATCCTTAAAGTGGAAGAAGAAGTCAACAAGTTTATTGAAGCTGGGTTCATACGTAAAGTAAAATATCCGACATGGATATCAAGTATGGTCCTGTCAAGAAGAATGGACAGATTAGAATATGTGTCGACTTTCAAAATTTGAACGAAGCATGTCCCAAGGATGACTTTTTGCTTCTTATTATGGAATTAATGATAAACGCCACTACCGGACACGAGGTGTTGTCCTTCATGGATGGGTGTTCAAGATACAACCAAATACAGATGGCACATGAGGATGAAGAGTTAATTGCATTTCGTACCACAAAAGGCATCTATTGTTATAAAGTGATGCCTTTCGGACTCAAGAATGCCGGTGCCACCTATCAACGTGCCATGCAAAAGATCTTCAATGGCATACTCCATAAATTTGTTGAGTGCTATGTTGATGATTTGGTGGTCAAAACTAAGAAAAGGGAAAATCACCTAGAGGACCTTTGTGTAGTCTTCAACCAGCTGAGAAAGTATGACTTGAAAATGAATCCACTCAAATGCGCATTTGGAGTCACGTCTGGAAAATTCCTCGACTTTATTGTTCAACATAAAGGCATTGAGGTTGATTAGTCCAAAATCAATGCTATACAAAAGATGGCACCACCAAAAAACCTGAAGGAACTTAGAAGCCTCCAAGGTCACTTGGCATATATCCGCAGATTCATTACAAATTTGGCAGGCCGTTGTCAACCTTTCAGTCGACTGATGAAAAACGAGGCTCCATTTGTTTGGGATTAAGCATGTCAAAATGCTTTCGACAGTATTAAGAGATACTTGCTTCATCCACCAGTATTAGGAGCTCCTATTCAGGGGAAACCATTGATACTTTACATTGCGGCTCAATAAGAGTCTCTTAGAGTGATGCTGGCCCAAAATAACAAAGAAAATAAAGAGCGAGCACTCTATTACTTGAGTCACAGATTAACTAAAAATGAACTCAAGTACTCACCCATTGAGAAAATGAGTTTGGCTTTTGTTTTTGCCTCTCAAAAATTGAGACATTATTTCCAAGCTCATACAGTCCATCTCATTGCAAAAGTCGACCCAATAAAGTATGTTATATCTAAGCCCATCCTCTCAGAACGCTTAGCAAGATGGTCTCTCCTCTTTAATAAATTTGAGATAATTTACGTGCCAAGAAAAGCGGTGAAAGGGCAGGCCCTTGCAGACTTCTTGGTTACCATCTCATCTCTTATGATTGGGAAATTTCTGAGGAATTCCCTGACAAAGATGTATTGTTCATAGAAGTTTTACAACCTTGGATGATGTTCTTTGATGGGGCTGCCAGGAAGGAAGGGGTAGGAGCAGGTGTCATTTTTGTTTCGCCACAGAAGCATATTTTTCCTTACTCATTTATTCTTGGCGAAAATTGCTCAAACAATGTTGCTGAGTACCAGGCCTAGATCATTGGTTTACAAATGGCAACAATGCTAAAAATTGCTGATCTAGATGTCTATGGGGATTCTAAGTTAATAATTAATCAGCTCCAGGGGGATTATGAAGTCAAGAAAGACAACTTAGTCCCATATTTCCAGTATGCAACTCAACTCATTGAAAATTTTGAAAGGGGTCGTACTCGAACATGTTCCAAGGAAAGAAAATCGGATGGTTGATGCACTTGCCAATCTAGCAACTACACTGGCATTATTAGAAGGTGAACAAGTTAGTGTTCCTGTATGCCAACGATGGGTATTGCCACAATTGTTAGAATGTCGCCTTGTAGAAACAAACGCAATTTCAGTACTAGCCATCGAAGTCGACAATTAGACAATGCCAATTATAGACTACCTTGAACACGGGAAGCTCCCTGATGATACTCGCCATAGAATTGAAATAAGACGTCAAGCTCCTCAATTCATCTACTATAAGGGAACTTTATTCCGACGATCATTTGAAGGAATTTTTCTTTGTTGCCTAGGGGATGACGAAGCTCAACAAGCCATGGAAGAAGCCCATTTGGAGCGCATCAGTCTGGTCCAAAACTTCACTTTTGAGTAAAAATGATTAGTTACTATTGGCCTACGATGGTTAAAGATTGCTCGGACGACTCAAGAAAGTGTCAACCTTGCTAGTTTCATGCAAACTTTATTCATCAACCACCAGAACCTTTACACTCGACAATTGCTTCTTAGCCATTTGATGCATGGGGTCTAGATGTAGTTGGCCCATTGACCAAGTCTTCTACAGGCCACTTATACATCTTGGCTGCCACAGATTACTTCTCTAAGTGGGCTGAAGCCGTCCTACTTAAAGAAGTCAAGAAAGAAACTGTTGTTGACTTCATCAAATCCCACATTATTTATCGGTATGGTATACCTCGCTACATCATCACTGATAATGGAAAGCCTTTCTACAACAGTCTAATGGACAAATTTTGTGAAAGATTTGGATTTAAGCAATGCAATTCCTCAATGTACAATGCACCTGCCAATGGAATGGCAGAGGCATTTAATAAAACTTTGGGCAACCTATTGAAAAAGGTAGTTGCTAAATCAAAGTGGGATTGGCATGAAAGAATTGGAGAAGCACTCTGGGCATACCGTATGACACATCGTACCCAACACAAGCCACCCATACTCCCTTGTGTAAGGTGTTGAAGCGGTTCTTCCTTTGAAACAACAGATTCCTTCATTAATGATAGCTATACAGGAAGGTCTCACTGATGATGAGAATGCAAAACTACGCCTTGCTGAGTTAGAAGCATTGGATGAGAAAAGATTGGAAGCACAATAAAAACTTGAGTGTTAGCAAGCTTGACTCTCCAGAGCTTTCAATAAGAAGATTAGACCTCGGTCTTTTCAAGTTGGAGAATTAGTATTGGTTGTTCGAAGACCTATCATCACCACCCACCGAACTAGCAATAAGTTCTTGTCCAAGTGGGATGGTCCATACGTGATGACTGAAGTCTACACTAACGGAGCATACAAGATTGTTGATGAAGAAGGTATTAGAGTTGGCCCAATCAATGGCAAGTTCCCAAAGTGCTACTGTCCATGAGAATGTAACACTCCTAATGGCATAAGCATAAACTGCATGATGTTGTTAAAAAAAATTGTACTACTCTTGGCTCACTTGAGTATAAACTGTGAACGGCTAAATAGATCAATAAACCAAATGTGTTTTACAATAAGAGTATTTCACTTCGAACTATAATATTTATTTCATAAATAAAGTGTTTGCTAGAGCAATTATTTTATAATGAAATATTTGGTTTAGCTACATTTCATGAAAAAAAAAATGAAATAAAATAATAATAAATAATAAATCATGGCAACCATGATAAACTCTAGATCTTGCCTTGTTCAACCTTCAAGAGTTGTTCCAACTTGTTGGTGACTTCGATATCCTCGCTTCTTATCACCTCAGTTGCTTCTATTGTAACTTGTTCGTCCCTTAAAGTGGAAACAAGGGCTCGCCTTTGAATTGCTTCAACTTCAGCAACACTAATTGTAGTCTCTAGTTGTTGTGATTGTTCATCTAAATGTTCCAACGCCTTTAACAATTCTGCCTTCTTTGCTACAAGGCTACCCAAATCAGACTTCAGCAAGTGAACCTGCTCAATTCCTTCATTCTCAAGAGCTAAGCATGAGTAATACGTTGACTGACATCGCCAAACGTTGATCCTGTAGCTCTGAAGCCATCTCTTGAGCAAATGCTGATTTCATAGAGATGTATGTAGTAGCATTTTGTACATACTTCTCAATCTGGCTTTGCAACGGAGAATAGTCTATCTGAAGCTTTGAGAGCTCATCATAAAGCTCTTGGAGCTTTGGGCCCAATGCTAGAATTTTTTGAATAGGAGTTTTGCTCAATAAACCTTTAATATGGTTATCAAGTATTTGTGGCCGACTTTCCGCGCTCCTTTCGGAAGGCGAATAATCCTACAGTTTGGACTCCACTTGGTTCTAAATTGATCTCACAAGTGCAATGTAAAACAGTGAAAACACAAAAAGAGTCCAAATCCGACAATTCTTTTTTAGAAATCAATGTTTTGAATGAAATGCCAAAAATGGACTGCTTTGCCAGATTTCAAAGTCGCCACCTAAATATTTTTGGAAAATTTAGGAAACCCAAGACTCATGCCAAAGGCCATTAGTCCGTCATCACCAAAGTGTCTCGGCTCAGGAACTTAGGTACGAGAGGGGAAGGTCATGAATTGAGCACCCCACTCGCCCGATCAAAGATCGACCTCTACTAATCATGATGTGATATTTTTTATCTACATTATATGCTCTTGTTCTGACTTATTAGCTACTTTACTATGTGATGCGCACACAAGGTATAGACTAGTTTGCAAGAATTGGAACACTTGATCTCATGTTTTGTTTCGAAATTGTTTTGTGAATTTGCCACTTTAAAAAAGTATGCTAAAATGGACATTTAATCAAATCATCCCAATTCAAGCAACTAGCCTTCATCCACAGGCATTCAAACAATTATATCATTTAAGCACTTAGCCTCATGGTATTCATGCTTTGACATGGCAACACAAACATTCGATGCAAGATGCTAAAACATAAAATTACTCACCTAGTACTCCGAGCTAAAACAAAGAAAAATAATTAGAAAAATATGTATGTTCCTAATTAATGCAATATGACTAATGCAACTCGCACATTATGTATTTTACAGGCTCGACTATGAACATGGCATATGATTCCATTCAAACATGCGAGAGCACATATTCAAGTAATAAATTTGAACATTTGATATTAGGTTAGCATGATGGGCCGAACCTTGGATGCATGTAAGACAATGGATGCAAAGCATGGAGTATGCTAACGAAACATGATGTCCTATACTAACTATCATAAGCAAATAAGTAAAAAGAGAGAAAGACGTGGGTTGGAAGACATACAACTTATTACAACATTGCCCTCGTGCAAGAGGGTGCGAACTAAAGTCCAAAGTCCGAATTTAAACTAATTATTACAAAACCGAATGAATAAATTGAAGCATTAACTAGCTATAACCATGATAAATAAACTAGCTATAACAATTACAAATGAACAAGATTAATTATAATAACAATAATTAATTACAACAATGATAACTAATAATTTAATCATCAAACAAGGATGCATAAGGATGTACAATGTTCGCATGCGCAGCGTCCAAGAACAGCACTATCTGCCGAGAGCATTCTATTTCACCTTCAGCCACTGCTTTCTGTTTTCTGCAAAAATACATTGCTAACCAAACACTGAGGACAGACCGGCCCTCAATGAATCCCGGCCGGACCTAAAAAGGCCGGTCGTGGCTCAATTTCATGCCAAATTCTATTTTGTGCTCTGAAGTGAAAACAGTGCAGATAGAGTGTTTTGGACTCTGTTTGTCCTCTTACACTTCTCTGTCATGGGAAAGCCTCGAGAGAAGGTTAGAATTGTTTCCAAAACCATCAATGAGCAAGTTGATTGCTTGTGATTTCGATGTACAATTTGGACAAAAAATCAATAAATGAAATGAACAATAACCACCCCTCCCTCTTATCATGGAGTGAACTCAAAAAGGGAGGTAGAGATGCTTCTAGGTTTATCCAAAACACCATGAATTGATGTAAGACAACTCTTGACATAATGGATTTGGTATAACGTCCGACCAAACCCCAAGCAATATAACTCATTTTCTTTATGTGGGTTGGTTCATTTTAAGTCAAATTCATTAGTCTTTGCCATCCTTTAATCCATTAAGTCCAAGGTGATTGTTATGTCCACTAAGTGAGAAATATGTCAATCGAGAGGTGATTCTCAACATGAAAGAGAGACTACACCGTTGGCAATGAACCTCCGTAGAGATTAAACCATTAAGCGTAAATCGCTAGTTCATGTTTTGAATAACCGTCAACCGATTGAAACAACTCTCAAATGAAAGAGATGAATGGCAAGTTGATTATTAAAATGAGTTCTTAAACATGGAAATGAATTGAAGAAAAGCTTAGAACAATATACTACAAGCTATGTATGTATACTTATGAGACAACAACTAAGATAATCAATGCATGAACTAATTAAACAACTTAGAACAACCCTAAAACAGCCTTCAAGTGATGAAAAATAGTGGCTAAAAATGCATAAAAAGAGCCTAAAAAAATCCAAACAACAAAGAGAGAAAACAAGGCTAGTAAACAAGAATAAGGAGATGTGGCTAACCTCTCCACTTTTGAAACCTCAAAGCATGGCTTTTAGCCTTTTTTAAACTCTGAAAATCAGTGTAGAGAACAAAGAAAAATAGTGTAAAAGTACGGATTTGAGCTATAGGTAAAGGTGTAGAAAGAGCAAACTCTCTCTACCCTTTTGGTAGCTTTTCAAACCCCAAACTTAAACACTTAAAATAGGATCAAAACAATAAGAACTATGCAACAAATGAAAGAAATGAAAGCAAGAGAGAAGATAGCAAGCTTATACCTCTCAAGGGAGTAAGCTTTTTGTTTGTGATCAAACTAAGCTCCAACACACTCTCAAGCTTGAATTATGGTGTTCAAAGCTCAACCAAGGTTCCTAGACCGAGGTATGAAATTGTGCATGATGTATGAATATAGGTTCAAGGTGGTAGGTTAACTCGAAGTGTTGTTTGCACAAGAAGAATGAGAAAAAGAAGCTCTCAAGGTGGTATAATAGCTTTCTTCAAATTCTTCAACCCTCAAAACAAAGATATATGGTTATTTTTATAGAATTTGATCCAGCAATATCATAAATATCTTCAAAAATGGAAAGCTGGCAGCCTCCCGCCCAGAACAGTATTTCTCGCATGCATTCCTCAGTTTTTCTATTTCAGCCTCAACATAGGGTGGCACAAGGTGTAAAAGAGGATTTCTTGGGTATAATCAGTGGGAATATGAGAGGTTTGGGGTTGTTTCGAAGCTTAAACAAGGCTCCTTCGTTGAGACCTCGAACCACACATAATACCACTTTCATCATCAAGTGTACCGGACAAAGCGCTCAAGCCTTAGGGGTGGTCAAAAATGGGGTGTCCACAGTATTGACGTTGCTGAACAGTGAGCATTAAGGATCATGCTTCTTGTATCAATAGTAGAAGCCACAGAAGGTGCAACTTGACTCAGTGTAGGAATCGTAGATAAGGAAGAAGTTCAGACAATTGGAGTTGGGTCAACTGAGAGACAACTCTTAAGACCAATCACTAAATCAAAGGCTGATGGCTCATGAACTGATTATTCATTATCTAAGAACTCATCAAGAAGTCTCGTATCCTCATTGCCAGATGCCAAATCAAAGTCATCATTTGGCAACTATCAAAACAAATTAAAGAGGAGTCAAAAAAATAAAAAATAAAAATAAATATTTGACAAATAATAGGTTCTGTCATTACCGGTACAACATCGGTAGCCAATGGTTGAGAAGTGCTAGGAACGCTGATCAAAAATGACTCCACGTCTTTAAAAGTAGTGGTGTTCCTTCCAACGGTGCCAGTACCAGATTTTCTCCCTAAGTGACACCAATTACGATCACCGTGACTATGGTCCTCGTCTGCTACTCCACCAAGAGTCCCATTAACACTTCCTCGAACCATTTCGTTGGTCTTGGGATTAGAATTTCGCTTAGCAATTGTATTTTTCTTTGCTTTAACCATCTCTTAATTTGGTGAAGCTGAGCACTTGCTCCTTGGGATAGAATTTTCTTTGTTAGAGAAATAGCCTGCATAAAGATGGGACCACCACTCCAAATAAGCCTTAGTAGTGGAACGAGATGGGAAATCAAAATGCACTGGTAACCTCAATACAGAATGGGTACCATCACGAACACAAGAATCCCAATGCTGAATAATGTTCTGTAAACTACCATCCCGAAGATCAACCTTAAGTTTACCAGGGATGGCTTGAATAAAACCAAATTGCCTGCTAAACCTGTAAGGACCGTATGGCTCAATGACCATAGCAGACGAACTTCGCAAAGTCAAATAGCTCAAGCGAATGCTGATGAAATACTCCAAGTCTGAGTTAGAAAGATGACCGTCATCAGCTAATTCCTTGGGATTGCCCTCACTATACGCCAAACGGTGCAAGGTCATATCTTTGCATGATCGAAATAAGTCATTGGCCTCTGACTCCTCAAAATGTTTGCCCATTCTTTCACCAACATATCTCATCATTCGAGGCTTCAGAGCAAATTCAATACTAAACTATGTATTGAAATATTCTGCTAACCAAGCATAAACATAATGGATCGGGAAGATGGCGTCACACTTTCCAGGATCAGAAGAAGAAGCAATTCTATTCAGCCCTTTGTAGATGCTAACAAGTACAAGAATAGCAAGGCTGAATGAATGACTATGAGCCATCATACTAGCAACCTTAAACACCCCAGGTCTAATCAAGTCGCCATCCCCACGGGGTAGAACAAATTTGCACAACCAACAGACAAGGAAAGTTGACAAATAAGTCTCACCCTTTGCCACACCAACAATCCCCAAGTCATTGAAGACTTTGTCCCCTTGCACAGTTTGAGACTGAATTGTGTTAATAATACCAAAGGGTTGCTAGTATCCTTAGGGCGTTGAGTCTTGTTCCTCGAAGCTCGCATGGTTGATTTATGGTACTTGACTTCCCCTTTAAACCAAAATTTAATCCAGCTAGTAATCCTCACCACATTCTTCTTCAACTCCTTACAAAGTCAATAGTAAACAAGAAATAAATATCCACAACTAACATGAAGAAAGAAATTCTTGTCCCTCATATTGCCGGCCAACTCTTGGGCATTTGGCACCACTTCACCGTATATTGCACCCTTAATAGAAAGGCCACCAAGCTGACGCAAATCCCATAATGAGATAGACATTTCACCTATGAAAGTGTGAAGGGTATTAGTAGACGGACACCAAAGCTCACAAAGGCCCGCATAACACCATGTAGTCGGTCATACGAGAACAATGAGGCATAAATTGCATCGTAAATGCCAGCCTATTGTAGTACCTCACGATGTTGCCCCAGTGTATCCTCCAACCACTCCTAATATCTTTCACAAAAAGAAGGTTCTGCTATGGCCTTGAAAATAGTGCCCCATGCCACCTTTTGAGCTCGAACCGCACTCCCAATGGTAGGAAATATACTAAGATCCTCAATGTCTTCATGGTTAGATGACTTTAATAATAAAACCCTAAGTGTGACAAGCCTTCAACCAATTGACATGAAGTCTCACAAGCCCATTGCGCCAAATGAAAAGAACTATCAAGTGGCTCGAACTTTAAGCCCCAAGCACCAAGGAAAGGAGGGCGAATTGGAAGAGTAGTCCCCTCCTCAATAGCGTCACTAGAGTCCTCGAGAATGGTTAAGTATCCCTTCTTGAAAGTCTTGAAGTACACCATCACTGAGTGACAAAGTCAAACAACGTAAAAATAAATATAAATAAATAAAAATGCATGTGTTGTGGAGAGACATATATGATACATGATCATGACATGAGTCAAGACTAATCACCTATGGTCAAATGGGTGGTGGTGGAAGTGTCTACTTCACTAGCCCAATATCCAAGCGGTTAGCTCAATAGGCGCATTTCCTCACATGAGTCAAACTAATCACCTATGGTCGAATAGGTGGTGGTGGAAGCGTCCACTTCACTAGCCCAATATCCAAGCGGCTAGTTCGATAGGCGCATTCCCCCACGTGAGTCAAGCTAATCATCTATGGTCAGATGAGTGGTGGTGGAAGTGTCTACTTCACTAGCCCAACATCCAAACGGCTAGCTTGATAGGCGCATTTCTCCATATAAGTCAAACAAATCACCCATGGTCGAATGGATGGTGGTGGTGGTGGTGGTGGTGGTGGTGGAAGTGTTTACTTCACTAGCCCAATATCCAGGTGCTTAGTTTGATAAGCGCATTCCCCGATGTGAGTCAAACTAATCACCTATGGTCGAATGAGTGGTGGTAGAAGTGTCTACTTCACTAGCCCAATATCCAGGCGGCTAGCTCGATAGGTGCATTTCTCCATATAAGTCAAACTAATCACCTATGGTCTAATGGGTGGTGGTGATGGTGGAAGTGTCTACTTCACTAGCCCAATATCCAAGTGGCTAGATCGATAATCACATTCGCCCATATGAGTCAAGCTAATCACCTATGGTCGGATGGGTGTTGGTGGAAGTGTCTACTTCACTAGCCCAATATCTAGGCGACTAGCTCGATAGGCACATTCTCCCACATAAGTCAAACTAATCACCTATGGTCGAGTGGGTGGTGTTGGTGGAGGAAGTGTCTACTTCACTAGCCCAATATCCAATCGGCTAGCTCGATAGGCGCATCCCCCACATAAGTCAAAATAATCAATTATGGTGAAAGGGTACTGAGATATATTACTCAGTTATTCTTACAAACTCATTATTCTTATGGGCAATAATAAAATGCAATTTGCAAAGAAGGTTTAAAAATTAAAAAAAAAGGTCCAGTGAACTGATACAAATAGTTGGACTACACATATGTAGGCCATCAAGTCATAGTTATTATGCAAAAAAAAAAAAAAAAAGGAGAAGAAGAAGAAGTCCAAGTGCAATGGTGCAAACAAGGCATAGGTATGGTGCATGCACATGTTTGTGCAAACCAGCAGACAAAACGTCAAAGACATTCAAGGTTAGTTATAGTGACATCATGCACACTTATTTACAAAAGAGAAAAAAAAGAAAAAAAAAAAGAAGTTGTTTGTGCTGTTCATGCTCACAAGCAATTAGTGTTTTATATACATATGTATATAATGAATATTATATACATATATATATATATATATATAAAATCTTACCTTGATAGGCACAAGTACCAATCCACACTCTTATGCTGCTGTGCTTGTATACAATGAGGTGTTGAACTTTGATTTTATCAAACAAAGCACAAAGTCAAGCGGCAGTATATGAATGCAATCCCTTATATAAAGAGGCGCTGAACTGTGCTTGTTTTATGTATAGGGGTTGCGCAAACCCTAGCATCCTCCTTATTATTATTTCCATTAAAAAAAAAAAAAAAAAAAAAAAAAAAAAAAACCTCAAGCATGACCAATCTACTTCAAGTCTCACCTTTGATATTAGCAAGCAAGCATCAAACTAGAGTTCTAAGTGAGGGCAATTTATAGACACTTAAATTTTTACGTGTCTTGATCACCGTCTGATTAATCAAAACAAATAAATTTTATTGATTGGTCAAAATTAAGATGGTCAAAATTTTTAAATGGATGTGGGTCCTACTAAAATTATGGATTTTAACCCATTTTAAATTATGGGTCGCATCAAAACAAAAGTGAACCTATTTTGACAATTGGGTCAACCCAAGTGTGGGGCCCACAAAAACATTTTGTCAAAATTTGGTGGAATAATTCAAATTTAAATTCAAATTTGAATGCTAATCATGTCTATAAAATAAGAAGTAAATTGTTATTTTCTTGGAAATTAAAATCAATTTTGGAGTTTCCAAAATTGATCATTCTCTCCTGAGCCTATAAATAGAGGCTCTCACCATGAGGATGGGAACATTCTTTGGCTAATGGTCTTGCAAGCTCCTAAGTAATCTCGAGACTCTGCCAAATTCTCCTCTTAAAATTCTCTCTAAACTTCCTCAAACTTAGAAGAAATGACTATCAAGCACTCCAAACTTGTGCTAATCCTTTCAAATTACAAATACAAATTTGGTTTCTCTTTTCAAAGAGATCATGTCAAGACTCGTTCGAGATCAAGCCGTTCAAGCCCTCTGTAGACGTCCCCGAATGTCCCGTGAGGGAATCCCCCGTTTTGTTTGTTTGGGCTCACTACAGTTCAGGACTCAATGTCACGGTCCTGTATCTAATCTCGCAGAGTGCAATGCGAGACCAATGAATCATCAAAGAGTCCAAATCCGGCAAATCGTTTTTGAAAACAGATTTTTTCGAAAGAAGTGCCAAACATAGACTGCTTTTCCAGATACAGAGTCGCCACCTAAATATTTATTTTGGGGGAATTTAGGAAACCCTGACTCGTTGCCTAAGGCCACATGTCCGTCATCACCAAAGTTGCCTCGGCTCGGGAACTTAGGTACGATTGGGGAAGGTCACTTCGGGAGCACCCCCGCTCGCCCGATCAAAGATCGGCCTCTACTAACCATGATATCAAGTTTTGAAAACATTATGTGTTCTTATTCTGGTTATTGGCCTAGAATTACTATGTGATGCGCACAGCATACAAGTATAGACTGGATCGCCTGAGTTGGAACAAAACATTTCATGTTTGTTTTTTAAAGCGGTTTGCTACTCGCAAGTAGGCTAAAATGCGGATTTTGCCACCCTCAAATGGGCTTAGGAAACATGGTGATTTGCCACTATCTAGTGGGCTTAAAACTCGCAATCAATGAATTGTTCCAATTCAGATAAGCCAACCTTCACCTACAGGCATTCAGGCAGTTATATCACATAAGCAAATAGCCTCATGGTAAGCATGCTATCATGGCAGTCACTCATACGCATGCAAGGATGCTAAAACATAAACACTCACCGAGTACTCCAAGCCAAAACAGAAACTAGTTAGTAATCAATGCATGATCCTAGTTCATGTTAAGATGGCTAATGCAACACATGCAAAATGCAACTAAGATAGGCTCGGCTATTCTAAACATGGCATATGAAATGCAACAGATAACATGTATTCAACTTGGAATTAAAATACAATGCAGTTAGTATGATGCGCCGAGCTCGATGCATGCAATACAGATGAATGAATGCAAGCATGCGAACATATAGATGCTAATTGAAACATGCCCTAAAACTAACCATCATAAGCTGGTAAATAAAAGGGAGAAAGACGTGGGGTTGGAAGACATACATCACACGCACGCACACTTATTACAAAATTGCCCTCCTTGGAGGGTCCGAAAGAATAATACAAATTAAGTAACTAACAAGCTAATTAATTATTACACAACACTTAACTAATTAAATGAAGTAATTAAGCTAAGAAAGCAGTAAAGAGGCCTCGGGAAGAGGGATGAATGCGTGCATGTTCGGTTTCACTCGGAAATCCATCGCCATACTCATGCTGCCTCTGTTTACACTGCTCTGCACTTCTGAAAACTGCACAAGTCTCCAGGATGTTTCTGAACCACCTTCTGAGCACTGTGGAAGGTCACCGGCCAAAAGGCAAGGCCACCGGCCATGGGAAACTGGTCATCAACCATGTGTGAGGCTCTCGGCCAACAATGCATAGCCGGCCAGCACTGAAGATGGCCGACCGGCCATCTCTTCCTGCAGAATCCTGTTTTGCTGCAGCAGAAGGCAAACAGAGCATGGCAATGCATTTTCAAAGCAATGTTTGCACAACCACCCTCCTTATCATGTTTAAGACTCAAAGGAGTATGGTTTTCGACCCTCGGACCATCAATCACGCATTTCAATGCATGATAGACAAAGAAGCCAAGTGTGCAACTCAATATAGAATGAAATGCACAAAACACATAAAGGGCCCCAACCTCTATCATGATTGATCAAGAGGCAAGAGATGCACACACAATGCAAGAAAGCAAGCATGCAAATAACTCAAGTGTGCAACAAATCTAATGCAAGATGAGCGTGTTAACATGCAATATGCAATAGGCATACAACCTAGACATGTGGACATGTATAGCATGCAACAACATGCAAAATGAAACAAGCATGCAAACAACATGGTGAGATGAACTTACACTAACATGGGTAGCTCTCAAGCATGCCAAAATCAGTGGCCAAATGAGATGAGAACAAGGCCCAAGATTCATGCAAACATGCACAATGCAAGGGCTCCAAGCCTAAGGCACAAAATGCAACTCTCCAAGAGCAATGCAAGGATGAAACATGGCATACAATGGTATACATTCCAGCTCTGAAATGGCATACTAAATGATTCCAAAACACTAAAATGCCTCAAGCAATGCATGCAAGGGACCCCAAAACTCAAAGGTAAGCAAGGCTATTACACTACAACCATGCATGGCAAGCACCAATCGACCAACAGGCCTAAAAATAGAACTAAGACAGCCCAAAATATGAACAAAACATGTTTGAAGCATGGCCAAAATGTGCTAGAATGGAGGGCCAAAACAACATGCATTCTAAGCTAGTAAGCATGAGTTACACTACAAGCATATGAAGCATGTGAGGGACTACCAAACCAGCCAAAAACAGAAGCATGGCATGCCAAATGATGGCCAAAAACCCACTGAAACATGACCCATACATGCAAGAATGAGGTGCTACTTTGATAAGCTATGAATGGGATTACTCTACACATGCAAGAGGCAAGTCCAAGGTGACCAAACCAGCCCTAGACAGAGTCTAGGAAGGTCCTAAAAGTCACCAAAAATGGCCTAAAACAAGGCTTGGAAGCATGCAAATATGGGCTCCTTTGTAAGGCCAAAAATGCCAACAAACAAGACAACAAGGAGAGGGGATGGCCCTCTCCTTCTTAGGACCTCAAAACATCATCCCCACCACTGAAATCCAGAGGGATTTCTGGATTTCAGTGGTGAGAAGGCCAATACAAGGTGGTCCCGAAGTTCACAAAAAAGGCACAAAAAAGAGGCCAAACAAGGCCTAAGAGGGGGTAAACAACCCCAAACACAAAAGTGATCTTAAACAAACTTTAAAAGGAGCTCAAAATAAGACTTTTTTCAGTTTATGCCAAAGCCCAAATATGCTTTCAAGTATGGCTAAAAGATGGAGCGAAATAAAGCTTAAAAGAGGGAATAGTGTGTTACCCTTGTAGCTTCAGCAAAACCAGCGGCTTTGAGACCAAAAAAACCAGACCTTCAACCTCTGAAAATGGCCTCCAAGATCCTTAGGTTGATGATGGAGGTGTTAGGTTAAGAGTTGGTGTGCAAAGGGGCCAAGAACTTCACTCTTTCTAAGCCTAAGTGTAGAGACAAAGAGATATATGTGTATGCCTTAGCGAAATTTTTGGAACCCTTCTAAAGGAGAGGGAGGGCCTCTCTTATAGAGGAACAAAGGTCCAAGCTTCTTCAAGAAGCTTGTGCAAAGGTCCAAGCTTCTTGAGGAAGCTAGAACAAAAAGGGTCAAGCTTTTCCTAGAAGCTTAGAGCAAAGGGCCAAGCTTCCCTTGGAAGCTTAGAAGGGTTCAAGCTTCTCTTAGAAGCTTAGAGCAAAGGGTCAAGCTTCTCTAAGAAGCTAAAAAGGGTTCAAGCTTCTTGGAGAAGCTAAAAAAGGTTAAGCTTCTTGGAGAAGCTAGAGCAAAAGTTCAAAAGGTTCAAGCTTCCTCAAGAAGCTAAAAACCAAGGGTTCAAAAGATTCAAGCTTCCTCAAGAAGCTAAAACAAAGGTTCAAAAGGTTCAAGCTTCCTCAAGAAGCTAAAAACCAAGAGTCCCGGCCAGAAAAAGTGACTGATCGACCAAAACAAGGGGCCGGCCGACCAAAAACATTGCCGACCGGCCAACACTTTTGGCCGGTAGAAAGAAAACAGGGCCGGTGGCCTCAAGCCATGGCTGTGAGGTGTAGGGATGGCCAACAAGCCATTCCCTACCCTCAGAAGCAAAAACACAAGTGTTTGGTGCATAACCAAACACAAAGCAAACAAGTCGAGAGGTCTTGAGGCAAGGTGTGCGACCGAAACCTCCGAGAACTCAAAACGAACACGAACATGAATAATCATCGAGTATTCAAACGGTGACGTCCAAGTCTTGAGGACGGTCAAAAATGGGGTGTCTACACCCTCGATCAAGCCTTTCTTCTCCAAGTTTCTCCTTTAGAAGACTTGAAATCCATTAACTTGTTCGATTCAACAACAAGCTTTTACAGCCGTTGAATTACGCCCATTTCGGAGATCGAATCAGAGGATTTGTTCTTTTGTAATAGAGCAAACCACAGAGAATTGTACCCATTTATTATAATCAATAAAATTAATTATTTGTGCATTTATTTCGCATCTTAATTGCAAGATACGAAATTTGTGTTTACAATAACATATCCAACTCATAAAACATAGACAACCCACCATATATACGTACATAAACAAAAGTGATAATATTACCACATTCTACACTGTACCAGTTACAAAACAAAACGATCACATAATAATTACGACCGTCTATCCTCCAGTCACGAAACAAGGTAACCGAAACTAACTACCCAAAACAGTTACAAGAAGACAACTAAGTTTACCCCTGCCACGAGGGTCATAAACCGGCAATAAGACTCTATCATACAAGGGTCATAAACCAGCAATAACGGTTCCCTAGAAGATAAATTAAAAAAAAAAAAAAATCACCACTCGAGGTGCACACCGTAACCCTTTGACAATAACAATCAATAATAACATGATGCGAAGACAACCAGTCCATGCCCAAAATATTATACGTAGAGTATCATTTCCTCAAAATTCATTTGAACATTTAAGAAAACTTTTTGCCATAATTATTATCTTCATCATCAGAAAAAATCATAAGTCTTCTTTGAAAACAAGTATACTTAAGAAATAACATCATTTTAAATTTATTAATCTAATTCCAAGACATTCCTCATTTCATTTCCATTTTACAATTCACAAATATTATAACTCTATGACATTAAAGTCCAATTTCCCCTTCTATTCAAAAACAACTGTCGTACACTCTATTTCCACTTGTCTATCCGTTACATCACATCAACATTTCTATCCTCAATAGTAATTCAACTTAAATCAAGAATATAAACCTCCTTTCAATTCAATTTCTCAAATATTTTCAATTGATTTCAAATCCGTCCTTCAAATAAACATTTGCTTTCAATTTACGAAATAATCCTCAACCTGGTTGAAAACCCGCTTTAGACCAAAATTTTGAATCTAGGGTTTTTAAGAAAATCAGAGCTTTTTCACATCTTTTTCACAAAATCTCCCAATCATCATAAATTACTCATCAATTCATCAAAATACTCCAAATGTTTCAAACTTGAGCAAAAGCCCATTTCTCACTTTTATATATTTCAAAACAAAATTTCAACTCACACATAACTATAACCATGAAGACACCACATAAACACACCAAATCATAGATATACAAGGATAAAGGTATTCCTACTTTGTTCTTTTATCCTTTCATTTCCTAAAACATCTTATTAAGAAGACTCATCATTTACAAGATTAAAGGATTCATCCCTCATAAAATCATTCTTCATAAGTTCACACAAGATTCTTCATTTTTACTTAAACTTCCAACCCAATTATACCACAATTACTATAAGTCCACAATCCTTAACTCTAATTGATGTTACTATTATTCGAAAAAATAAAACTCATAATCTTCACTCATGGTTACCAAACAACCTAGTGAGCTTATCATCATCAATCCCTTACCCAATTACCATTTCATTTTTCATTCTTTCCAAGTAATTTCTATATGCATTTCTTCTCCATATAACATCACATAACAAATTGTAATTTCATAAATTCATTATGAGTCATACACATTATCGCTGACTTGACACATTTCTCAACACATCTTATCACAACAATTCTATATATTTCCATATCACAAAACACGTAGTTTCACTCCACATAAGCAAGTAATCACATAAACACATACGGATTACTCCTTTACGATGGAATTTGCCCCACAAAATACCAAGAATTCTTAGTAGAATGAGTATTGATCAAGTATCCTTCTACTAAGACCACAAGGAATTTAATAGGTGCAGATCACATCCCAAAAGTTCAATCTCATACCCATCTAATCATATAAGCATGTTATCACATAACACCTAAAGAATAGAATATCTCTTAATCAAGCGAAATGAATCCATTGTGGATAAACAACCACGAGCCCCAACTATTCAAACCCGGTAGCTCTAATACCAAGTTATCATGCCCCGAAAATTTATACAATCTAAATTCATCAACTTCCATTGTTTAATGTAAACGGAATTAAGTCCCCATATTAACATCATTGTCAAATCTCCAACATTTGTATTCATAACCATCAAGAGATTTATAAAATCATATTCCATATGCGAATATACATTCAACATCCCTAGTATATGAATCTATAGCATATGGCACACTAAATCAAATACAAATAAATGCCCTCAAGGGCTATAAATTTCACGGCTTATGCCTGGTTACACAAAAATAGTTTTCGAACCCATATATATAAAGCCCTTGGCTTATCAAAATAATTACAACAATGAAAAGAGCATTGTGCTCTCAAAACATATTCCATGCCTCTAACTCGACGGGATCACCATATCATTTCCTGCACAAAACCCAGTAGAAAAATCTTAACAAAGTATATACATTTTATACAATCTCATGGGATGAATGCATATGCCATGCCATGTTCAAAAACATACATTTCTACCTTTTGAAAAATTTTGTGCACAATGCAATCTTAAGAATTCAGTAATTTGATACTTTCAATATAGTTTACAGGGGCAGTAAATAAGACTCAGGTAATCCCTAAGTTGGTGTTTTCAAGTAGGCATAACAAACACTACCAAATCCCCACTTCACCAGTTGCTAACCGGAAGACACGTGGTACCTCATTCGCACGTGTTTTCGGTATTTCACCATGGACACTCAGGCCAACTTAACCAATACCAACTACACCCCCTATCCGGATTTACCAACGTATTTGCCCAAAAAAAAAACAAATCAATATGATCTCGTTTCAAAAAACAATTTCCTTTCTCAAAACAATACCTTTTTTCATTGCAATATTCAAAATCCATTGCATTAATGACAAAATAGTATGGCAATACAAATGTCCAACACAATAATAAAGTTCCATTTAAACATCTCAACAATACCAATTCGAAAGGTGATGATAATTAAATCAAGTGCCAATGCAATATATTTCTATATCAATGCCTTGAAATTTCTCAATTCATCCACACAATTCTCCATTGTAATCAAATTCCACATCTCTTATCAATATAACATCATAGTATTTTTTGTTTCTTTCCAAGAGATAGTATAACAATAATAACATTCATGAATTCTTCACATGTTAAACATCATTTTTAACATTTGTTCTTCCACAATAACAACCACAAGCTCAAGCTTTTCAAATTCTACAATTTCTCATTTTCTCATGAAACCTCTTCATTTAATACAACTATAGAATTTCCTCTATCATTTACTCACATGGTAAATTATCAAGCATCAATTTGCCAGTCTCACAACTTTTTCCCAAAATCCCTAAATTCTAGGATTTTTATCAAAACAAAGTTTTTGTTCCATTTTCGAAAAGGTTTTTCCAAAACAACACCCACACCTTATAACATACTCATTTTCTCAAAAGTTTTGGAAAAAATAGATGAAATCAACTCCGAACATCCTCTAGGGTGCGACAACCCAAAATCATAACACAAAACATGATAAAATACTTAAAAACATATATAAACTTGCAAAAATGTATATATAACTCAAGGATTATCCCTACCTCAAGCTTTGGAGATAAAGAGGATGAAACCCTAGAAATCAAAATCGACAAAAATACGATCCAATCGGTTATAAACATAGCCCTTGTCGCCCCCTTTGATTTGGTGTAAGAAGCCCCCTTAAACTCTTGAAGATTTGAGCTAAATCTTAGAGAGAAGTTGGATTTTTAGTGTGTTTTAGAGAGAAGTGAGAGAATAGATGGATATATATATATATATATAGAGAGAGAGAGAGAGAGAAAAGAAAAAAAAAAGAAAATCTAAACCAAAACTACTTTTGGCACCCGAAATCTGCCCGAGTAGTTTGAATTCCGCATGAGCAGAATTCCCAATACGCACGAGTGGAAATATCATCCTCATAGGTGGATTGTTCCAAAAAGCTACCTAGAAAATTCTACCAAAATCCGCTCAAGCGGGACCCAAATTCCACACAAGCGGTTTGCCTAAAAGCTCAAAAAATGATTTTGCAAACCAAGGCAAGTTCCAATGCCCAAAACTCAAAGTTTTCAACACAGAGAAGTTAAGAAAGGTTAAGTAACTGTACAAAGAAATTTCAATGACTTGAAATGATGAACAAAACACCGAAAGAAGTGCATATTGCTCTACCACACAATACTATTCAAGCCCAAAACCCCGGGACATCACAATCTACACTTTAGACTTGTTGATGTCGCATTCCCTCTTCACCCTACTGCTATCACCTTCTCCTTGACTATACCACACTTAGCTATGAATTCTGAAGAAAAAAATTGGGACATAATCAATTAGGAAATAACAAACATTAACTAACCTTTAATATCTCTAACATAAGAATTTAAAAGTGCTGCGGTGATCTATTGCATGAAATAATATTTTGAGCAATAAATAAGTTTTATATAGTGTGAAAAAAATATTGGTGATTGTATACCAACTAGGATTTTGTGTAGAGAGAATAGATTGGAGAAAAAAGAGAAGAAATGATGAATTCTGATATCTCCTTTAAAATTTTTGTAAGAGATAATAGGTTTGGACAAATTAAGAAATTGAATAATTAATATTTTTATAATGATTACATTAATGAGTTAGTCAATAGCATTTTTTTAAATTATTTTTTAATTCAAAAATTCAGTTGGAAGTTTTGGAGCTCCCACAAGACTCCTCACGAAAAGTCACTTTGCTTTAATATATAGTATAGATTATCATTGTCAGATTAATTTAATTTTTCAGCAAATTACAGAAATATTTGAAAGTTTAAGTCTTGTAATAAAATAAATTTTTATTTAATTTTATCAATTTAAATTCTAATATTTTTGTCATCATACTAAATACAAGGTTCAAACCTTAATTTGTTTTTATTTTTATTTTTTTGTAATTTTTTTATGACCGGGTATCTGGGTCAACTTACATGCACCTTGACTAATTCCGGGATCAATGCAAAGTGCCTCCTCCACATAGATCGGGTAAATCTTAGGTGTGAACTCAAGAGGTTGACAAGACTTAGCGGGAGTTGAATCTGAGACTTGAAGGGAGTACACCCTTAGGTCTCAAACGGCACCCATTAAACTAACCCTTTAAATTTTTTTTGAAATTATTTTTTTTTTTATAAATTATATAAGCAAAAGGTCTTATAAAATTTTGATATCATGATTAAATTTGAATTTGAGAAAGCATCTTTTTAAAATTCTTTGGATCATTAGTCATGCCTTGAATTATTTGAGATTCGATTGGCTAGCTGCCTACCAAATTCATACAATTGTCCATATTAAATTATTAACCATTTGATCTATTGCCAAACGCAACACAATTATTTTTTAATGTGATTTCAATTAGAAGAACTTAGCGGAAGAAGCACGCAAATTGTTTATATTAATATATCTATTCCATAGATGTCTAAACTAACCTTTAAACTTTCTTTTATTATAAATTTTGATAACAACTATATTAATAACATTTATTAATAAATTTGAAATAATTATATATTTTATGAGTAATAAAATTATATAATGATTTTTAAAATGGGTGAAACACTAATAAATCTCAAAATATGATCTTGTGAATTATTTAATCATCTATTTTTTTATGAATCCAAATGTCCTATTAAAGTAGAATTATACAAAATGATAGTCACTTATATGTTTGGGTTTAATTTTTGAGAGATAAAAGTAGATTTCTCTAAATTTAAAATTACTGTGAGACCCAAAAAAATCTTCTCACATGGATTGTTGAAGAGATTTAACAAAGAGATGAACTTGACCCCTATAGATTTGCAAAGATGAATATAGTCGGCGCCACCCAACCGGGGTTGCCGGCCGAGGACACTCCAATGATAAAATTAGCAATTTGAATCAAAGAAAGAAGATGAAGAAATGAATAGTGTATATGTGTTGTGTTGTGTTGCAGACAGATGAGGCATACCTCAATTCTATGGAATGCCTTCCTTTTATAGATGGGGGATGTGATATTTACTTGGTAGATATTTGTTTGGTGGACTTTCTTGTTGGTCTTGGCCCATTCTTACAACTTGTTTGGGTTGAACCCAAATGAGTTGATATTTTTTCTAGGCTTCCACAATTGTCCCAAAACTTTTATTGTCTTCGGTAGAAAGAATGAGAGTTTTTATTATTGAGTTATGTTGTTCAAATAGATGTTAGGTCTCTTGATAAAAAATACATTTAATAAATTAATAAAATGAATGAATAAATGACTGTATGACTGCATGTATGCATGAATTTATGTATAAATAGAATATTAGGGTTTTGCTCCGAATTCGGAGGCTTTTGCTAATGGCGCTCCATGCCAAGCACGGAGATTGCTCCGTATTCGGAGGCTTTTTGTTGATGGTGCTCTGTGTTGAGCACGGAGATTGATTGCTTCATATTCAGAGGATTTTGTTGATGGCGCTCCGAGCCGAGCACGAAGATTGCTTTGTATTTGTACTCTTTTGTTGAATGTAAGTGACGATCAATTTCAAACGTTGCAACGATTTTGAATAGTATACCTTGTGTCATTAATTGCCTGTACCAAATGATATAGACTTGTTAATCATAAAAAAGTGAAAATCCAATAAATTGATATCAATAGGAGAATTTATGCAGATGTGTAGAGTTTCAGAGCCGAAGTAATCTCTCATTTTGCCATGGCAAAGATAAAAAGAGAATTAAAAAATTATCACCCACTGGCAGCTCTAGTTGACTATAAAGCATTGGACTACTCGAGAAATTACATTATCATGCTTCTATGTGCACGGCTTATCAATGTCGTGAAATTGCATTATCATGCTTCTATGTGCGCAGTTGATCAATGTTGATGTAGCGAAGTTGCTAAGACACCTTTGTTGTGTTAATTGCACATTGTGTACACCCATTGCTTTCAAATGATATGTATTATTTGGAAGGAATTTGAAATGGACTAGCCAAAATTGCCCTATTGCGCATTTTTCTAGGCGGGTTTGGCGTTGGAGAGAAATGATTCGGGCTATCAAGTGGATGGGAAATCACCAAATATTTGTTAGTTGTTAAGATCTACAAATTTGTTGTATGGAATTTGCAAAATCGGATTGTACGGATGTGTGCGGAATGCTCCAAAATGACTGGAAACAACTATTGGATCATTGTGATTAGACTTCAGACGGCGTAGATTTCATGCTGCAGAGCCGAAAATAAAAGAAATCCAAGTTGTAGGCCCTGCTCCAGTTGGCGGTATACGGCTAAGGTGATTAATGAAAGATCAGCAAAGATGGATGATTGTGGCCTAGCTCCATAAGCTTGCTGTTGAAATTGTATGTCCATCGGCTATCATCTGACTGTTGATCTATCATTTGACGTCCCCAATTTGCCAATTTATTGATCCCAATGTAAGACTCGGAATTTGCAAAATTAGACTCCAAAATGGATTCTACACGGCGAAAAACTTGAGAGTAGGCATCCCTGAAGTTATCAAACCACCCAATTAACCCGAACACGCTAAGATGCAACGGTGCACTTTGCGCTAACAAGCGCACGATAAATCCTTATGTCATCTTCTTCATGAAACACATCATGAAAGGCAGAATTTTTTATATTCAAACACTTGACTTTGAGCCCTTGTAGCCCCCTCATTTTAAATCCCATTCACCTCATTTTTGCGAGTTGGATTCATCTCTTAGCCTAGTATTCATTCTATCTGTACGGGAAAGAGATATACCTTCTCGTATAATCCTGTTGATCAAGTCTGCGTTCCTCCGTACGACGTCGCTTGGTCACCTGAAAACACAAACGTGAGCTGGCCAGCGGGTGTGTGCCGGAAACCTCTCCGATGCCTAAGTCAGAAAGCAAGACAAGTAGGCAAAAGCTCAACGTAATCAGGGAGCAAAAGTTGCATTACCTCTTCAAAGGTGATATGGGTGAGCTTTTATAGGTTTCGTGTGGCACAATCCTAGTAGGACTCTTACTCCTCCATGTAGAGTCCTTCTAGGATTCATACTCCTGGAAGATAATGCTTATCCTCCAACACCCCCCTCACTGCTTGAACCAAGTGGGATGGTTTTACCACGGCCGGACTCCAATACGGCCGAAGTAACCTCTAGTTCGGCCCTTACTTTTCTTACCTCGGCTTCCCTATGCTACGACCGAACTAATCACGACCGAACAACAGTTACCTCGGCTCCACTTTCCTTTCCCCTACCTCAGCCTCGTATGCAAAGGCCGAGCTATCCATAGAAGAATTAAGCCGAGCTACCACTTGCTCAGGTCCTAAAGCAGGTCCAATAATACCTCGGTCTGAACAACATGACCGAGCTAACCCAAACAACCTGCGACCGAACTAAATTCAAGAACTCACTCCGGTGGAAATTCTTTACTTCGGACCGGACTACATTTGTCCGGGGCCCATCTTCTCAGCCTCTTCAATTCGGACCATAGACCGGCCCACTATCGTAGCTCGGCCCAACTTAAAAATAAATTACCCTCTCAATTGCCCTTAATTCATCTGCGCAGCATGATAGGGTTACTTGTCTGTAAACCGAGCTAAAGTTTTTAGCTTATCCAGCCGAGCTACAAACCTTTAGTTATTCCGGCCGAGCTGAAAACCTTTTAGCTTCCCAGCCGCGCTAAAAAATTATTTAGCTTTTCCAGCCGAGCTAAACTTAGGCCGAGCTATGCACGTCCGGTCAAACGTCTCTTCAATCTGCAGCAACTGAATCGTTTAGTATTCTAATGACAACTGGCAGGTTCTTACTGGTATCCACAGCTGTAACGCCGCCCCGTACTTCGTAAGTTTTGAACAGTTCCCGCCTTTTTTGCCTTTTTACACAAACGAACCAAATCATTTTGAATCTCACTCTACTCGACTCTTCTTCTCTCTGTGCTCCTGCCATTCCAACCACTAAGCTTCCTGAATCCGTGTTCTTCATTGCTACTGTGCCGTGCTCCCATCTCTACCTTCCTTTTGTCTGGTAAGTATCAATACTCTGTTCTTTTTCTTTCCTTTGCTTTCATTCCACAGCTTCAGTTTTGTGTTTTTACGAAACACTTTCTTTTTGTGCTTTCTGGGAAAAATTTTCATAAGAACACTCTGAATATATGATGTAACCTGTAGAACATAGCTTAGATCTAAAAACATGTCCCAACCGAACTAGGAAGCTGTTTTCGCTTATGTATAGCTTTAGGTAGACTGGAACCGAGCTAGAACTTGTACACTCACAATAATTTTAATAGGCCACCACCTGATTCACACTAGCCAAAATGAAAACACCGAACTAGAATATCGGCACTTGACCGAGCTAAGCCTTGGGGGCTAAGCTAGCTTTCGCAGTTCCTAAACCGAACTCAACAAGCTGCCCCTTGACGCTTAACCGAAGTAAGAAGAACCATAGTCAGAACCGAGATAACCAAGCTTCTTGCCAAACCGAGATAACAACCACCTTGTTTAAACCGAGGTAGATCCTATTAGCACCCTAAGGAACCGAAGTAAGGCATCCTTTTCTTGCTTTGTTTTTGCAGCACGGTCAATGATCTGTGCTTGACCCCTTTGTTCTTCCACTTTGCAGACTTTAGGTTGCCCAAGCCACTCTCTTTGAAGGCTCGACCGAGCTACTGAGCATAACTCCTTCAGCCGAAGTAATTTATTCCTTATTTATCCGATAAATGGGGAAGTACAGATTCCTAGTAGAAACCCTAGGCGGCTTAGCCAAATTCAGAAAAGATTACAACATTCCAGCCGATGTAAATCTCACCCTAGCCGAACAAGATGTTGACCCATGGGGCAACAATGGTTTTGTTCCCTTTACCCTCCAATCAATAATAGAGACCGGACTTAGGTTCCCGGTCCAACCCTTAATTTGTGAATTCTTAAGGCAAACCAGACTATGCCCAACCCAACTATCCACCAATACATACCGAATAATAATGGGTATAGCCGCACTGAACCACAAAACCTATCTCAACTAGGTTTGGCCGAGATACTACCAATATTCCATAGGTTCTAAGAACGAAGGCTGGTGTTACCTAGAGTACGCCGTGGCCGAGAAAAAATAGTAAAACTGTCCGAGAACTACACCATATTCCATTGAGAACGAAGGGTGTACTATAAGATACGCCGTGGCCGAGAAAAATAGTAAAACATACACCGGACAAAGACTTAAACGACGATGACTTCTTTTGGGTTTCTGGAAATTTTGAGGACCACCAGGCCCAGATTCCTGGCTGGGCTATAAACTGGAACAAAGGAATTCCTGGTACACTTACTTCGGTTATATTTCACACTTTCCTCTATTTCGGCTTTCTCTACTAAACCGAACTAACAGTTCACTTTCTTTTGCAGATAAAGCCCATCTTCTATCGAACTACGGCTATCCAAACCTTGGTGTTCTGCGCGCCACACTGCGAGTAAAGGAGAGAAGCTGGGCAAAACTCCTGAATTTCGAGCCGACCTACCGATACTCCGGTCGCCGAAAAGCAAGAGTGACCGACTTCCTACTCGAAAACGCTCCTGAACCGGACCCGTCCTTGCCTCCGATCATCCTAGTGCCACTTACCGCCGAACAAGAAATGGCAAAGAAGAACAGACTGAAGGCCATGCTTACTGCAACAACCAGAGTCGAGGTGCCACAACCCGGTCAGGCAACCGAGACCGTGGTAGCACTCCCTTCTCAACAGCCATCCTCGTCTCGTCCAGGCAAGCGCGCCCGGACTAGCCAAACCGAGCGTCGCCTTGCTGATGAGGATGAGACCGTTTTGCCACCCAGCCTTCCTCCAAGCCCTCAACAAAGCCATCAACCCGATCATTCTAACCGAGCTACCAGCTCTAAATGGGTCCCCGAACTGTCCTTCAACAACCGAGATATCTCGGTTTCTGATTCCGTTGTCACCGAGAAGGACCATCTGATGGCCTTCAATCTTGCCAAAAGTGTGTGCCTTCCAAAGGATATGGAGCACCACTATAAGCAACTTAACACCGAACTGAAGTCCATACGGTCTTTAACCAAGTCAATGATTCTGGTACATAGCTTTCTTCTTTTTACGTATTCTTTCCAACTTTCATTTCGGCTGACAGTAAATTCACTACTCCTTTGCAGGCCATACAAAAGAACCACGTTACCCACAGGAAAGTGATGGAACTAAGGAGAAATACCAAGGAGGCCATGGCAGAGGCCGAAGCTAAAACGGCCGAGCTGGAGGAGGTAAAAAAGCAACTGGCCGAGCTACATGGCGAGAACGAACGATTGACCGAGCTTGCCAATTCGGTCGAGGCCGAAAAGCTGAAGGTTGCAAACGAGGCAAAAGATAAATACCTGCGCCTCTTGCCAAACTTGAGAAGAAAAAGGACACCGAGATAAAGCAACTGAAGGCCGAAGTGAAGGAAGCGCAAAACGAGGCTTTAAGGAAGCCGAAGACGCATATACCCTTCAATGCGATGCAGCCAAGGATCTCTTTTTTCAAGTGTGGCTGGAGGACTGCGGTGGAGAAGTTCGGTTGTACGCCCGACACCGAGGTATACGACGTCCACCGTACTCCATTCCAGCTTCACTTTCACAATATGCTGCCGATCTCCAAAGGCAGTTCCTGGAAGGGTCTGATGAAGATGATGATTCTGAAGATGAGGAGCCGACCCTGACCCCGGCCGTCAACGAACAACCCAGCAATCAGGCAGCTCGGTTAGAGCCAGTAATTGAAGACTTGACTAATGAGATACCGGCTGAAACCGTGCTGCCGGTTGACACCACGGTCCAAACCGAGCTTCCTCCTCAAACCGGACTCCAGACAAATGCTGGGGATGAATTTGATGCTGAACTCGATGCGCTTCTTCGTTGATTTTGTTCTTTCTTTTGTTTTTTTGAACTGTGTAACCGAGCTACGGCCCCCAATTGTACTTGCTTGTTTCTTCAATGAAAAAATCTACTCTTGTTTCGGTTTTGTGTATGTATGCCTGTACTTGTAATGAATTTTTCCATGAACTTATTTGCACAACTATGATCTCGGTTTTAGCTATCTAACTTACTAGCCCACCACTCTTCAGCCGGTATAACTTACTTCGGCTGAAGAGTACAAAGTGTTGGTTTATCCAGCCAACCACTCTTCAGCCGATATAACTTACTTCGGCTGAAGAGTGCAAAGAGTTGGTTTAATCCAGCCAACCACCCTTCAGCCGATATAACTTACTTCGGCTGAAGAGTACAAAGAGTTGGTTTAATCCAGCCAACCTCTTCAGCCATACCTTACTTTGGCTGAAGAGAAAAAGTTGGTTTAATCCAGCCAACCTCTAAGTTGGTTTTTCCAGCCAATTAGAATAAAGTGTTTGGTTATTCCGACCAAACGTCCTGCAGCCTGGATCCTATCCTGGGCTTAGGAGGGTGTTGGTTTAATCCAGCCAACCTCTAAGTTGGTTTTTCCAGCCAACTTAGAATAAAGTGTTTTGGTTATTCCGACCTAAACGTCCTGCAGCCTGGATCCTGATCCTGGGCTTAGGAAGGGTCATAGTTGGTTATTCCGGCCAACTATGTTTACAATGCTACTATCTCTAAAGCTACTGTCTACTGAAAACAATTATACTGAAAAAGAATCGATTGTTTTATTGAGAAAGTAAAAAATTACACATACTTAAAAGGAAAAAAGCTAAAAATAAAACAACTTGAGATTTGCTGTGTTCCATGGCCTGGGAATTGCTTTGCCGTCCTCATCTTCCAAGTGGTATGCCCCTTTGCCTGCTAATCCGACCACTTTGTAAGGTCCTTCCCAGTTAGGTCCTAGCTTGCCATCTCCTGGAACCAAGGTATTTCCCATCACTTTGCGCAGTACCCAATCTCCGATCTTGAATTGCCTTGGATGCACTGTTTTGTTATACTTTCTGGACAACTCTTGTTGGTAGGAGGCGATGTGAACTAATGCTCTGTCTCTTCTTTCTTCCGCAAGGTCAAGTTCCAATGCTATGGCTTCGCCATTTAAGTCTGGATCAAAGTTTTCGCTTCGAATTGTGGGGAGGCCAACTTCTAATGGGATGACTGCTTCCATGCCATAAGCTAAGGAGAATGGTGTTTCTCCTGTTGATCGTCGAGGCGTGGTGCGGTAAGCCCATAAAACATGGGGGAGCTCTTCTGCCCACTTGCCTTTGGCTCTTCTAACCTTTTCTTCAATCCATCCAAGACTACCTTGTTTGACGCCTCTGCTTGTCCATTTGCTTGGGGATATGCCGGTGTGAATTGTAGAACTCTATCTTGTATCTTCACAAAAGCCTCTGAAAATCCTACCATCGAATTGAGTGCCGTTGTCTGAGATCAGTGCCTTTGGTATGCCAAATCGAGTGATGATATTCTGCCAGACAAACTTCTTCACATCTTTTTCCTTGATTGACGCCAAGGCTTCTGCTTCTACCCACTTTGTAAAGTAGTCGGTTGCGGCAAGAAAGAACTTCCTGTTGCCTGGAGCTGTTGGAAGTGGGCCTACTATGTCCAATCCCCACATTGCGAAAGGCCATGGACTGGTTAGAGGTAGAAGTTCTCTGGCAGGTTGGTGTATTTGGTGTGCGAATTTTTGACACTTTTCGCATTTTTTAACATACTTCTCTGAATCCGCTTGCATGTATGGCCACCAATATCCTTGTGAAATTGCTCTATATGCCAGTGATCTTCCTCCTTGATGGCTACCGCATACCTCCTCATGTATTTCGAATAGGAATGCTTCCACTTTGCTGGGGTGAACACACTTTAAGTAAGGTCCTGAGAACGACTTCTTGTATAATGCCAAGGATGGAGAGAGCCAAAATCGCTGCGACTTTGCTCTTATTCTGTTGGCTTCTTTCTTCTCTTCTGGTAGGTGCCGTCTTTCAGGAACAGTATGATGGGATCCATCCAGAAGGGCCTAATTCGCGCAACATACCTCTTCTGCTTCTGGGTCTTCAATGCTTGGTCTAGGCAGATAGTCGATTAGTAGTGGGTGAGGAATGGAGGTGTCTGCCATTGAGGCGAAGCCTGCTAGTTCGTCTGCTCTGCTGTTTTCCTCTCTGCCGATCTGTTCTATCCTCACCACTTCAAACTTCTTTATCTCTGTTCTGACCAACTTGGTACTTGGCCATTCTATCATCCTTTGCCTCGTAGTCGCCAGATATTTGGTTTACCACCAACTGTGAGTCGCTGTAAACCATTAGCTCGGTGGCCTTCATGTAGAATGCTGACTTGAGGCCTGCCAGAAGCGCTTCATACTCCGCTTCATTGTTTGATGCTGGGAAGCCAAGGTTGATTGCCTGCTCCACAACTAGGCCGTCTGGAGAGATGAGGACTATGCCAAGTCCTGCTCCATGCCGGTTGGATGCTCCATCCACGAAGAGTTTCCACATCTCTCCAACGAACAATTTCCAGCAGGTGGAGGGATCGGATGATGCCTTGGGATCTTCCTTGCTGCAGGTGTCTTCTTCAGAGTCCATGCTCGTTGTCTGCCCCTTGCTTTCTGTTTGCACCAAGTCTTTATTTGTTGGCGAGTCCTGACTTGGTGTAGCATGGTCTGTTTCTTTCTTCCTTTCTTTACTCTGGTCTGCCGTGGGGCCTGACTGAGTAACCAGTACTAGGGGTTGCGTTATTCCGACGTCAACTTCCATCCCTAGTTCGGTTGTTTCAGTTAGGTCGACTGGGCAGATGTGATGACTTCCTGGTGTGAATTCTGCGACAAAATCTGCCAATGCTTGTGCTTTTATTGCGGTCCTAGGTTGGAACTTGATGTCGTATTGTCCCAACTCTACTGCCCACTTCAGAATTCGCCTAGAGAAGTTTGCTCTTTCAAATAAAGCCTTTAATGGGAAGGCTGTGAGAACAACTATGGTGTGGGCGTGAAAGTAGTGCGACAACTTTCTTGAGGCCATCATCAAGGCCAATGCCAGTTTCTCCAGTGGCAAGTACCTTGTTTCGGCTCCCAGTAATGTCTTGCTGACATAATAGATGGGATGTTGGATTCCTTCTGCGCGGACCAACACTGCGCTGATTGCATGCTGGGAAACTGCGAGGTACAAGAACAGTTCTTCTCCAGGAATTGGGGTTACAAGTAGTGGTGGAGAAGACATGTATTCCTTCAAGCTTTCCAGAGCTTGGTCGCATTCGTCGTCCCATTCAAACTTGGCTTTCAGAGCATGGAAGAATGGTCGTAGTCTATCTGACGACCGGCTTATGAACGATTGAGCGCAGCGGCCATGCCGGTGAGATGCTGCACTTCTTTGACTGAGTTTGGTCTCTCCAGATCCTGAATGGCCTTGATCTGGGAGGGGTCTGCCTCTATACCCGGTTGGTCACCAGGAAGCCCAGGAATTTGCCAGATCCTACTCCGAATGCACACTTCGACGCGTTGAGGCGTAACTTATGCTTTTTCAGGATCTCAAACATCTCACCTAGGTCTTTAAGTGGTCATTCTCATCCTTGCTTTTGACCACCATATCGTCGATGTAAGCCTCCATTGTTCTGCCTAACAATGGTTCAAACATCTTGGTGACCATTCTCTGGAATGTCGCCCCGCGTTCTTTAGGCCAAAGGGCATGACCTTGTAGCAGTATAGTCCTCTTGGAGTGGGAAGGACGTACCTCCTGGTCTGGTTCGTGCATGGCAATTTGGTGGTAGCCTCTGTATGCGTCCAGAAAACTAAGTCGGTTGTGCCCTGCCGTTAAGTCTACCAGTTGATCTATCCTTGGTAGAGGAAAGCTATCTTTTGGGCACGCCTTGTTGACCGTTTTGTAGTCGACGCAAACACGCCACTTGCCATTCTTCTTTGGCACTACGACCTGCACCTCTCTAATTGCCCCTGCCTCCAGCAGGTTTCCTACTTCTTCTGCCACTATTTCGGCGTGGTGGAGTGCCGATCTGCGGGTGCGCTGAATGATTGGTCTGGCAGAAGGGTGGACATTGAGTTGGTGACATATGAAGTTGGGATCAATGCCTGGCATGTCGTATGGGGTCCAGGCGAACACTTCGATGTTGGAGGTCAAAAATTCCAAGACCTCCAATCTCTCAATGCTGGACAACGACGAACCAAGCAAAAAGAACTTATCCGGGTTCTTTTCATCTATTCTGACCTCCACCAAGTCCTCCACTGCTTTCTGACTAGCCGCTTTGCCAACATCTGCGAATAGTTCATTACTCTCTGGTTCCTCCACCGAATGTACATATCCTTTGGCAGCGCGGCTGCCGTTTACTGTGACAAAGCACTGCTTCGACATGATCTGATCTCCATATACTTCTTCTATTACTCCGGTGTCGTTGGGAAATCGCATCACTTGGTGGTAGGAGGACGCCACCGAGCGCATGGCATGCAGCCATGTTCTGCCCAAGATAATGTTGTAGGTGGAGGGGACCTTTAACACCCAGAACTCCACTTGTTTCGTCACACTCCCTGCTCTGACTGGGAGGATAATTTTGCCGACGGGCCATTCTGGCATGGAGTTGAATCCGATAAGGGGAGATACGGCAGGCGCCAAGTCTTTATCTTGCAACTTTAGTTGTTTGAAGGTTTCATAGTACATGATTTCACACGAACTACCTTGGTCAATCAGAATCCGCTTGACGTCAAAATCCTTGACTCGGAGAGTGACGACCAAGGCATCGTTGTGAGGGCAATAAATCCTTGCCAAGTCTTTATCCGAAAAAGACATGACATTTGTGGCCTCTGTCTTCCCCTTTTTGACGACTGGTTGGGCACTTAGCACCTCTCTGAAGTGCTCAGCCTTTTTGATTGAACCTCTGAGCTCGCATACACGCTCAGGTTCAAAGACTCCATGTATTACGTTGATGACGCCTTGAGGTGGGGCGTCGTTCGGCATTCCATTGGGCATATTTGGTCCTGGGGGGCTGGCTGTGCCCCTCCCTCATGTATTGTCCAGGTGACCTGCTGCCACCAACTCTTCCAGATGCTGCCTCAATGGCGTGCAATTCTCAGTGCGGTGCCCCTTTTCTTTGTGGAAGGTGCACCTCGATCTGTCATCGTAGTCCTTCTGTGCCTCGCCTAACTTGGCTGGCCACTTGACGAAAGGCTCGTCTCGAATCTCGCTAAGTATGCGGTAGATCGGTTTCTTGAAGACCGTGGTTATGGCGTGCGGACTCTCAACCATCTTTTCCTGGTCTTCTCCATTGTCTCTTTTGCCACGACCGTTTCTGTTCGGTCGGTCCACCGCGTTGACCCTTGCTGAGGCCTTCTTTTCTGGTACTGCGGTCGCGCCAGTTTTTGCTTTGGCACGAGCGCCATCCTCTTCTACCCTGATGTGCTGATGCACTCTTTCCATCAGGGCTTCCATGGTGAGGGGCGGTGTCATGGTGATAGAGTCCCTCAGTCTGTTCCCGACTGGAAGGCCTCTTTTGTATTGCGCAATGGCGAGATTGGTTGGGCAGTCCCCAATCTGGTTGAATGTCTCCCAGTAGCGACTGTTGTATGATCTCAGGGTCTCCTTGTCGCCCATGTCGATGGAGAGTAGCTGGTCGATCTCCACCGGAGTTTTAGTGTTTGTTCGGAATTGTCACGAACGCCTCCGCCAATTGCGCCCAGGAGGCTATGCTGCCTTCTGGAAGTTTCTCAAACCAAGTCAGGCCTAGGTCGCCAAGGCTTGAAGGGAATAGGATGCACATCAAGGCCTCATTCCGCCGGTATACAGCCATGACCTGGCGAAAGTGGCTCAAGTGTGAGTAGGGGTCCGTCTTCCCCTCATATGTTGTGAATTTGGGCTGTAGGAAGCCTGACGGTAGGGGCGCGTTCTCTATTGCTGGGACGAATGGTGAGGTCTGCAGCCTCGCCAATGCCTTGTCCGTTGGTTCGTAGGCCGGGCGCGGTATTGGCATTCCAACCTCGACGCTTCCATGCGTCCGAGGAGCCAACCGCTGTAAGGCAGAAACTCTGTGTGGATCGCGCGCCCTGGCGTCCTCCTTCCATCGTGCTTCTCTTCTAGCACGGTTCGTAGGTCGACGATCTGGGCAACTCCGTCTGCCTGGATCTCGTTTGGTGCGTATGCGAGGGCCAATATGTGCTTCCCTCAGTGTTGACCTCTCAGATCTCGTCCTCTCAGACCTGGAGTGACGAGTTCTGGAGGACCTGGATCCGGATTGGGTATCGCCTGTCCTGAGGCTTTTGCTTTCCGCTTGAAGGGTGTAGTATTCCGACTACGACTTTCCGAGTGGCGAGGGGGCGTCTTGTTTGTGCGCCCCTCTCCTGTCGCCACTTCTTTTCCTTTCACCTGGCGTTTAGAGATTCCATGTCTGCTGCCATCCGACGGATCAATTCGTCTTGTTCCCTGACGCGATCCTCCAAAGTTTGAGGATCAATTCTGCGTCTTTGTCTTTCTGGGCTTTGCGAACGAGAGTGATGGGGGCTGTTATTCCGCCTTCGTCCCCTTGCATCCCTCCTGGAATTTTGTCTTGTGGTTCCAGGTTCGCCATGGGAGTGACCAAGGGTAGGCCTTCGCGCCTTGCACCCCCTTCTGGAGTTAGTCCGTCAACGGCGGACTGTGGTAATTCTTCGTTGTTCGCCATTGATTTTTGGGAGAAAATTGATCAAGAGGTTGTTCTTGTCTGAGTTCCCACAGACGGCGCCAATTGTACGGGAAAGAAATACCTTCTCGTATAATCCTGTTGACAAGTCTGCGTCCTCCGTACGACGTCGCTTCACCTGAAAACACACGTGAGCTAGCCGGCGGGTGTGTGCCGGAAACCTCTCCGATGCCTAAGTCAGTAAGCTTGACAAATAGGCAAAAGCTCTGTATTCAGGAGCAAAGTTGCATTACCTCTCCAAAGGTGATATGGTGAGCTTTTATAGGTTTCGTGTGGCACAATCCTAGTAGGACTCTTACTCCTCCATGTAGAGTCCTCTAGGATTCATACTCCTGGAAGATAATGCTTATCCTCCAACACCCCCCTCACTGCTTGAACCAAGTGGGATGGTTTTACCACGGCGGACTCCAATTGGCCGAAGTAACCTCTAGTTCGGCCCTTACTTTCTCTTACCTCGGCTTCCCTATGCTACGACCAAACTAATCATGAGACCGAACAACAGAAGGTATCCTGAAGGAGTAACAACAGTTACCTCGGCTCCACTTTCCTTTCCCCTACCTCGGCCTCGTATGCAAAGGCGAGCTATCCATAGAAGAATTAACGACGCTACCACTTGCTCAGGTCCTAAAGCAGGTCCAATATACCTCGGTTCTGAACAACATGACCGAGCTAACCCAAACAACCTGCGACCGAACTAAATTCAAGAACTCACTCCGGTGGAAATTCTTTACTTCGGACCGGACTAACATTTGTCCGGGGCCCATCTTCTCAGCCTCTTCAATTCGGACCATAGACCGGCCCACTATCGTAGCTCGGCCCAACTTAAACATAAATTACCCTCTCACTATCATTCAGATGCCTCATTCCACCATTGCTTGGATGTCGTTGGACCTTCGAAAGTTGATCAAAAATAAGATTGTTTTACTTCTTTTTGTTTGTGTTTTTTTTTAAGTCGTCCTCGACTAAAGTGTGATGAGCGGAAGAATATGCTCGATGGGGGAATGTACTTAGCAAATGAGCTTGGTAAGGTTCATTATTGAATATGCACTCGGCAACGAATATTCGAGGTCATTCTCGCTGTCAAGTAGCATTGTAGCTTTGCCGACCAATTTGCTATGAATTGCGGCACTGCCAAAATGCATATACATGGGCTCGAATACCGAATATATATGGGGGCTGTAAAGTTGCTAAACAGCCTTGTTGGATTGCCAAATAGCTCAATTGTTTGTTTGCCCAACAATCTTTGTTGAAAAACTTGTTATTCTAGTGTAAACCCAACTGGTTCAATGGAAAGCCGAAGAACTTTAGTGGTTTTACCGAAGAATGTTATTAAGTTAGATGTGGTTTTACAGAATTGTGTAGGCTGGGCGACATTGAGTCGGCAACTTTGTTTTTGTTTCTCATTTGCCGAAAGCTCTTGGTCGGCCTTCTATCTAGGTTTGTCTTGCCGAGAACACTTGTGCGGCAACCCCTTTTGTTCTTCACTTGCTGAATGCCTAGTCAGCAATAGGAACAATCATTGTGTATGGTCATGGGGACATCTCGGAACATCTGGTTGGCAACTCCTTTTCAGATGTGCCGAAGCACTTAGTCGGCAACTTGTGCCAAAACACTTGGTTTGCGTCTCTTCTTTATAATTTGACTTTGTCGAGAGCTTGGTCGGCAACACTTTGATCTTCGGTTTTGCTGATACTTTTGTCGACATCTTTTCTTAACTCCTCTATTTATCGTTTTGCCAAAATGCTTGATCGGTGGCAACTTCCTTGGTTTACCGATACATATCTGTCAACCCTTAGTTTCTTGCTTTGTGGAAACTTGGTCGGCGACACTTCATCTTTTTGTTTGCTGAAGACCACAGATTCAGTAACTACTCTTGGGCTCTTTGTTTTCCGAAATGCTTAATCGGCAACTTGTTCTAATTTGCCGAAACCTGCAATCGACAACTTCTTTTTGTCTTGCCGATGATGCGAAGAATCAGGGTGCTGCTCGGCATGGCTTCGGTGATTTGCTGATCATACATGCTAACAACTGTTGTAATTGTCGAAACAACGTAGAAAGATATAATTCTGAAATTATTGAGAAAGAGAGACTTAAACCATTTGTTTTTTAGTTGTTGAGCCACAACACATAATTCTTTAATTCCTATTAATTGTTAGCACATGCACATGTATATCTCAAGAATCAATTTTAAAATAAACTCTTGTGAGGCAATAAATAAATAAACAATCCTAGGGGTGGGTTTGGCCGAGTAGCCCTTTTTATAATGCCGAAAAGATGCTCTCACAAATAAAAGTGTGAAACCCATTTTTAGTGAGACAAAATGAAGATGCAAAAGTAAATCCATGAGTTCTGTGTTATTTTAAAACTTTTCATCAAGATTTACCATAAACAAAAGTTTCCATAGAGTTTGTAAGCACACATAGATGTACACACAATTCAAAAACTGATTTTACAATAATTTTAAAATAAATTTAATCAGAGAGAAGATTCAAAGCCTAGCCGTGGCTCATGATGCTTCAACCATCAAAGTGTTGTTAAATTTTTACTTACAGTAACGTGCTTGCTATTTACTTTGTTAAATTTTTACAGACGATTCCCATAGTAGGCGCCAATTGTGGAACTTAGAAAATCTTCTCACATGAATTGTTGAAGAGATCCAACGAAGAGATAAACTTGACCCATGTAGATCAACAAAGATGAATATAGTCGGCGCCCAACCGGGGTTGTCGGTCGGGGACACTCTGATAATAAAATTAGTAATTTGAATCAAAGAAGAAGATGAAGATGAAGAAAATGAAGAGTGTGTGCGTGTTGTGTTGCAAAGAGATGAAGCATACCTTTATTTCATAGGATGCCTTCCTTTATAGATGGGGGGTGTAATATTTGCTTGGTAGATATTTGTTTGAGTGGGCTTTCCTACTGGTCTTGGCCCATTCTTACAACTTGTTTGGGTTGGACCCAAGTGAGTTGATATTTTTTCTAGGCTCCCACAATTACACATTTGGACAATCCACACTATAGAGGTTTTGGATTTTCACTCCTTCTTAAACAAATCCCACATCATGAACAATAACGTAACACTCCAATAATGAAATACTCCAATGTAACACATTAAAAAACTCTTTAGTGTATTTTTTCAAAACATAACACTCCAATATAACACAAACAAAAACTTCTTAGTGTATTTTTTTCCAAACGTAATACTCCAATCAATGTAATCCCAAACGTAACACTCTAATACAATACACAAAAATAATAAAAATATCCTTAGTGTACTTTTTCCAAACGTAATACTCACATTTTGAAATTATATATTTGCCCAAAACTTACTAAGGAATTTTTGTACTCATTTTGAAATAGTTTGAAGAATCTCACATTCTTTTTTTAGAGTGTTACATTAGAGTGTTACGTTTGAAAAAAGTACACTAAGAAGTGTTTTGTTTATTAGATTGGAGTGTTACACTAAGGAGTTTTTTGAAGTATTATATGGGAGTATTACGTTTAGGAAAGTACACTAATGAATTTTTTAGAGAGGGTTACGTTTAAGTGTAACATTGGAAATTACAGTTTAAAATTATACATTTTTTCAAAGCTTACTAAAAAGTTTTTGTACATCTTTTGAAATGTTTGAAGAATCTCGCATCCTTTTGAAATGTTTGAAGAATCTAATATTTCAAGTCATTTTTGTACTTCTCTTGAAACGTTTTCCGAATAAAAAAGATTTTCATATAAAAATTCATCCCAACTTTGATTCTCATAGATTGTGTATTTTACTTGTCTAGCACAAAAAAAGAAAGAAAAAGAAAATATATATATATATATATATAATAAAATAAGGATATAACTGTAAATCTAATTTTCAAATAATATATTAAATATATCTTTTCAAAATCAATTAAACTAATTAGCTGATAAGAAAATTTTTGAGATTAAACGGATCACCATTCCCCAAGACCTTTTAAAAATTTGTTGATTAATATTGTTATAGCACTCAGTAATAAGACGTGTTACTTTAGACAAAAAATTTAAATTATTTTTTAAATTTAATGATGTGCCAACATATTTAAATATTTAAGATAATTATCTAGTTAATTATCCGTCAATCACTTATTTTATGTGTCACTAAATCTTAAAAATTAAAATAAAGAAAGATACCCGTCAATCACTTATTTTACATATCACTAAATCCTAAAAATTAAGATAACAAAAAGATAAATTTCTATATATTTTTGTTTCCGAAATGACACTTATGCTTTATACATTAAATAGAGAGTAATGTCACTGACACCGGCATAAGTGGTTAATGGTTATTGGCCCATGTGAGGCCCGGTTAAACCGAAGACCAATAATGACCCACGACGTGGTTGGACTTAGTCTATCTCTTAATTTGATTATCATATTCTGATAGCAAATTAGTTTAATAATAAAGGAATACTACATGCACCAATTAATATATTAATTAATATATCAATAATAGTTATGATTTTATTATTAATTTTACTTATTATATAAATTATAAATACAAAAAATATCTTAAATTATCCCCGCTCCCGCTCTCCAACAAATGGTAGGCACTATCTCAAAATAGTCACCACAATTAGTACAATTTGGGAGATTCTGTTTGTGCCTAAAAAATTATTAAATATTTTAATTTCTCAATATATTTTATTAGGGATTGTTTGGGATGAACTAAATAAGTATATTTTTTGTCTTTTTACAAAAGGATGTGTAAAAAAGTAAAGAGGTGATGTGATGGAAAAAAGATAAAAAGATGGATTATTTAGGGGATGCCAAACCACCCCTAAATTATTTAAGATTTTAATTTACTCTCAATACATCTTATGCTTTTTTTCAAATTACCCTTCAAGGTACACCCAAATAATAAACAAATCAAAAATCTTAAATTACATCCTTTTAAAAAACCTTTTCAAAAATCTTTAATCATATTTCTAGTTACAGCTATTCTTTTTGTTCACGTACAGAAAATGATAGCATTGGCAAAAAAGAACGACAATGGAGGACGGCAAACACACATCTCTCTTTATCTCGATCTTCTCATTCTCTTCTAATATGATATTATATAATATATATATATAGATATAGATATGATTTATAGACTATTTAATCATTGCTGTTTTGATATTTTTTTGAAAATAAAATTTAAACCAGTAAACAAACAACCCCATTGATAAACAATTCGAATAAAATCAATCATATACAAGATCGTGATACATTTAAATACATCAGGTAAGGATGCGTAGAAAAGAAAAAGGCAAGAGAGAAGAAGAAAAAAAAACAACAACAACAACATAGGCATGAAGATGTTTTGGAAAATTGGCTTAAAGAAAAATCAAGAGGCTTTCGATGAGAATATAATGGTACATATTGTGTTCTTGTTTTATTTGTTTATAATTAATAACACAATAACAAATAATGATATTGATGATAATAGTGAGTTTTTATAGTGTAGATTGAAATTTTAGAATGAGAATAAGACAAAATAATTGAAAATTTGGGGGGGGGGGGAAGAAATATAAGTGGTTTTGGTGTATTATGAGGGGAAAAAAAATTCATTTTAGAATTTAATGTGTATTATCCTTATTAGTAAGTTTACATTAAAGTATAATAAAAATTAAAATTTTAAAATATTAATTGAATGTATTAAGTTATTATTTGTGTGCAAATAGAATCACCTGTACCATTTGCATATGATATGCTTTGTGCTATGGTCCACTAGTCAAAATAGCACTTATTTTATTAGTAAATTATTTTTAATAATATTACAAATATATTTTAATTAAAAATTTAGTTAATTTCATTATTGAATAGAAAAGTAGTTGAGAATTTTTTTTTTCCTGTTAATTATGGGGGATTTAATCAAAACCCCCTTATAATAAAACTAATGTATTAAGGACAAGCACAAAAAAAAATTTCTTAAAAAGTCTAACACATACCACTGTTACCAAAATATTAAACTTTAAAATAATATAACTTTTGATCTAGATGTCGATTTTAATAAAATTAATATTTTTAGAATCTTCTTATCAAAATCTATCATATAAGATCTATGTTGATTATGAAATTCTTACAAAAAACAAAAAAAAAAAAATTATTACCGTCGAAATTGATGTAAACAATAACATGTTACTATGACAATATTGTCCAAGAAAAAAAAAAGATATTTTACTTTACCATTACTCAATTATGCACCCCTTGTTTAGAGTGTTTATGAAGCAAAATAAATTAAGTTGTCCTTTTCATCAAACAATGGTCCAATGGAAGGATTTTGGCTAAATTTTCCATTAATTATGTTAAATAAAAAATTCTGACAATAAAATATTTATAATTTCCAAAATCACAAGAGGCAGTCTGTATATATATATATATATTAAGAAAAATGGGACTTTTAGTGAAAAACCTTTTAGGAGTTCCAAATCCTCATTCTAATATTATTGAACTTTCAATTTATAAAATATTAAAAAATAAACTATTGGCTGATATATTTAATTAATTATTAATTATTAATTATTTTAGAGATAATAATTATTCCTTAATTTATGAATTTCAAATGGAAAGATAACAAAATATTCCATAATCTTCCCCATCATCTCTCTCACTAAATTTTCAAAAACTTAAAACATTTCTTCCTACTCTCTCTTCATTTCCCAAACTATCTTTCTGATAATAAAAAATTTAAAAAAAAACCCTAACTACCTTGCACAACTCCAATATTTTTTTTAAATGTCATATGCAACTTACTTACTCCTAATGCGGTTATATCATGTAAGAGAATATCACACCATTTTTATTATTTTTCTTAAGGTGGTTAAAAATTAGTCAATATTTAATTTTTTTTCCTACTCATCACATTTTTATTTTTCAACTGTAGTATTTCTCCATTTTTTTACAGCCCATCACTTTCAATCTCTCTTTTTTTTTTTTTTTTTTTTGCTTGAAGATAATTGTATAGGCATATATATGTATCATATTTAATATACTATAATAATTTATTTAGGAACATTTAAGAAACAAGTTTATTAGAGAATACTCGTGTCTGAAAAAAAAAAATTATCCAATGTTAAAGTGAGCTAGCCTAAGACTTAGGAGTTGTTTGGGATGACCTAAATAAGTACACTTTTTGTCTTTTTACAAAAAAATGTGCAGAAAAATAAAGAGATGATGTGGTGGAAAAAAGATAAAAAGATGAATTATTTTTAGATTGCCAAATTTGGCCTTAGCCTAGAAAAAGTGATTGACCAAATAGTAAAAATATTTGGTAATTATTATTTTAAATTTTATATTTAAATTACATTATAGTCTTTTGATAGAAATAGACATTGATTGTTTTGAGTAGGTTAGAATTGGATTAGGTAGTAACAGTCACATAAAAATAAAATCAAGTTGATAATAACATGAATAATTGCCTCAGACTCCGTTTGGGAAGGGCTAATTTGGCTATTTTAGTCACAAAAAACAAAATAGATTATTTTAACCATAAAAAACAAAACATCACATCTAACCCATAATTATTACACTCTTCTCTCACAAAAAAAGTCAAAAAAGTCAAAAAGTCAAAAAGACCTTTCCAAACCAGACTTTTTAGCCCAAGCTAAAATAGCCAAAAAAGCCAAAAAGCTAACCCACTTCCCAAACCAACCCTCATTATATGTTCAATCCCAAGCCACTCGTTCCACCTTTTTTTAATTTTTAAAAAAATAAAAAAAATATATATATATAATATATTAATTGGCTTGTTCCTCAATAAATAAAAATTTAAAATAATGAACACTATCCCATAATTTATGAATTTAAAAAAAAAAATGGTATTACCCATATATGGAATAAGAAAACTTAAAATCAAGCCTTTTTCCCATTATTCATTTTTAACTCTTTAGAATTCTAACTGTGCCTTTATATTTCTCAAATATTGCCTTTTTATATTTGCAAATATAAAAAAACTAGAATAGAGTTGTATAGTGGTTAGTGGGAGTGGTGAGCATAGTGGCGACAAGGATGATGATGAACTCGACCAGAGTATTGTTTGGGTGAGTTTTAAAAATGTGAGTATTACACACTACAAGAAAATCAGGTTTTAGCCGCATTTTTTATTGCAGCGGCCTGAAAAATGCTGCTATAGATGGGCTATTGTAGCGGTTATTGACCACAACTAAAAATTAAATTTTTAGTAGCATTTTTTTCCTAAAACGTTGCCAAATGTTTTTTTATAGTGATGGGTTGTACTCAACCGTCACAAAAAGTCAAGTAAATTAAAGGCCCGCCAAATTCAACTCTGATTTCCCGCGAAATCAGATTTTTTTATTTTTTATTTTTATTTTTATGGGTGAATAACATATCAGAATTTCAGCCCAAAAATAAACCGTTCAACTCACAATTTGTGCCCTACTCCACCACACTTCTTTGGCGAAGTATCAAAGTTCATTCTCCCCACGGTGTATTGACGACATCAAGCTATAGCATCACTGTGATTTCAAGGTCAGTTTGCTCTCTTTCTCTATCCCTCTCTTTCTTCTTGTCTCTCGGTTTATCTCTCTACCCTTCTCTCTTTCTTCTACTGTCTATGTTTCTCTTTTTCCCTTACTGTCTTCGGTCAAGTTTGGGTGAATGAAATTCATTGTTAACCTAAGACTTGCCATTCCATTCATTGCTTCTAATATCTCCAAAACTTCTCTACTTTGAATGATTTCATGAACATCTTGAATGATTTTGATTTGGGAAAATAATTTAGAAAATAGATTGATTAACATGTTTGGTATTCTGATTTTTTATCATCTATGATATTCATATTTTAACCAATATAATTAGTGAAGTGAATGGATTGTTGTTGATGCTACATAATATAATCTCATGCTTGAGGATTCATTATGTATGCTAGGTGTTTGATAAAATGCCACAATGGAGTAATAATTCTTACATTTTTGTTTATTGGTTTGAACATGATCTTAACAACAACAATCATTATAATAATCATAATAATCATAGTAATAAAGATGCTCACAAGATCATGATAGAGACAATTCATAAGTCCTCATTCATTCCTCATCCCAAGTATATGGAAAGGTAATACTGAAACTGATCAACTAGTCCATCCTATTAGGGCTATGTTTTATTCCAATTAAGTGGGACTGAGTTCACCCACGACACTTCATCAAAAAGCCACTTCTTATTTTACACAATTGTATTTCCTAGTCTCGTGCTCATTAATAGACATCATTACCCAATATAGTTGATGTTTCCAGATAAATATTCCAATCATATATACATACAGCTATGTTTTTCTTAGCCCCAAAGTACTTGCTTTATTTTGTAGTGTTGCCATTTTATTATCCCAAATATTCAAAATCTCATCTGTATCTGAAATATTGCATGAAAAACATTGCCTATTAACTTCTTTTTTTTTTTATCCACATCAAGTATGTCAATTACATAATGTCAATCATCTATATCATGCCTCAGGTGCTTCCACTTATCAGCAAAATGTGACCGAGTTACCAACATAGTTGACTATGAATTATTCCAAATAAGAATTTGTAGCTTTAAAAATAATATTTCAGGGACATGTACCAACTCATTTTAATGCTTCCAGTGTGTTATTGAAACCTATACATTTATGTATGCCCGAACTCGTTTACTACAATAATCCAAAGACAATAAGGACCTATCTGTATAAGGGATACATGATACAACAAAATTAGTGAACTTACTACTCTTTCCTTTCATTTCTTCAATCATAGAAGTTTGATTTACTTTAGTAAAGCTGCATCAAAATAGACATTTATGGCTTCATTATAAACAACTCATGGCCATTCTTACCAATGTCCTGTTCAATATCAACTATGAAGCAAATTTAGATGTATGAAATTGGTCATTATAGATGTGAAGGTTCAATTGATACAGCTGAACATAGAAAAAAACAAGCAGACCTCCCAAATTGAAATTCAACAAATTATAACTTTCCATCTCCTACCTATTTTTGAACCCAGTTATCAAATCCTAGTGCACACATGAGTCTACTATTTTATGGAACTCTACTGTTAGATATGTTTTGTTTCATTTGTGTGCAGCCAGGGCATCTAATATCATTTTCATAGACACTAGTTTTGGGTTCTTACTGAATTGCATGCCACCTCAACAATGTCAAGTTCTATATATCAATATGCAAGACGGCACAACTTTCTTTTTTTTTTTTTTTTGTGTTGAGAAAATTGTTGTTTATGAATTTAATGCACAATTTGTAATGTTTTGTTGGCTTAATAATGTGATTAGAGAAAATTGTTGCCTCTTTTTTGTCATTGCTTCTTGTTTATGAAAGCATTCATGCATTGAACCATGAGATAAATAAACAAAGATGCACGTTTTCTGGTTTCAAGGGAATTATACATGTAGTAATTTGGATTTACAACATTACCAACTTGAGTTTATGTGAAATTATTAATGCTATCTCATAGGGAACACTGCCTTTTTGGAATTTGGATCTTTTTGACTTTGTAAAGATCAAGTGGAACCCTTGTTGGTCTACTTTACCCAAAAATTTCCACACTCTCACACAAAGATATATATATAATATATAATAATCAATTTATTCAGCTATCACACCTTTTCCCACAAAATGAAAACGATAAACTCTAGAATCCATTGCTTTAGCAAGATTCTAGCAGCCTAGCACCATATAATTGAACATTAAGAATAACTAAGAGAAAAGGAGTTGCTCTGCAAATTCATCATTCTAAGATAATATGTAGCAGAAGTAAGCCATCTATCTTGTAATTATCAGTCGCATCATAGAGATCATCCCACAACTTTATCATATCTTGATCAAAAATACCATAGATGCCTGCAATGTAGAGTTAAGTTATGCCCTAGATTATAATACAGTACTGTAAAATATCCTTAGAGTAGATTATATTTCTTAAATGAGACAGGCAATGATGTGGGTTAATAATGAAGAAATAGGAAAGATGCTACAACAGGTGACAAGGCCGAAAAGGGTGACTTCTCAGTAAAGAACCACGGTCAATTTCCAATTTTGGGACCAATGGAGTTTAACCAGAAATAAAAGTTCCTAACCCCAGAGACATTTTTTACATTTGCCTTTGAACTTTCATCGACTTCAACCGACTCATGTTTGAAAGATGAAAGTAAAACCAAAGTGAAAATGTAGAACCTGGGGAAGAAATAAAATAAAAAATCAAAACACTGTCACCAAAATTCAGTAGCATCTCAATGATTCTCTCTGAAACAAGCTATCCAAAAATGTGGTATACCATAATGGTTACTAAACTAGGCAACTTAAAAACTTGTTTCAATTAAACCTTATTTCCATTTGAGCAAAATTGTGGCAAATTTATGGAGTCGAACCATAAAAGGATACAAAGTTTTGGGCAAAGGCTCAATACAGTTCATGACAATCATGTGAATTGAAGATGGCAACTAATCAAGCTAGGAAATATCATAAATTCATGATGCAGACTGGATCCAGTAATGGTTTGCAGTAATTGGCCATAAAAATAGTGGTATCCTTCAGAAGTTTCAAATTTTTATATTCTCAGCATTAAGGGAGTCTAGGGTAGCTACAATAGATCTTCCTACATAAGGATGCAGTCTAGATGAGCCACAAGTAAAAGTAAAATTAAAGAGAAACTTCAGAAATTAGAACGATTCAAAGTGGGGCCTATTAGGAATAGGACCCTACATAACCAAGTTATAGGTCATAGTATAGTTTAATTTTTAAGTTATGCTTGTGGTCAATTTTTTGTATGTTCTATGTTTTATATGAATCAGTAGTATTTTAAAAATTTCAGATTTTCTTTTCATGTAGTGTATTGGTAAGCTCATGAGTCGTAGTAACAATCAAGTTAGGTTATTGGATCTTTTTATTTATATAGTTCTTAGGGGTTTTAATAGTCAAGATAGTGCATATATGGAGTTAACTATAAGTAGTGCTAGAATTGCCTATAAGTCCATAGCTAATACTGATTTTTCAATCAACAAAGAGAACAAGTTTTAGGGGTATTTTCAGCAACTATGCACTTTTAGGATTGTGATGCAAGTCAACCCTTGTTGTGAACTATGATGCCTAAAAGTGATTCCTTGGCTCATCTCGCCTTTCCTCTTCCGTTCTTTAATTTTCTGCTCTATGTTACCCATTAAAATCCAAAACCAGAACATGACCACTTTTCCTAACTTTAAACCTATTTTACAAGCCTAACACAATATATATATATATTTTTTCCCAACTATTCAAATATAACATATGAATAATCCAAATCAGCACCAAGTACTATTTTGTCACCTACAGTTCACAGGCATCCTTCACAACCCAGAAGATACCGTAGTCTCTTCAAATGGCACTTGGTGTGTTCTGTAACTTAGGAGCTGCTCCTCCAAAAAAAGGTGTTACATTAAACATAATCCTCTTAGAACTTCACAACCTAGTCGTTCAAATGCCTCTTTACAGCTTAATCGGCCAAATGGAACTTCATAGCCTAGTCGATCAAATGGCTCTTCACAACCTAGTTGGTCACATCCCTCCTCACATGCTCCATCACATGTTCCACACCCTCAACCTCAAGAATCAGAGGTTAACCCTCAGTTTGAAGATGATTTAGATGAGGACTGGTTAAGGGAAGAAGAAATGCAATGTACAGGTATTATTAGATTTTTAGTTGAGGTACAAATTACAAGTCAACCTTCACTTCCATGATATATTTCGTTGTTGTATTGTAATAGATGCATTGACCAAGCGAAACACGCGAGGAATTACACGAATGGTTGAAGTGTGGAATTTGACTCCAGAAGAATGCATTATGTTCACCTTCAACAAGGATTTGCAGGCTATTTCTACAGAGGGTGGTATGTTCAGTCGCTTCATAGGCACCATTGCTAGGAAGCCACACTTATGCCCAATTAAGTACAAGAATTGGCATGAAGTGCCAGATCAGTATAAAGAAGATTGTTGGAATATTATCGAGGTAATTTTCTAACTACAAGTATTTTGTGATAATTCTACTATAAGAGAGATCATATGCATGTGAAAAAGACAATCTTCCATGCTATTATAGTTGAAGTAAAAATAAAAATATGAGAATTAGGCAAAGAAATGCACAAATTTAGTTTATATTATTGTATTGATAATTTTAAGAATGTTCATGACATGAAAAAACATACAATTGTAGTCCAAGTTTGCCATTTCTCAAGATGAGAGAAGGGATATGATTAGGCATCAAACATTGAAGTCAATGGGAGAGAAATGGAGAAATTCGAAAATCTAGTTTAGAAGCAAAGTACTATGATGAGACAAAGACAACAGCACAGATAGTAGCTACTGCACCTTTAACAGTTAACTGTGAGCACTATGCTGACCTTGTCGCGTATTGGTTTTCAAAGGAAGGACAGGTATGCATAGATGTATGTTTTCTATCAAATAATACAATGTCATTATATTGTTTTTTTTTAAAACATATTGTTATGCATTTATGAGTGAAGGAACTTACTACAACCAATAAGGAAAGCCGGCGAGAGCAAACAAGTGCACATACAGCAGGATCTAAAACTTATGCACAACATGCATATGATATGGTATTTCAAACTTCATTCCTTGTTTTATATTTTGAATTTGGTTAGCACATTGTATTATGAATTTATTCTGAAACGATATGATTGTTACATAGGAGCAAAAAGATAAGATTGCACTAGATCGAGCAAAATTATATATACCGCTTCACAAAAGGAAGGATGGGACACCAGTCAATGAAGCAGCAGCTACAAAAATTGTATGCCCATTTAATAAGTTACATTTTCAAAATTCTAATGTGTTTGTGGCAAACAATCACTCTCGCTCTTTGTCTTCTTTCCCCCCCTCCCCCCATTTATGCTATAGGAAAAACTAGAAGCTTTGATGAGCTCACAACTAAGTAGCTCCGAAGGAAATGTTAGTGGTCGTATATCTTGGTCACCAAATGATATTTATTCTCAAGTGATGGGTAAAGAGCATCATGGTCGTGTTCGAGGTTTAGGATTTGGGCCTACTCCTTCCAAGCATGGCTTCATGTGTAATAGTTTCGACCGCTTAAGAATGGTTTCTGATGAAGAGAGAATAAGAGACAAAGACACTATAATTGAGTTGAAGGAACAACTAAAAACTCAAGGTGATCAGTTACAAACTCAAGGTATTCAGTTGCAAGCTCAAGATGCTGTAATAAACTCTTTAAAAGAGCAAGTAGCATTTTTGATGAGATAGAGACATAGTTCTAGTGGTTTGGTATAACTACATATAACATATTCTTTTATATGATGTATTTATCATATGTTATCCTTTTCTAAATTTATGCATACTTATGTAAATTGTATTGTATAAATTAGGCGACAGATGGATCTAGTGGCATTCCGGACCAAGCTTCTCTATAAACACATCAAAGATCCTCTTTTGGGAGTCATGAAATGCAACCTTCTAATCGGGGTAAGTCATCATTACAATACACATACATTGACACAAATTTAGAACCACTGTTAATGACTTCTTTACTAATAAATTGTTAGTTAGTTTGGACAAAATTGGGATTTGATAGGTTGACTTCTTTACTTTGCTTCCTTTATTGGCATCCGTAAAAATACCAAACAAGCCAGTGAATAGAGAATTGGGCAATCGAAAAAATTTGAATATCAGCAACGTATCAAACTGTAATATACAATTAAAAATAGACCCTTGGATGTTGCTAGTGGTTGCTTGATTTGGTGGTTGCTACTAATGTTTGGCTTTATTAGCTGATTCAGTCCAAATGCCAACCTGTTAGTTGCTTGCTTACATGTTCTAAGCCCTTTAGATGTCTTCAAGCATATCTAATCTTAGAGATCAACTTGTAGTGCTTAAAGAACAGCACCAAGAACTAATGCAGAGTTTTTCTTGTTGGGTTTAAAAGAAAACATAAAACATAGGAAGAAAACAGAGAGGGTGGGTTTCATCATAATGAATTTTTTTTGCTGGTATGGAGCGGGTTTCTTTGCTACCTTTGTTGGGTTTAAAAGAAAACAAAAACAGAGGAAGAAAACAGAGAGGGGAATTTTATGTCTAGATCTTGCTTATCCTCCTATTCTAATACTCCTTACCACTACTACTACACACAATTAAATAGAGAAATTCATTGTGTAATTGGAAGGTATCGTAAGACAAATAGATATTGAATATTCTTAGCAGAGGATTCAGATTCTCACCAAATTTAATAATGTCATGTGAGGGTCGCCTAAAGGAATGGAGTTGAGAGTGTAGTGGCTGTGCAAGTGGGGAGGGTCCTCAAATGTACATATACATATAATGTGATCATTGGCTTTGGCTTTAAATTATTGACATTTGAAGGGACTTGATTTCCTCTGTACAATGTGCTTGCAAATGCAAAGAACAATTGCCTTAAGAGTTAGAGAGCACCACATAGAGAGAGAGAGAGAGAGAGCATGTGAAATATTTCTTCCAATCCCACTTTTGTTTTCCCTGTCATCAGTGTTTTTGCCTTTTGGACTTTGTTGGGTCATCTCAAGCTCACCTTCTCTTGCACCTGAAAAGAAAGAAAGACTAGTAACACCTTTTGTTACTTGTGAGAAAAATCAAAGGGTTGAAAAAGATTATTATGATCAGTTGCTTTATGACTATACAAACTATTGAAATGAAAACACAATATGAATCTTGAAGGCTTGTGACTAGGGATCATGTGGCATTGTACAAGTGATTTGGCATCGAAGATTTCATAATGCATTTGACAAAATAAAAATTGTGCAGTTTATAAATTTTGAATCTTGAATTTGTAGAGAGAAAAGATAGAAAAAGAAACTAAATTGAAAGAATTTTTTTAAAAAAATCCTTTTTGGGTAAGGTTAGGGGAAAATGAGATTAAAATGAATGGATGTCAAAAAAAATATTGTTGTGGGAAATTTTATGTCTAGATCTTGCTTATCCTCCTATTCTTGCAAATATAATCTTCAATTTCATTGTAATCTTTATTTTTTGATATGTAAACCACATACTTACCACAAAAAAAAAAAAAAAATAAGACTTGTTGAGAATTATTTGTAGTCTAAATTTTCTTTATAGATTTTAAAATTGAAAATAATACTTATGCTCATTCAATTATTTTTATTGCAGGAAATAAGACAATATGAAAGTATCAAACAATGGACGTCATTTCTCGATTTGAACATTTTTCATGGAGGTCTTTATAAAATGGCGTCATGAGTAATACTTTTGAGTACTATTGTTATGTGACAAGTTTATCTTTTGGATTATGGTGTGGGCTATTAGTTTGCTAGAAACATTGGATCTTTTTTGTATTACAGGCTTATGTAATGAACCTTTTAATTAAGTTGTTTTGGATATTTTGGGATTATGAAAATGCAGACTTTTTTACCTTTTACAATTATTGAGTATTGAGCCATTAGAATAAAATAGTGTTGTTATAGATATATAATGTGAGCAGGGATAAGTGAGAGACAACCATTAATGGTTAGCAAATCATTGAAAATTTTAAGCTATATATTATTGGTAATTGAATAGTAAACATAGCCTACAATTTCTTGCTGGTGTTGTTGTTGGTGCATGCTTTGGCAGGTTGTTGGCTTTTTTGTTGGATGTTGTTGTTTGCTTTGATGCCTGGTGTCATTGTCGCTGGTGTGTGAACAGGATGGTTTTCGCTGTCTAGATTGTTTTTTTTTTTTGTGTTTTGGTTTATGTGTCTTTGTATAGTTGGTTGGCTCCTATGGTATACCCATTGTATCTTGTAGCTTTTTGTCGTTTTATTTATGACTTATTCACCCCCCCTCCCAAAAAAAAAAAACATAGCCTACAACCGTGGTTAATAACCGTCGCTGTAAATAAAATTCAAAATGAATTCTATGGCTATAGCGACAGTGTAAAACTGATGGAATAGAGTCAAAATATGGCAGCGATTCACAAAATGTCGCAAAAGTGAAGAATATAGCGGCAGTTGACTTGTCGCTATAAAGTTAGCAAGTAATTGGTAAATTCAAGATATAGCGACATTTATAACTGTCAGTACATCAACCGTTGCAATAAAAATAACTATACCAGCATTTGCAGAAAACATCACTATAAGGATATGCCGACGGGGCTATTGCAGCGGTTTGGCCGCCGCTATTGCAACGGGGGTAAAGGTGTTCTAGTTTTTAGCGACGCTTTTTCCTGCTTTTAGCGACAGTTTTGGCCACTACTAAATCTATTTTTTTGTAGTGACAGTTTTGAAAATATGCGTATTATTTAAAAGAATAGCAAATAATTTGGAGAAAAAATTGATTTAAAAAAATAATGTGTGGTTGAAATTTATTCAAAATGCGGATTTTACTATATAAGAGTTGAATATAGACATATATTTTATAACTATCTAACCACATGTATTTATCCCATGTTACTTACCATCAAAATTTTATATTTAGGCTACTTTGTAGTATTTAATCTAATATTAAAACCTCCAAACTAACTCATACCGGTCACTACCTAATAAACTATGATATAATTTAAACATAAAATTTAAATTTATCATTATAAAATATTTTTACTCATTAACCAATCAATTTTTTAGATTAAGTGTACGATTAGGGATAGAATATGACCTATAATTTAGAGCGGCTCTATCTTAGGTAATTTTTTCATACATAAATATATGTAACTATTTATTTAATCGTTTTAAACATAAATATATATTTTTTTAGTTCAGTTCAAAATTTTTAATAAGTATTCATAAAATATATCCATATTTCTTATTTTTATTATAAAAAATACTTACAAATATCTATTTACCAATTTAACAATAAATAAGTCAAACGATTTATACACTGTGCATATATGAAGACAATTTTTAATAATTAATTGAAAGTTAAGTTGGCATAAATATTGAATCGACTAATTTCTAGCCAAACTTTAACATCACAAGTCAATTCTAATCCATTTTATGTAAGAGTTATGACATAAGACAAATTATAATTTTGATGCATGATGAGACAAATTTTTGAGCTTTACAAAATATAGAAAAATTAGTATTTTGACAAATGTAATTGACTATTATCATATGATAAATTAAAATTAATGTTTGTAATTTATTCTTTAATTTTTACCAATTAAATTATGACATGTATTTTTTATCAAGAATTCAGAATACATAATTAATGACATAATAATAAAAAAAAAAAATTTCTGTTATGTAGAACTCTAATAAAAATAAATAAAATTTAAAATTTATTATTATTTAATTTTAAAATTTATTTTTTAATTATTTATTTATAGCCGTACATAATACAAATATTATGCTAATTTTAAATAAATCTCAAAAGATATATTTATAATTTATTCTAAAAACAGTGGCAAACCAAAAAATAACTAGTAAATGAGTTGAGTTGAACTTAAAAACTTGTCCAGTTTCAAAATATATTTAAAGTTAATTTGTTATCACGATCGTTACGTTAGGTCTCAAACTCTACTAAAACGCGTGTGATGAATGATAATTTATTTTTAAAATAAAAAATTAATTGTAAGTTTTAATACTTTATGTGTAAAAAAAAATTTAACAAAAAAATTAGGGAGAGTTACTGATAAGTCCCGTAATGTGAAATGTTGGTGCAATTAGTCCTTAAAGATTTTTATTACTCCATTTGGTCCTACGGTATGTGTATCTTCCTGAAATGCCCTTGTTTGTTGGGTTATGTGAGACAGTGTGACGGTGTGTGTTTGGGTGTCACATTGGGAAAAATGCCCTATAGTACTTTTTGCTGTGTGCATTTTTTGCTGTGTGGCAGTGTGTGTTTGGGTGTGCAGTTTTTGCTGTGTGGCAGTGTGTGTTTGGGTGTCACATTGGGAGTAATGCCCCTATAGTACTTTTTACTGTGTGACAGTGTGGCAGTGTGGCAGTGGGTGTTTGGGTGTCACATTGGGAAAAATGCCCTATAGTACTTTTTGCTGTGTGACAGTGAGACAGTGTGGCAGTGTGATAAGTCTCATGACGTGTGACAGTGAGGTGTAACGCAGTAAATGAAGGGGTAGAAGCGACCATAATATCAAAATATAAATCAAAATAGGACCTATTAGTGATAATGTTATCACCTATGGGATCTATCAGTATATGCGTTAATTGGTAGGACTAAATGGGGTTGCTAATGCTGATATGGGACTTTTGGATAATTTTCCCAAAAAATTAAATTAATGGCTATTGAAATTTTTTGTTACTATTTGTAATCCTATTTAAAATAAGCTCATAAAAATAATGCTTTTCAATTTTTTTTAAAAAAAACGTATATTCTCAACTTAAAATCAAATCTTCATTTGTGTTAATCAAATTTACAAAAAATCATGAAGTTCACTTGTATCAAAATATTTTTTCTGAAAAAAAAATAAAAATAATGGAAAATTGTATAATATACAAATTATGATTTAGTTATAACTCATTGTATATTATTTTGGTTATTAATGGAAAATGTCTTTGCTAACTTCTTATGTTTTTAGTTATGTCTAAAATAGTGCATTGGATCATTAATTATGTTTCAAGTGAGATTTGATTATGATCTATTATAATATTTTTATATGACAATATTTAAGTATTTTATTATACGAGAAAGTGCTTAAGGTGGGTTGACTCAAATGTAAGATTTATGCTTATATTAGTAAGGTCAGAAGAGTTATTTACATTAATACATAAAAAAATTATAAATTCAAACCATAAACATTGTCCTCAAAGGAAATTATGCACAAAAACTCTATAACCTTAATAATTTCAGTGCTCACATGGAATTTGATTAATTATATGACACAACATAATAACTATAAAATTTTTATTTAAGCCAAATTATTTTTGCATATTTTTTTCTGGCAAAGTTCATGAAAGTGCATTATCAGTAATACTATAAATTTAAAATTATTCAAGAAACATCAATAGGTGTCTTAAATATACACAGTCATTTTCGATGAATCATTATTCTTTAATAATACTTCACACTATTTATCATTTGACCTTTGTTAATTTATCTTCTAAAAACTTAACAAAAATAAATATTGAGTTTCATTGTTTTAATCAATCAATATCAATTTGGACGCTATACATGTATGTAAATCACTTCTAGAAATATGATGTCTGACATAAAATCACAATGGAGTTAACTTTAATTAATGTAAAGATATTTTATACTATGATATGTGTTACAAAATTTATTTTCATAATCTTAACCTTATCGTTCTACAAAAGTATTACTTGAATAGTTATATTTAATAAATTTAGTTAAATTATTTATTTAATTTGATAATTTTAATTTTATTGAGCTATAAAAGTGCAATTATTATATAATAATTTTATATGATATACATTTTAAATTATAAGATAGTAAAATAAACATTAATTTTCACATTCAAAATAATATTAAATTAGAAAGAGAATTAATAATATAAAACTAAAAGTGATTCTAATTATTTAATTTTATTTTTATTTTTATATTTATTTAGAAAATAAAAATATGTAGAAATAAAACCATACAAAATTTATTTAAAAGATTAAATATAAATATGTTGTGATTGGATTAAGAAGAAAATACATAAATTAACTACGTAGAATATTAATATTTTTCTTTATATTCTTTTTGAATTATTCATACATATTGTATATAGGTATATAAAATTTAAATTAAATATAAATATTTTGTAATAAATAATTTCATGGTAAATAAAAAATAATATTAACACATCAATAAAATAGATAAAAAATAAAAAAATATAAATGAAAATTAATTTAATCCGTGCGATAGATATAATTAAACACATTCTATTTTATTTATTTATTTGTATATCGAGATAATTTTTTTTAAATATCATACTAATTAAATTAAAATATCAACTATATAAAAGAAATCTAACAACGATAAAATTAAATAGACAATGAAAAATATATAAAAAAAATAAGTATTTCTCAAATAAAGTCCCTATAAAATTAATTATTATAATTAATATTAAATTTATGTAAAACTTTATATATAAATAAAAAAAAATGATACCAATGTGGCTTTTTTTTTAAAAAAAAAAAAAAAGAAAAACCTTTTAAAATATGCTACCTAAATTTTAAAAAAAAAAACACTACTTTTCATGATATATATATATATATATATATGATTTGCCTGCTGCATAAACGAGTTAGGCTAGGAATTCTAAATAAATTATCAATTTTTTTATTAAATCTCTCACATGAGTGTGAGACTCACATACATGTGATTTGTGTGGATCTTACACCTATAAAATATTTGGTAAAAAATTTAATAATTTATTTGGAATACATAACGGGTGTTTTGGTTTGTGTTTTGTGATAAATTTTCAAAAAAAAATTTAGGAATAAAGTTTAGAATTTTTTTTTGATTTGTTTAGTTATATATTTTGAAAATAATTTTGGAGTTTAGGAGTTTGAGATTATGTGAGAGAAAAAGTGATTGAGAATGAGAGAGGAGAGAGAAAAAAAATGATTGATTGATATGTAAGAGATAGAAAGTGATTTTAAAATTTTTTTTTCTAAAAATACTAAACCAAACAAAATTTTAGAAAATTTTCTCTAAAATTTATTTCTCAAAACCAAATAAAATTTTTAATTTCTTTTTTTTAAAAATTGTTTTGAGAGTTAAATCAAATAAGGACACCATTTTCCTAAACACATTTGGGCCTAAATGCTGGAAATGTATAGCCCAAATGATTGCCAGCTACGCTCTCATCTGTCATACACTTGATTCGAAATCCAACGACACATTTTTTTTTTTTTTTTTTTGAAGGAAAATGATTTGTGGCATTAAAACTGTTGGCACTAATGACACTAATTTCTAGTTTTGGTAACTTTGTTTTTTTTTTTTTTTTTTTTTTACCTTATATAGAAATTCGGGACATTAGTGCCCCTGAATTTAGTGCCACAAATCATGGTCCTTTTTTGAAATAGGTTATTTTAATAATTTTTTGATTTTTTATAACAAAACTATTTTAGAATTTTAGAACATGAACTCTAAACGAGCTTTAGAGTTGGGTCCCACTCTATTAATGTGATATTTTAATTTTAAGTGTTTTTTTACCCTTGTAATTCAATACTTTAAGGTCATGTTTGATTCAAAAGATTAATAGTGAAGTATTAATAATCCTATTAAATTAGTGTGGTATTCACTATCCAATTGGATTAATATCCATTGGATTAATAATCCCACCCCTACCCCATTACTATTAATCCTACAAATTTGTTGGATTAATTATCCGTTGGATTAATTATCCTAAACCAAAATGTTAAAACAAACATAGGATAATTGGGCCCACGGATTAATAATCCCAATCCCATGCTCTAATCTACCCAATCAAACATGCCCTAAGGGTTTTTTTACCCTTATTACATTATTAGAGTTCTCTTTAGAACTCAAAATTTAGAACTCTCTATCTTTGATGTTTTTATAAAAATATAATTAAAAAATGATATGATAATTTATAATTAGTATGTTTGGTTTCAATTTTTTAAAAATTGAATTTTATTTTTTTATTTTTTCTAGTGAATATTTTTAAATCTTTAATTTTTTTGTTTACTTTTTTAGATACATATTATTTAGATATATCTAAAAAGTAAAATATTTATGAAAAAATATTTTAAAAATTAATAAATAGAAAAAATATATTGAATTTCGTATTTTTTTTTATATTTTTAGTATTTAGTGAATTTTTTTTAAAAAAAAATTACGAAAATTATTTTTTAAGTGTATTTATGTTAGGTATGTTTAAAAATTTTAAAAATTATTTTAAATATTAAAAAATTCAGTAAACACAAAAAAAAAAAAATAAGAAAATAAAATTTTTTGAAAAATATTTTCAAAAAATTAAAAACAAACCTAGTGAATAATTTTAAAATTTTTTTAACTAAAACATATGGGGTGTTCGGGAAGAGTTTTTTTTAGCTTTTTTTTTTTTTTTTTGGCTAAAATAACACTAAAAGACAAAATAGGTTAAAATAGTTAATAAGATAAAATGTCACATCAAATCCATAATCATTTCACTTTTTTTCTCACAAATATCATATCTAATTACAAAAAAATTTAACTATTTTTTCAAACATAAAAATTTTAATATCTTAAAATAACCAAAAATTAAAATAACTTACTAAAATAGCAACTTTCCAAACACTCACGTAATAGGCAAACACTGCCTTATTCTCAAATCCATCACTGCCGCTGAATTTCATAGCTTTGAACGATGTGATGGATCGGATCGAACGGCAGTCTCACGCAAAAATACCCGTACAATGTTCGCACCTGATTCCCCCCCAAAAGGCCTAAAACCACTCTCCCCCTCCGCCACTCTCTCTCCTCCGCCCAATTTTTTTTTCTTTTTCTCTCTCTAAAATTCTTTCCTTCAAATCAAAACCCCCTGAAAACCACAGATCTCACAGATTACAAGATCCAACCATGGCGGTGGCACCATCGGCGCGCGAAGAGAACGTGTACATGGCGAAGCTGGCCGAGCAGGCCGAGCGTTACGAAGAAATGGTGGAGTTCATGGAGAAGGTCTCGGCGGCGGCGGCGGAGTCGGAGGAGTTGACTGTGGAGGAGCGCAACCTCCTCTCGGTGGCGTACAAGAACGTGATCGGCGCTCGAAGAGCCTCGTGGCGAATCATCTCGTCGATCGAGCAGAAAGAGGAGAGTCGAGGCAACGAAGATCATGTGTCGATGATCAGAGACTACAGATCTAAGATCGAGAACGAGCTCTCGTCGATCTGCGATGGCATTCTCAAGCTTCTCGACTCCAGGCTCATCCCTGCTGCGTCCGCCGGAGACTCCAAAGTGTTTTACCTGAAGATGAAGGGTGATTATCATCGATATCTCGCTGAGTTCAAGACCGGTGCGGAGCGCAAGGAGGCTGCTGAAAGCACACTCACTGCGTACAAAGCGGCTCAGGTTTGTTCTTCTTCACTGTCTCTGTATCATATATGCACAATTGCATGACCTTTTTAGAAACTTCTTTCAGCTTAAATTCTCATTTTTGTGCTTTGGCTTTTACATTTCTTTAGATTTATGAGATTTGTCTATTTTTATTTCTTTTTTGGAGCTTAGATTCTACTTCCGATCAGATTAGTCAGGGTTAGGGTGTAGATTCATCCCTTTCATGTCATGGAAGACATTTTTTTTTATCTTATTGACCAAAGATAATCACCTTGGTTTGAGATTTTTAAGTTTTTTTATTTATTTTTATTTTCCGTGTTTTTTGGTTTTTAGTCAAAAAGTTTACTTGTAAGAATTTTTTATTTATTTTCTAGACGCACCTAATATTTATGGATTTTTTATATAAAAATAAATTATCAAATATAAAAATTTAATATATTTTTGTATTCTTATGCATTTATTGAATTTTTTAAAATATTTTTTCATAAATATTTTACTTGGAGCATGTCATCTTAAAAAAAAAATAATAATAATAATAATGTTGTTAAGACTTTGGTTAGAATGAACTTGTGACAAAAAAATTATTTTTAATTTCGTAAGGAAAATAAATGTTGAAACTTTTATCATGGACATACATACTACCCTGTCCAATTTTTGGTTTGATTAATTTCTTTTTTTAACATTTTTTTGTTTTGTTTTGGCAGCAGTTTCCTATTAAAAGTTTGGGTTATAAATGAGTTATGATAATTATTTGTCTTAGGCTTGTGTATATGATGTGAATTTTTAAGGAATTGGGGTGGCTGCTGTGCGGAGCCATTTGGGTCCTTTTCGGGGCCCATTTTGATAATCCGAACCGTTCACATTTTAGAATACATCAAGTAGAACATACTGTAAAAAATCAAGTTAATCGGATATCGTTTACCCATTCATCCACTCACATTTGTATCTACAAAAATAAATAACAATTGTAATTTAAAGTATTAAAATGAATACAAATGTGAGTGGCTGAATGGGTAAACGATATCAGATTAACTTGATTTTTTACAGGTATGTTCTACTTGATGTATTCTAAAATATGAACGGTTCGGATTATCAAAATGAGCCTCGAAAATGGCCCAATTGGCTGCTGTGCACCTCCGCACAGCAGCCACACCAATTCCAATTTGTAAAGGGGAAAAAACTGTAAAAGATAATGATAAAAAAATTACAGTCCTAGCATTGATAGGACTTGTAATAGGGGTAGTTTGCTTCAATTTGCAGTAGAGCATGGTGGGATAATGCTGATCAATTGTTGTTTTCTTCTTGGTTTCTTTTTTGGTTTATACATATATTGTTTTTGAACATTTTAATAACTGTTATTGTTTTTTCTTCAGGATATTGCAAGTGCAGAACTTGCTCCAACACATCCAATCCGGCTTGGACTTGCTCTTAACTTTTCTGTATTTTACTATGAGATTTTGAATTCTCCTGACCGTGCTTGCAATCTTGCCAAACAGGTGAGCTATTTTGAATTTGACACTATCGTTCTATTTTCCCTCCATTTTGGGAGGTGGCATAATGATAGAGGATACTACTGTTGAACTTCGAGAAGAAATGGTTTTGGTTTTTGTTTTCCTGTATATTAAACATAGAATCATCTCCCAAAATTGATGCACCTACTAGTGAATGCATAGATCTGGACATTAGCTCGTTAAAGATTCTATGTTCGCCTACTGTTGTATAAATTCTTCTACACCTTGCATGAAAAACAAAGCATCATTATTTGGTGTTTCAATTTGTGCTTTGCTCAGATTTGTTTGTTTTGTAATGCCTTGACCAGGCTTTTGATGAAGCAATTGCTGAATTGGATACCTTGGGAGAGGAGTCTTACAAGGATAGCACATTGATTATGCAACTTCTTAGGGATAACCTCACGCTGTGGACCTCAGATATGCAGGTATTTCTCTACTTCCCTGCAACTTGCTTTGTATCTATTGTGGGTTCATCTCATCATATTATGCAATGCTACACGTTTCTTTTTCTTGATATTTTGTGCGCGCGGGGGCATATGTTTTTATATTTATTTGGGCACCTGGGTGTTTCAATGTTTTGACCCGTCACTTGCATGACTGGCTGTTATTTTCACAAGTGGTATTTTTTTTTTTCTTAAGGCAAGAAATTAGAAACTAATGATTAGCCAGGTGATATTGTGAGAAAGAATAATTTACGTGGGCGTGTTCAAATGTTATATATGTTTTTTTATTCAGGATGATGGAGCAGATGAGATTAAAGAAGCTCCCAAGCAAGATGAAGAACAGAAGTGAAGTGAGGGGAATGCTGCCTCGAAATAGGGCTCTCTTCTCCATGGATGTTTTTGTTAGGAGAAGGTGCTTGTGTGTGTGTGTGTGTGTGTGTGGTGTGGTGTGTGTGTGTGTTTTTAATTTTTAATTTCCTGCCATTCTGAGTTTTTAGGCAATTCTTGCATTCAAAACTGAAACTTGGAAGGTGCTGAATATTGATGATGATGTTCTTGTGCTTCTAGTTTTCAATTTTTATGTGGTTGTTAATGGTTTGGAGTTTTAAGTCTGCTTTGGGTAATATAAAATTCTGTTCTGTTAGTTTTTTACAACCTTGTACTAAATTTTCTTATTGGCTAATGCCTTTAGATGGTTGATGGCTCCCTTTCACCCTCGTTAGCAATATTTGCCATAATCTTACTAAATTCTCCTGCCATACTTAATATCTTATTTCTATGAGGTTCCCCACCCACCAAAATAAGAAGAATTTTTTTCCCCTTTATTTACTGGATTGATTCCAAAATTGCAGATGAAAAGATGAGATTATACCAACCTTTTTGGAGTTGGATGAGAGGAAAAAAAATTGAGAATAAGATTCAAGAGTTCGAGCTCGAGTCACCCAAGGGTTTAAAGTTTGTTTGGGCGTTAACATTACGGTTGGAGATTAGTCAACTTGCGTCCAAGTTGGACACTCAATTATCTTTAAAAAAATAATTAAAAAATTGAGATTATCTTGAATAAAATTGTAGAAGTACTTAAAATTTTATTTTACATATTGTTTTATTCAATTAGATGGGATTATATAAATGCATCCACATTAAAGAAGCTAAAATTTTAGACAAATTTTAGCTAAGAGGTTATTTTTTTATTTTAACTAAGAAAAATGATTTGTGGCACTAAAATTGCTGGCACTAATGGCACTAATTTCCTGTTTTGGTAACTTTATTTTTTTTTTTTTTTTTTTTTTTTACCTGATATAGAATTTCGGGGCATTAGTGCCCCTGAAATTCGAGCTCCAAATCGGAGCTGTTTAACTAATCAGATATTTCAAATGAGTAATGCTATATAAAGAAAGAAAAAATTACACCTGATTTTACAAATAATGTTAGAGGGGGAAACTTGAAGTATGAAATTTAAATCCCCTGCCCAAATTTTGAAAGCAGGAAAAGTATGAAGAGGCCAAATCAGGAAACTCCTGGACAAATATATCATTCTCAAATAAGCAAAACACTTGGACTCAAAATGGTTCAGAACTATGAATCCAAAGATCCTTTGCAGCCAGACTCAAAAAAGGGTTCAGAATCATGAATCCAGAGATTCAAGTACTTGGCTTCGAAAAGGTTTGGAGGAGAACCCAGAAGTCAAGTCTCAGAACACTTGTGGACTTAGAACTATGCTCAGATTGACACGTCAAAATCATAACATGATGAGTCCGGTAAATGAATCCTTTTCAAAGATGGGAAATTTGAATATAAATTCGTTTCTCATTCAAATTAGTCTATACCCAAATTCAAGGTCACGAAGGGAGAGGGGTGCCTGCTGTACAGCAGGTACTGCTGTGCTGTAAAAGGGCACAATTTTGTGCCTTTTTTTTTTTTTTTTTCAACATAATATTTCTTTGTTTTGTTTTTTTTGTTGGTGTGTGCTGCTATTGGATATTTTTTGGTTTGCGCACATCTGTCAACATTACATTACTTTAAGAAAAATTAACAAAAATAATAAGGGAAAATTATAAAAAAAAAAATAAAATCTCAAAATTTAGTTTTTGTAACAAAATAAATAATGAGTTTTTAATTTTATTAATTTAAACTTTAATTTTTTATTTGTTTTTAATTTAAACTATTGACTTATTTTCGTTAGGTAAATTGATAAAAAATGATATTTTAGACATTTTATGTATATTTATATTGAGTTTAATGACTAAAAAAAAATTGTGAGTTTTACCTAACAAAAATAGATGAATTGTTGAGATTAAAAACAAATCAAAATTTTAAAGTTTAAATTGATAAGATTAAAAATTCATAATTTATTTTATCACAAGGATCACTATCTGAATTTTATTTTTATTTTTTATAATTTCTTCAAATAATAATAATAATAATAATAATAATAATAATAACAACAACAACAACAACAACAATAATATTGTACTCATTCAGACAAATCAATAATAAAAAAAAAAAATCATAAAATCCTTAAAAAATTACTGTTAAATTTACTTGCAACGATGTGTATTATTACATATTATTTATTGATTTGTTGAAAAATCAATCAATATACTCTAATAAATATCAATATCAAATAAAATATGTACGAGCACGAAATATTGTCCTCGTATAATCCTGTTGTTCAAGTCTGCGCTCCTCCGTACGTCGTCGCTTTACTCCCTAAAAACGCAAACGTGAGCTAGCCGGCGGGTGTGTGCCGGATACCTCTCCGATGCCTAACTCAGCAAAATAGACAAATAGACAAAAAACTCTATGTATTCGGGAATCAAAGTTGTATTACCTCTCCATAGGTGATGCTATGAGCTTTTATAGGTTCCGCGTGGCACAATCTAAGTAGGACTCTTACTCCTCCATGTAGAGTTCTCCTAGGAATCACATTCCTGAAAGATAATGCTTATCCCTCAACACCCCCTCACTGCTTAAACCAAGTGAGATGGTTCTACCACGGTTGGATGTCAATACGACCGAGATAACAGGGCCATGCTAAAACCGCAGACTAGACCGAGCTCCCACTAGCTCGGTTCTTCCTTTCATTGCGTGTACCTCGGTTCAACTGGGTTGTCTGAGACCGCGCTAACCACAACGAGCTTGGACCGAGCTAACTAATAGCAAGGTTCTGAGGAAAGCTCAACATACTTCGACTCAATATGCCATGACCGAGCTAACTGCTCCTACTCTGACTGTGGCGACCAAGCTAACCACAAGGCTCTCTCTGGACCGGGCTAACCACAAGGCTCTTTCTGGACCGGGCTAACTTCTAGGCCCCTTTTACTCGTTCTCTTACTATGGCCCATAGATCGGCCCATTTACCCAGCTCGGCCCAATTTACTTATAAATTACCCTCTCAAAATATAACTAGTCTCATTTAATTTTTAAAAACATTAAAAATGTAATACTCGATAAATAATAAATTTCAATTCATGTGAATTTTCAAAAATAAAATAAAAAATATGCAAGTAGATATTTCTCCTTATTACAATAAATGTCTATAAAGATTTGTAAAATTTTATTTTGTTTTGTTTTAAACCAAAAAAAAAAAAGAAAAATGGAAGAAGAAGAAACTGTATCATTTGGCACGCACAACACACCTTGCTGTGCTTACAGCACAGCAGGTGCCCCTTGTCCGATAGGATTTGGGGAGTCTCATTGGACTTGGCACCATTACAGCAGGAAGTCAAATCGGACCACACCTTACCCTTATTTTGGGATTTGTTGGTTTGGCAGCCAAAAATAACGATTCATCGAGATAATTTATAAGATTAATGCCTTAGACCCCCAATGGGGTGACCCCCACCACTCTCACTGTTTTCTGATTGGTCCATTTTTTTTTTTTTGTCTTCCACTTGCTACACGTCAGGTGGAGGTGGGGGTGCTGGGGGTCACCCCAGGGAGTCCCCTGCACTGTTGAATTTATAAACCCTTATACTTCTTATTGTTTTCAGGGATAGCCAAGGACAAGAAACAAAGTACTTGGGAGGTCACAATTACCTCAACTAGGCAGTTAAAAAGAGAATATTTCTCATGTGATCTTTAACTACATGGTATCACCACAATCAATTACTTAGTTATGAAACTAATTTTGGATGTGTATATATATATACACCCATGCATAACTCATCATTCACAAACACCATAGTTGCAAAATCTAGAGAGTTGGAAATGAAAGAGTGAAAGTGGAGATTTTCATCGGATGCTCTATCGTATTCACTCTCTCTCTCTTTCGTTTACTTGCTTTGATCTTTCAGCCAGCCACCATTTCTTTCTCTTCTTGAATCTAGTTTGATTGTCAACAAATCTCTAGTTTCTCTTTTCCATTTCCGAAGGAATCCATTTTTTCTGGCAAAGTTTATCTTATCCGACGAGTTTTTCGACGAAATTACCATTTTCAGTGAACTTTCTTGAATCCATCTTTATACACACAATAATGTGACTTATTGTGGACATTTTCCTTCAAAATAAAACTCCATCAAAAGTGAATTTTTTTTTATAATAATAGTATTGTCACGTTATTCTTATCAAGTTTTTTTTTATATGAGTATAATTTTACTTTTCAAATATATTTTCCAACAAACTCTTTATATTTTTTTCTTTTTCTATTCTATTTAATTATTATTTATTTATTCTTTTAAAAATCATATTTTTTCAAATGGACATATTTTTCAATTGTGATTTTTTTAAAACGGATACTTTTCTGATGGGCATATTTTTCAACAACAGCGATTGGGACCTCGAATCTTCTTCCCCCGAATCCCCCTAATCATCGAAACGACGTCGTTTCGTTTTTTTTTTTTTTTTTTTTTTCGATTTCAGAAGAAGAAAAACGGAAGGAGGAGGAAGAAGAGAAGAGAAGAAGAAGAGAAGGGGAGGGGAAGGGGGAGGGGAGGAGGGAGGAGGAGGAGGGGGAGGGGAGGGGGCCCAATTATTAGGGCTGGAGGCGGAGGCGGGGGCCGGGGGCGTTGCGCCGGAGGCACGATCGGCGGAGCTGCGAGCTCGGAGGCGGCGGTCGGAGGCTCGGCTGGGCCGACGACCGACGACTGGGCCGACGAGCTCTTCTCTCTCTCTCTCTCTCTCTCTCTCTCTCTCTCTCTCTCTCTTTCTCTCCCTCTCCCTCTTCTCCCTCTTCTCCCTCTCCCTCTGCGTCAATGGCGGAAAAAAAGAAAAAGAAAAAAAAAAATTCAAAATCACTGAAACGACGTCGTTTCAGTGATTCGGGGGATTCGGGGGAATGTTTTTCGAGGTGCAAAACATTTTTGATTTTTCAATTAGACACTTTTACGACAATCATATTTTTCAAACAGAAAATGCAAAACCATTGTAATGTTTATATAGAATTTGCTACAACAATAATGTGATAGTAACATCCAAATAAATAAAAATTATTTTAATATTATTTTATATAATATTTCATATAAATTTTTGATTTGTATATTATCACTACTCTTTTAAATCAACACTTTTTTAACCTATCATATTTTTTTGAGGTTATACTCGGTGGGTTTCAATTTTCTGGATTTAATTTTTTAGAACTTGAATTTTTTTTTTTTTTGTATTTTTTGTTTTTAGTAAATATTTTTAAAATTTAAATAAATTTTTTTTTAAATTTTTTAAGATTTTTATACACCTAGGTGTTTCAATGTTTAATTTTTTTAATTCAGTAAATATTTATAAAAAAATATTTTAAAAAATCAATAAATACACAAAAATATGAAAAATATACTGAATTTTCGTATTTTTTATATTTTTGGTACTAATAGTAAATTTTCTAAAGATTTTTTTACAAGTATTATACTTTTTAAATGTATTTATGTTAGATGTACCTAAAAATTTTAAAAATTACTTAAAATATTAAAAAAATTCAGCAAAAACAAAAAAATAAAAAAATTTAATTTTAAAAAAATTGAATCTTGAAAATTCAAACCAAATAAGCTTTGTTTCTCCAATTACATTGAAGCCATAAGAGAGGCATTGATCAATATTTTTTTTATTTCGTATCAGTACTGAGTCCACAATAGCTGGGTACATGTACCTATGGAGTTGGGACTCAGTTAAAGTAACGATTGTGCTGCAAGAGTTTTTTTTTTTTTTTTTTTTTTTTTAAAAAAACGATAAGATGTTAGTAGGTTAGTAAGTCAGATTATAACGAAAATATCGTAATTACTCCATCGACTCGAACTCTGAGTCTCTAACTTTCTCACTGTCCAAAAAGACAGCTATATGGACCACTGGGCCATAGGGGTGAGCATGCTCTGAATTGGTTCGGTTTGGGGTATGTATGAGCACAGAATAATCTTCTCGTATAATTTTGTTGACCAAGTTTGCGTATCTCCAAACGTCGTCGCTTTGCTACCTGGAAACACAAACGTGAGTTAGCCGGCGGGTGTGTGCTGGAAACCTCTCCGATGCCTAAGTCAGCAAAATAGACAATAGACACAAAAGTTCTGTGTATTTGAGAGTAAGAATTGCAATACATATCCATAGGTTCTGTCACGAGGTTTTATAGATTTCGCCAGGCACATTTCTAATAGGACTCTAACTCTCCTTTGCAGAGTCTCCCTAGGAATCCCAATCCTAAAGGATAATGCTTATCCCTGGAACACCTTACTCACTGCCACCAAGTGAGATGGTGAAAACTCTTTACCTCGGCTGACACTGCGGTCAACCGACTTATCTCGACTCTGTGCTCAACATGGCCGAACTGTGATGACCCTGCTATAGGTTGGCATCTTGCTGAGCTACCCCTAGCTCGGCCCATTGCCCTGGCAATATCCCGATCCACTACAAGATTGTCCTGAGATAGCTAGGTCTAAGCCCTACCTACACAAATCTGACCAGTTTGGTGTATGCTCAGCCTAAGACCGAGCTACGCGAGGTCTTATCTCAGCCCACTTCGTAGCCCAACATTCAAAGTAGATTTTACCCAGCTCGGCCCAATTTGCACACAAATTACCCTCTCAATTGCCCCTTAATTCCATCTATAACACGTGATCGGGATTACTTTCCTCTCACACAACTAAAAATATTCAAATTAGCTAAACTAGAAACTTTGCTCGGTTTCCTTGTTTGGTTCGGAGAAGTCAATATCAACCGTACCATACGTTTCTTCACCTGCTAGACACATCTAACACAACCCCATACCTGAGACATGTGGCACACCTACGTTGGCTCTATATCTCTGTCACAGCAGTCAAGCACTGATGCCAAAAATTTGAAATGTCCTACTGTTTTACCTCCATTATATATATATACATGAACAGTCCCTATTGTTTGTCTTCCTTACTGTTCATTTCCTTTACTGCAAATCCTCACACTCAGAACTCCAAACCCTCATTTCCTACACTCGAACCACAATCCAAAGACTTGCTTCACCTCGTCTTGCTCGTCATTGCTGCCGGTACTCCTTCTTCCGATTAGATCTTGATTTTATGCTCGAACCAGTAAATATTTCACACCTTTCCAACTTTTTCCATGAATGGTGTTCTTCATATTTCTGCACTGTTATACTCTTGTTCACGCCTATGAATAGCCTCTTAAAACCAAAATATACGCTAAATATGCTTGAGACTGAAACGGTCTGAAACCCTCAAAACTTCACCCTTAACGATGAATATTTAATGATTAGAGCTAAAACCAACCAAGAACAGCGATATTGATCCAAAATGGTATTAAGGCCGAAATAAAAATCAGTTTGTAACCTTATACTTGGATTTGACCGAACTAAGAGCTCCTTTCATAAAACTAGGCTAAAACCTTGCCCCTGATCCAAGCCGAGCTAAAACCTTTCCCATCTCCATAACCAAGCTACAACCATATTGGCTGTGGACCAACCTTGCTCACCGACCGAGCTAGATACAGTTTGCACTTGGTTTATGCTTGTTTTAGCTCGGCCGCCACATGAGCATAACACATTTTTATTTTTCCACTTTGTAGACTTGACTAGGTTGCCAAGGCACACCATTCACTTTGCCTCTTTGCAGCAATTGCTTAACCGAGCCAACCACCGTTCAATTTAAGCCGCGCTAGGCCGCCGCACAAACCCTTTTAATACATTAAATTTAAGACCATGGGCCAATACCGGTTTATGGTCAGCTCGTTTGGTGGTATGGCTGAATTCCGAAGAGAATACAAAATCCCAGACGATGTTTGTGACGCCCCACTCCCAGGTCGTTAAATACACTAAAATAGTCTTAAAAAAAATACAAATTTTGCTCCCAAAAATAATAATTACAAAATCATCTCCAAATGGTACAATATCCTCCAAATATTCTAATTGCCTCCAAAATAAATAATATTACAACTCTCTCCAAATTTAATAATTAAAGTGATGGATCCCAAATCTCTGTATTAATAAATCTTTCTAATCTCAATTTCGAGCTCTGCTAAAATCTGCTTCGCACCTGAAAAATAAATTAATTCGGGAAGTATACAATACGACAGGAATACAAGGCTCGGATACAGAATAAATTAACAGAAATCCAACAATTTATGACACCAAATCAACGATACGATAATAAAGCAATTTACCAAATTGCACAATAAATCAACCATAATTTATCTAGGACCAAATACCCGGTCCTACTCAGTACATGACCAGTGAATAAATTCATTTATTCACCCACCTCACCCAAGCTCCACGCTTATCCGGGTATATTGGTGTAAACAATTAATAAGATTCACTTGATCCATGTACGGAGTATTTCCATGTCATTCAGTCAGACAAATCACCATTTTAACACAGAAATATTTGTAGAGAATTTTACCAAATGATCAGAATATCAACAATTCGACAACAAATGATTTTATCACCATAATCAAGTAGATTACAAATTGAGGATAATTTAAAATAAGAGAACTCTTTGCAAAGAGATTTAAATAGAGCATATTGTATACAACCCGAATTTACCTCAAAATAATTATCTCCGTCACCAAATCTAAAATTACTCCATAGATCTCCAAAAATAACTCTGATCTCTTGTAAAATTATTAACTCTCATATCTAAACTTAAAATTTATATTACAAAAGAGAGAGAGCCGAAAGTTGGAGAAGTTTAAAATGAGAGACAGAGAAATGGAATTGAGGGACGGATGACAAAGGCAGAGAATGACTCAATTTATAAGAACAAAGAGAGGTAAATAAACAAATAAATAAATAAAAAGTAACTATGTTCCCAATAAATCAAAGTGTGAGTTTGGGGTGCACATGGGTTTGGTCTGGGACCGTGTTATATCAGAGGGATAGAGGAATGAAAGAAGAATAAAAAATTAAAAGAAATGTAAAGGTAAAATGATGGATGGTGGTTTGGTCTTGGGAAGTGAGGGACTGTGGGCTTTACCCACGGTTTTGTCTTCATTTTTTTTTTTTTTTTTTTGAGGAATTTATTATTATATCAGAATAAATATTAAATTGGTAGATATAAAAGGGATGAGATAAATACAAATAAATAATTTAAAATTATATTCTTATCTAAAAATCTCATCACTAAATTAAAATAATAAACTACCAATACCACTCACTAAATATTAATACCTCAAAATACGGGGTGTTACAATGTTCACCTGTCATTAGCAGAGCTAGACACCATACCTTGGGGAAAGTCTAGTTTCGTCCCCTTCTTTGTGCTATCCATAGTCGAGGGCGAGCTCTGGTTCCCCGTTCAACCCCTAATATGCGAATTTCTTAGGCATACAAGACTCTGCCCCACTCAACTTTCCATCAACTCCTATGGAAAAATTAACGGCATAGCCGAATTGAATTGCCTCCTCGATCTCAACCTTGGGTTGGCCAAGATATTTCACTAGTATTCACTCGGCCAAAATGACGACGGTTGGGTTTACTACCTCAGGATTAGAAGAGGCCGAAAGAAAATTGTCAAGCGTACACCGAACAAAGATTTGAACAATAACGATTTTCTCTGGGTTTCTGGCAATTTTGAGGACCAAGAGGCCCAAATACCGAGCTACAATATAAACTGGAATAAAGGAACGGCAAGTAAGACTAGCTCGGTTCCTCTTCTTGTTCCTTGTTTAGCTGTTTCAACAGCACTAAACCTTGTTCTCTTTGCAGATTTGAATCAATTGAAGGCAAACTATGCCCACGCCGATCAAGCCATACTACGAGCCGTGCTACGGTACCGACATCGAGACTAGGCCGAGTTATTGGGAGTTGAATCGACCTAATGCTACTCTGACAAGAGGAAGAGTAAGGTCACAGACTTCTTACTAGAGTCCTCTCTTGAGCTTGACCCCAACCTCTCCCAAATCAACCTCGTTCCTCTCATTGAAGAACAAGAGATGGCAAAAAGGCGTGTTGTCCAAGCCCTCATCACCAAACAACCTTCTGCTTCTAATATCAAGGTGCAAATCGAACTACCTCCAACCGGTCAACCATAGGAGACCGTCGTTGCCCTCCCATCCGCCAGAGCTACTTCATCTCAGTCAAGTAAGGCCACGCACTTCTTCCATACTGCAGTGCCTGTGGACGAAGAAGACACCAAGCAGTCAGGAACCGAGCTGCACGAGACCGACCAGCCACAAAATAGCCGATGCTCCGACCGCTCTAACCTTTCTTCCCTCCCAGTGTGGGCACCAGTTGTGACCTTCAAGGGCCACGTTATGACCACATTTGATTCTGTTAACGCTGAGAAGGACCATATGTTGGCCTTCAATTTAACCAAAAGCTTTTGCCTACTTACCTGCCTATCGACAAGGAGCGGCACGAGAACCTGACCAAGTTAAAGGCGATTTGGTCCGCCACCAAGTCCCTTATCTTGGTAAAGTCTGAAGTCCCATACATATATTAACTTTACCTATCTTTTTGTGCGGTTTGGCTAATCATTTTGTATGCTTCATAAGCCGTACAAAAAAACCACATTGCCCACCAACGTGCCCTTGAGTTGAGAAAAACAGCTAGGGCGGCCATTGCAGATGCAGGCGCTAAAGAGGCCGAGCTAAAAGCCCTGAAGGCAAATATGGCTGAGCTGACCGTTGAGAAAGAAAAGTTGGCTGAGCTAGTTAGTGTGGTCAAGGCTGACAAGTAAAAAGTCCTGGCCGAGAAAAAAGGCCGCTACTTGCGCGAACTCGCCAAGATTGAAAAGAAAAAGAACGCCGAGATCCAAGAGCTACAAAAAAAGATGGAGCGCGCCAAGGACTGGGGTTTCAAAGAAGGTGAGGACACCTACATCCAGCAATACGAGGTGGCCAAGGATATCTTTTTCAAGTGCGGTTGGAAGGTGGCGGTGGAAAAGCTCAGCCAGGCACAAGACTCTACCATGTTCCTCAATCCCTCTCCCTACTACATATCGAGCTATATGACGGACTACGCAAATGTCGTTCAATAGAAATTCTTGGTGGTGGAAGAGCATAACTCGACACCAAACAATACTCCATTAGATCTTTCTGTTTGGTCGGAGGTACCTGACTAGACCGAACTAAGTCCGAACTCTAGAGGATGGCACTGGAACTGACCTGGCAGGTGGTGAAGTCGGTGATAGTGCTGATGTCAAGCTGGAAAATCTGTTTGCTTGACCGGGATATGACTCTGTATTTTTTGTTTTTTGTTTTTCTTTGTAACAATGTTATATACCCTACCTCTTGTAATCATCTTCCAATTAATGAAAATTTTTGATCTTTTTGCTCGGTCACGTTGTTTCTTTTGCCATGTTTTATATTATTTTGACTGCATGCCTAGCCGAACTAATTATCTTGGCCTTCCCTAATCCTGCCAACCTTGTTTGGCTGAGATATCTATCTCGGCTAAGGAATCCCAGAAACTTGTTGGTCAAACCTGCCAACTTCCTTTGGCCGAGATGTCTATCTTCGGTGAAAGAATCCAAAAAAACTTACTGGTCAAACCTGCCAACCTTGTTTAGCTTAGATACTCATCTCGGCGAAAAAGGGCGAAAAATGTTTTGGTTAAACCTGCCAACCTTCATTGCTCCCAGTTGGGCAAAGAGTACAAAAAATTTTGTTGGTCAAACCTGTTAACCTTCTTTAGCTTAGATACTTATCTCGGCTAAAGAGTGCAAAAAATGTGTTGGTCAAACCTGCTAACCTTTATTGCCCCCAGTTGGGCAAAGAGTACAAAAAAAATTTTGTAGTCATCTCGGCTAAAGAGTGCGAAAATTTTATTAGTCAAACCTGCCAACCTTCTTTAGCCTAAATACTTATCTCGACTAAAGAGTGCAAAAATTTTGTTGGTCAAACCTGCCAACCTTCTTTAGTCTAGATACTCATCTCGGCTAAAGAGTTCAAAATTTTTGTTGGTCAAACCTGCCAACCTTCTTTAGCTTAGATACTCATCTCGGCTAAAGAGTGCAAAAAATGTATTGGTCAAATCTGCCAACCTTCATTCCCCCCAGTTAGGCAAAGAGTACAAAAATTTGTTTACAAACAGAATAAAGACAAGTACTGAAAAAAAAAAAAAAAAAAAAAAAATGCCTACCTGTTTTATTGAATGTCAAAGAAAATTACAAGTGTAAAAAATAAAAATAAAAAATAAAATAAAATAAAATACTTTGAGATTGATTGTATTCCATGGCCTTGTGATAGTTCAGTCGTCCATGTCTTCGAGATGGTAAGCTCCTTTTCTTGCAAAACTCATCACTTTGTACGGCCCCTTCCAGTTGGGTCCCAATTTGCCATCTCTAGGCACTAAATTGTTACCCATTACTTTGCATAGCACCCAGTCTCCGATCTTGAATTGCCTTGGATGTACCGCCTTGTTATATTTTATAGACAATTCCTACTGATAAAAGGCGATGTGTACTAGTGCCCTTTCTCTTTTTCTTCGGCAAGATCTAACTCCAAGGCTATGGCCTCTCCATTCAAATCTGGATCAAAATTCTCGCTTCTAATCGTGGGGAGGCCAACTTCCAAGAGGATTACTGCTTCCATGCCATAGGCCAAGAAAAAAGGCGTTTCGCCGGTCAACCGCCTAGGTGTAGTTTGGTAAGCCCATAAGACATGGGGAAGTTCTTCAGCCTATTTTTCTTTCGCTTTTTCCAGCCTCTTTTTTAGACCATCTATGACTACTTTGTTGGAGGCATCAGCCTGGCCATTATCTTAAGGGTACGTCGGCATGGAGTTGTAAAATTCTATCTTGTGCTCTTCACAAAAACCCCTAAAGATTTTCCTATCAAATTGGGTGCCGTAGTCGGATATCAAGGCCTTGGGAATTCCAAACCAGGTTATGATGTTCTGCCAGACAAACTTCTTGACGTCTTTTCTTTAATGGATGCGAGTGTCTTTGCCTCCACCGACTTTGTAAAGTAATCTGTCACCGCAATAAAAAACTTTTTGTTGCCTAGTGCGACTGGGAGTGGTCCCACTATGTCTAAGCCCCACATTGCAAAAGACCAAGGGCTGGTCAAAGGTAAGAGCTCTCTAGTTGGTTAATGGATTTGATGCGCGAACTTCTGACATTTCTCGCATTTCTTGGCATACTTCTCTGCGTCTGCTTGTATGTATGGCCACCAATACCTCTATAAAATAGCTCGGTAGGCCAGAGATCTTCCTTCTTGGTGGCTTCCACAAATGCCTTTGTGAATTTCGAACAAGAATGCTTCAACCTTGCTAGGATGGATACACTTCAAGTACGTACCTGTGAAGGACTTTTTGTATAATGCTTGCAATGGGGAGAGCCAAAATCGCTGTGACTTTGCCCTAATCTTGTTGGCCTCCTTCTTGTCCTCTGACAAAATGCCATCTTTTAAGAACACCATAATGGGGTCCATCTAGGAGAGACCTAACTCAGCGTAGCATACTTCGGCCGCTTTAGGTTCCTTAATGCTTGGTCTTGGCAGAAAGTCAATAGCAATAGGTGTGGAATGGATGTGTCAGCCATCGACGTAAAAACAGCTAGTTCATCTGTCTTGCTATTTTCTTCTCGGTCGATTTGCTCTATCCTCACAACTTTGAACTTCATGATCTCTTTTCTGACCAACTTTTGGTACTTGGCCATTCTATCATCCTTCGCCTCATAATTGCCCAAAATTTGGTTGACTACTAGTTAGGAGTCGCTGTACACCATCAACTTGGTAGCCTTCATTCGGTATACTCACTTTAAATCGGCTAATAGTGCTTTGTACTCCGCCTCATTATTGGATGCTAGAAAACTGAGGTTGCTAGCATGCTCAATGGTCAAGCCATCTGGTGAGATGGGGACTATCTCGAGTCCAGCCCCTTGTCTGTTGGACGCTCCATCTACAAAGAGCTTCCATATCTCCCCTACGAATAGCTTCTAGTAAGTAGAGAGATCTGAGGACGATTTAGGATTAAGGACGTTAACGATGTTTTTTTCTAAGTTTTTGTCTGTCTTTAGGATTTGATCCTCACTGCCTAACTGTCTTAGCACTTCACTTTCAGGTGGACCTTGCTTGTAGTAGTGCTGCATGCTCCTTTCCTTCCTACTGTAAGACTGAATGGTTCGTTGTGCAGTTGAGAAACTTGCTTCGGGGGTTGCACTATTCCTGCGGCACTTTCCCCCATTTGCTCGGTTGCCTCAGTCAAGTCAACTGGGAAAACATAATGACTTCTTGGGGCAAACTCAGCCACGAAGTCTGCCAAAGCTTGGGCCTTTATTGCGGTTCTCGACTGAAACTTAATGTCAAACTGTCCTAACTCCACGGCCTACTTCAAAATTCGCCCAGAAAAGTCCGCCATTTCAAACAAGGCTTTTAAGGGGAAGGCCGATAAAACGATCATGGTGTGGGCATAGAAGTAGTGCGACAATTTTCTAGAAGCCATCATCAAAGCTAGGGCCAGTTTCTCTAAAGGAAAGTATCTTGTTTTGGCGCCCAGCAATGTCTTACTTATATAAAAGATAGGGAAGTGTTGTATTTCCTCGGCGTGTACCAACACTGCACTAATTGCGTGTGAGAAACAGCTAAGTACAGGAAAAGTTCCTTTCTTGGCATAGGGGTTGCCAACAGCGGCGGAGAGGTCATGTGTGCTTTTAAGCTCTCCAGAGCTCAGTCGCATTCGTCATCCCACTCAAACTTGGCCTTGAGTGCCTGGAAGAACGATCAACACTTGTCTGATGACCGACTTATGAATCGATTTAGCGTTGCAGCTAGGCCCGTGAGGTGCTATAGTTCCTTGACTGTGTTGGGCCTCTCTAGATCTTGAATGGCTTTGATCTGAGAGGGATCGACTTCTATACCTTCGTTGGTTACTAGAAAGCCAAGAAATTTACCTGACCTTACGCCAAACGCGCATTTGGATGTGTTCAATCACAGCTTATGGGTCTTCAAAATTTGGAACATATCATCCAGGTCTTTGAGATGGTCTCCCTCGTTCTTGCTCTTGACCACCATGTCGTCTATGTAAGCTTCCATTATTCTACCTAACAATGGTTCGAATATTGTGGTGACTATTCGCTGAAATGTTGCCCTTGCATTATTTAGGCCAAAGGGCATGACTTATAGCAATATAACCCCCTTGGTGTTGTAAATGATGTAACCTCCTGGTCCGGTTCATACATAGCGATCTGATGGTATCCACAATACGCATCAAGAAAGTTAAGTCGGTTGTGACTTGCAGTTAGGTCCACCAGTCAGTCGATCTGTGGTAGAGGAAAATTGTCTTTTGGGCATTCTTTGTTGACTATCTTGTAATCCACACAAACACGCCACTTGCCGTTCTTCTTTGGTACTACCACTATGTTGGAGATCCACTTGGGATAGTGAACCTCCCTGATCGCCCCTGCCTCCAGTAGGTTCCCCACTTCTTTAGCAACTACCTCGGCGTGATGAAGTGCCGATTGATGAGTTCGTTGTATAATTGGTCTGGCGGTTGGGTTGACATTAAGTTGATGCCATATGAAGTTTGGGTCAATGCCAGGCATGTCATACGGCGTCCAAGCAAACATTTCGATCTTAGAGATCAAGACTTCCATGATCTCCATTCTCTCGGTGCTGGACAAAGATAAGCCGAGCAAAAAGAACTTCTCTGGGAACTTTTCGTCTATTTTTACCTCCACCAGATCTTCCATTGCTTTCTGTTCGGCTGCTTTTCCAACATCTGCGAATAATTCGTTGCTCTCTGGCTTTTCTACCATCTGTACGAAACCTTTGGTAGCCCAGCTGTCGTTCACCATCATGAAGCATTACTTGGATATGATTTGGTCTCCCAAGATTTCTTCAATCACTCCGGCTTTGTTAGGGAATCACATCACCTGATGGTAGTTTGATGCTACTGTTTGCATGGTGTACAACCTTGCTCTCCCTAAAATAATATTGTAAGTGGAAGGGACTTTCAACACCTAGAATTCCACTTACTTTGTCATTATCCCAGCTTTGACCGGCAAAATTATCTTACCAGTCGGCCATTTTGGCATAGAGTTGAACCCAACCAAGGGAGATGTCGTGGGTGGTAAGTCTTTGTCCTCTAATTTGAGTTGCTTGAAAATCTTGTAGTACATTATCTCACACGATCTCCTTTGGTCTATCAAAATCCGCTTGATGTCAAATTTTTTTACGTACAGAGTAATCACTAGCGCGTCATTATAAGGGCTTTGCAACCTTGCTAAGTCCCCATCAGAAAATGTGATGATGTTTTTCATTTCTTCCTTTTTTTCATGGTTGGTTGTATTCTCAGTACTTCCCTCATATGCTCCGCCTTCTTAATCATTCCTTTTAGCTCGCAGACTCTTTCGAGCTCAATGATCCCATAAATCGCGTTAATCATGCCTTGAGGCGAACCGTCGACTGGCATTCCATCTGGCCCATTGTGGTCCTAAGGGGCTGGTCGAGCTCCCCTTTCAATGTATTGGTCCAAGTGGCCTACAGCCACTAACTCTTCTAAATGCTAATGGCATGCAATTTTCAGTGCAGTACCCCACTTCATTATGGAAGGTGCACCGATATCTATTGTCCTAGCCCTTTTGCGCTTCCCCCAACTTAGCTGGCCGCCGAACGAAGGGTTCATCGCGTATCTCGCTAAGAATATTGTAGATAGGCTTCTTGAACACCATGGTGATGACGGTGCAGACTCTTAATCTCGTTGTCTGGGAGTCCTCGCCGTTTGGTCATTCACCTCGACCGTTTTTGCTCAGTCAGTCATCCCAACCAACCGTGTTAACTTTTGCCGCAAGCTTTTTGTCTAACATCGCTGATGTACTGGACTTTGCCTTGGTGCGAGCACCATCTTCATCTACCTTGATGTGCTGGTGCACTCTCTCCATCAAGGCTTCTATTATGAGAGGCAGTGTCATTGTCATTGAATCCCTCAATTTATGACCTATTGGCAAACCCCGCTTATACTGTGCAATAGCTAGGTTGGTGGGACAATCGCCTATCTGGTTGAAAGTCTCCCAATACTTGTTGTTGTAAGCCTTCAACGTTTCTTTCTCGCCTATGTCAATGGCGAGAAGCTGGTCTATCTTGACCGGCGTTTTGGTGTTTGTCTTGAACTTGGTAACAAATGCCTTCGCCAGTTGCGCCCATGAAGTGATGCCACCTTCTGGCAACCTCTCAAACCAAGTCAAGCCTAGGTCGCCTAAGCTTGATGGAAACAAGATACACATTGGAGTCTCGTTCCGTCGATGTATGGCCATAACCTAACGAAAGTGGCGAAAGTGTATGTAGGGGTCTGACTTCCCTTCATAAGTTGTGAACTTAGGCTAGTGGAAGCCCAAGGGTAATGGTGCGTTCTCTATCGCTGGAACGAACGGTGAGCTTTGTAACCTTACTAATGCTTTGTCTGCTGGTTCGTAAGTAAGGCACGACATTGGCATTCCAACCTTGACACTTCCATGTGTCCGAAGAGCCAGCTACTGTAGAGAAAAGACCCTTTAGAGGTCGCGTGCCTGGGGGTCTTCTCTCTTTCGAGCCCTTTCTTCTAGCATGGTTCGCAGGTCCGCCAACCTAGGCAACTCGGTGTGCTGAGAAGTGGTTTGATACTTATGAGAGGGTCAATAATTGCTTTCCTCCGTGTAAGACCTTTTAGTCCTCATTCTCTCATACCTGGAGTAATAAGTCCTTGAGGTTCTTGATTGTGTATCGTCTGTCCTGAGGCTTCTGGTCTTAGATTGCGGTGGTGTGACTCGCCTATCACGATCCCCTGAGTGGTAAGACCACGTTCTTCCTTCGCGGATCTCTTCCCATTCTATCCCGTTGCCTTTTATCTGGCGCTGCATGGTCTCTATGTCAGCCGCCATTCTCCTTATCAGTTCGTCTTGTTCCTTCACGCGATCTTCTAAAACCTGAGAATCCACTATTTATCTCTGTCCATCTGGGCTTTGAGAACGATGAGGACTTGAGCCCCATTTTTCCCGCGTGACTCTCCGTGGGTTCCGTTGCTGGGGGTTCAATTCTACCATGGGTAAGACAAAAGGCAAATATTCGCGTCTCCTCTCCCCTTCTAGAGTTTGCCTATCGATAACAGACTGAGGCAAGTCTTCGTTATGCGCCATTGAAATCAGTTGAAGGAAAACTTAATCAAAAGGTTTGTTCTCTGTGATGGTTCTCACAGATGGTGCCAATTGTACGAGCACAAAATAATCTTCTCGTATAATCCTGTTGACCAAGTTTGCCCACCTCCAAACGTCGTCGCTTTGCTACTTGGAAACACAAACGTGAGTTAGCCGGCTGTAGACACCCCATTTTTGACCGACCTTAAGACTCAGACGTCACCGATTGAGCGCTTGGTGATGTTGCATATTGTGCTCGTTCTAAGGTTGCGGAGTCCCGGCTGCGAGCCTTGCCTCCGGACTTCCGGACTCTTTTGTGCTTTTCTTCGGTTTGCGAACCAGGCTCTGTTTTCTCTGTTTTCTCTTCCCAAAGGGAGGGAGAGGTCTCGTAGATCATCTCTCAATGGCTGTGGGCTACGTTTCGTGGTCATAGGCCATTTTTTCCCATTTCGGAGCCCGGTTCCCGGTTTTCGGAGCCGTCAGGCCGTGTACCTCAGTTCGGGACCGCTTAACCACCTCCGTTTCCCCCGGTTTTTTGCACTTATCTTATTTACTCCCTTTTGAGGGACACTATGGTCTGAGAGACCAACTTCGTGGTTGAGCACCACTCCCGGTGCCTAACAGCCCATTTCGGGGCCCCGAACTGCGTGTTTCGGCTCCCGAACCTTCATTTTACATTTTTGGGCTCCAACCCGAACTTGAAATAGTCATATTTTGAACTCCTTTTCATGTTTGATTAAGGACCTCTTGATGTTTGACATCTCCATCTATCACTTGCTTCTTTACCCCTCAATTTTCCCCTTTTCTTGCACGATAGTTTAGGCCTACTTGTATTTATTTTCGTGGCTTGATATAAACTAGAAAGTGTCTTATTTTGAGCCCCTCTTAAACTTTGTTGAAGGGCTCTCTGCCATTTAGGACCCGCAGCTATCACTTGCCCCTTTAGCTCACCTTTTGGCCATTTTGGGGGGAATTTTGAATCCGAATTTCCCCCCCTTTTTTCCCCCTCCTTTCCATCCCTTTTTGTCTATAAAACCAGAGCTCCAGCTGCATTTTTTCTGGGTTAGAAGACTTTAGTTTGAGTCTCATATATACAATCTCTCTCTCTCTATATTTCAAGCACCAAAACCCTAAAAGTCCTACACCATTTCTTCACCATTTCTTCACAATTTCTTCACCACCACCTAGCACCACCACCACCACTCCATTCCAGCGGCTTGGAGGACCTTCTCAGAGGCTAGAAGTGCTGTATTTTGGACCAAGAGGCTGCTAAAGTTTGGTTCTTCAAGGGTGAGTCTCGTTTTTCCCTTTTTTGCTCTTTTCTTGGTCTATATCTTAGCCCTTCTTCCTTATACATTTGAGCTCCAACCAAAACTGAAAGTAGCATTTTTTTGAGCTCTATTTAATCTTTCATTAAGGGTCTCTCACTGTTTGAGACCCCCTTTTGGTACTTGCCTCTTTAGCCCTCTTTGTGCCATATTTTTGCATGATATTTTTAGCCTATGTGTAGTCTGTTTTGAGCTCTGATATAAACTGTGAATAGGCTTATTTTGAGCCCTTATTCAACATTGAAGAAGGGCTCATCCTTGTTTGGGACCTCCATGTGTCACTTGCCATTGAACCCCTCTTTGGTCTCCATTTTTGCATGATTTATTAGCCTATTGTGTCTCTATTTTTCGACCCTGAGAAGAACTGAAAAGGGTCTTATTTTGACCCCCTCTCCATGTCTCATTGAGGGTCTTTGGCTGTTTGATGCATATTTTGTATACTTCATGTTATAGCCCTCTTGGTGGCCTCATTTTGCATGAGATCTTTAGCATACTTGTATCTGTTTTTGGGGCTTGATATAAACTAAAAACAGTCATGTTTTTTCCCTCTTCAATGTTGTAGAAGGCCCCTTTCCTTTGGGGCCAGCATTTGTGACTTGCTTCATTACCTCCCTTGCAGAGCCATTTTTGCATGCTAATTTAGTCCCACTTGTGCTCGCTGTTTGGCCATGCTTTAAACTGTAAAAATGCTAGTTTTGGGGCTGCCTTGCTTCTTCTTTTACACTCCATGTACCAAGTATGCATGCTTTGTATAGCTGTAGGTCATTTCATGCACCAAAATCCATGTTTCGGGACTCGTTCCATGCATCGGGTTTCATTTTACCGGGTTTCGGGGCTGTTTTGCATCTCATTTTGCCTCTGATTTTAGCATGATAGTATGTCATTCTTTGTGTTTTGCCATGTCTTGTTAGAGTGACATTCCGTGCCGTAGGGTCGGTCCTCGGTTTGCGTGCACGTGTGCACGTATCCCGAGTTGTCTCATTTTCATCATTATGGCCTCCTATGTGAGTGTGGCCGAGGTCCACTTGTGTTGGTGTAAGCCCATATTGCATTGTGTATGCCATTTCATTCCATAGCATTGCGTATGCTAGGCCGTATATTAGCGCATTGTGTATGCCATGTTTCCTCGTGCATCGTGTATGCCATTTCATAGCCTTTCGCATGTTAGGTTGTATCTTAGTTGCATTTCATGCATGTCATGCATATTGCATCGTGTTCGGGATAGGAGTTAGCCCGGACACGGGAAACGAGGTGCGTTTTGTACTCCGAGTGACGGAACGTGTCTCAATTCCCCAGTCACCGACACTCTGGATTATCCATGATGGAGTTAGGTTTTGTTATAGTTTTCATGTGCATTCATTCCATATTGAGTTGTGCAATTCGACTCCTCGGCCATCATGCATCGAGATGCGTGATTGGTGGCACGAGGATCGAGGCATGCATACATTTGTGAAAATATATTGCTATGCCCCTTTCCTGCTCTCTGTTGCAGCAAATCAAGAATCAGCAGTCTTCCGAGGCTTGGCGCGCTTTCCAAGAATAATTGCGAAACAGAGGCTAATTGGGGCATCCCAGTGGATTTCCGCGCAAGGCAGTCCAAACATACATCATTCATCAGAATCAAGGCAGTCCCCGGCTTGCATGCTAGTCTTTTCTTTTCTTAGTTAATTTGTAAATTAATTAGGAATTTGTATTATTTGGACTGTACTATTCTTTCATTTGGGACTGTATATTCTTTTGGACCCTCTGTGCGAGGGCATAATTGTAATAAGTGTGCGTGAGTGTGATGTATGTCTTCCAACCCCACGCCTTTCTTCCCTTTTATTTACCTGCTTATGATGGTTAGATTAGGGCATGTTTCAATTAGCATACAGTATGATAGCATGTTTGCATTCATTCATCTGTTTTGCATGCACCGGGCTCGGCGCATCATACAAACTGCATTTGTATTTCAATTCCAAATTGAATACGTGTTAGTTATAGCATTCCATATACCATGTTTAGAATAGCCGAGCCTGCTATAGTTTGCATTTTTACATGTGTTGCATTAGGCAATTCTGTGTATCTAGGATCATGCATGGATTTCTAATAAGTTTCTGTTTTGGCTTGGAGTACTTGGTGAGTTTTTATGCTTTAGCATCCTTGCATGCGTGTGAGTGTTGCCATGAATAGCATGCTTGCCATGAGGCTAACTGCTTATGTGATATAACTGCCTTGAATGCCTGTGGGTGGAGGTTGTGTTACTTGAATTGGGACAATTCATCAAATGTTTGTTTTAAGCCCACTAGATAGTGGCAAAATCATATTTTCTAAAGCCCACCCGAGGGTGGCAAATCCACGTCTTAGCCTACTTGCGAGTAGCACCATCAAACCATTTTCAAACAAACAAACATGAAATGTTTTGTTCCAATTCAGGCAACACAGTATATACTTGTATGCTATGCGCATCACATAGTAACCTAGGCTAATAACCGGAATAAGAACATACAATGTTTTCAAAAATAGATATCATGGTTAGTAGAGGCCGGTCTTTGACCGGGCGAGCGGGGGTGCTCACGAAGTGACCTTCCCCAATCGTACCCAAGTTCCCGAGCCGAGGCAACTTTGGTGATGACGGACACGTCGCCTTTGGCACCGAGTCAGGGTTTCCTAAATTTCCCAAAAACAAAATATTTAGGTGGCGACTCTGTATCTGGCAAAGCAGTCCATGTTTGGCACTTCTTTCAAAAAATCTGTTTTCAAAAACGATTTGCCGGATTTGGACTCTTTGGTTCAAGATTAAGAACCGTGACATTTGAGTCCTTGAACTGTAGTGACCCACAAGCGAACCAGAACGGGGGGGACTCGCACTCCTCCTCGGGATGCGTTCGGGGGACGTCTACACCGGCGAATGTGTGCCAGAAACCTCTCCGATACCTAAGTCTGCAAAATAGACAATAGACACAAAAGCTCTGTGTATTTGTAAGTAAGAATTGCAATACTTGTCCATAGGTTCTGTCATAAACTTTTATAGATTTCGCTAGGCACATTCCTGATAGGACTATAACTCTCCTTAGCAGAGTCCCCCTAGAAATCCCAATCCTAAAGGATAATGTTTATCCCTGGAACACCTTGCTCACTGCCACCAAGTGAGATGGTGAAAACTCTTTAATTCGACTGACATTGCGGTCAACCAACCTACCTCGACTCCATCCTTAACATGGTCGAACTGTGATGACCCTGCTATAGGTTGGCATCCTACCGAGCTACCCCTAGCTCAGCCCACTACCCTGGCAATATCTCGGTCCGCTACAGGACTGTCCTGAGATAGCTAGGTCTAAGCCCTAGCTACACAAATTTAACCAGTTTGGTGTCTGTTCGGCCGAAGACCGAGCTACGCCAGGTCTTATCTCGCCCTACTTCGTAACCCAACATTCAAAGTAGATTTTACCCAGCTCGGTCCAATTTGCACACAAATTATCCTCTCAGGGTAAAATCAGAACCAATCCGTTGTCTACAGTTTGATAAAAATTAAAACAAATTCAATCCATTTAAATCATAGAACCAATTCGAACCAAATCATTTAAACACGGTTAGATTCGGTTTGAAACCACGGATTCACATAATCTATTAACAAAGAAAAATCATATAATATTTTTATTTCATAATTTTTCAAAACATAAACATGCATATTGTTCTACCATTAATTTAAACAAACATAATATCTAGTTCCACAGTAACAACAGTAATCACAAAATTCAAAAAAAATAAATAAGTAAAATTAATTCCACCATTAGACCATTACAAAACTAAAACTAAGGATTTTTAAACACAACAATAGCAACGAAAGTCCATGGCAACAATAGCTTCATAGTAGCAAATTTCATATCAAATTCCACAGGTGTATGATATGAATACAGCCCCACTGCAGACCCCCAGTGAGGTGGCGAGCTCTCACTGGCCGAAACTTAAAAAAATAAAATAAAATAAAATAATAATTTTTTTTTTAACCAATCCCAACGCGCCACCTCACTGGGGGTCGACCCCCAGTGGGGGTCCGAAGCATTAATCGATATGAATATAAGAGGTATAATAGTATGTATCAGGGGTGTATGATGTAAATATGGTCTAAGTTGCATACGGTCCTGTGAAGTGTAATTCGAAACCAATCCATGAAATATAGTTCCTCAATTTTTTAATCCAGAACCGAATCACAAATTCAAAAAACTAATTCAAACCTACCAAATTGGATTGGATCAAATCAATTTGCAGATTTTATAAATTCCTTGCTCAGCCCTAATGAGCCGACTGCCTTGTTCATGTGCTGTTGAGTTTGATGAAGTGCAGTTTGTATGAATTTCCTTCTTAAAGTAGCTATGGAGTGGGTTTAGTGCTTTTGATGTTGATGCTCTAAGGGATTTTAAAATGTTTTCATTAATGAAAGGTTATATAAAGGATTTAAGCATGTCATGACATTTGTAAATAACATTATATATAATTAATCTTTCATTAAATAAGTTATTTGTATCTTATATTATGTGGTCTTTTTAGATTTTCTAGTAGAGTATGTATTCTCATTCTTTTATAATAGTAAATAACGATTTTATTTATAATATATTTATTATAAAAATGGAATAATAATATAACCTAAAATAAATTAAAATTTGACTTTTAACTTTTAACTAAGTTTCTAAATTGAGCATTTATCGTTCACTCAAAGAAATGCATAAACAAATGTTGGTTGTCACTAAACACCTATGGTCCCTGAATGGGTATGATGGGACTAATTTACTCCCCCACTCAATGAGAGTCCAGATCCTCTCCTTACACTCTCTCCTTGAGTTCTTACTGGCAATGGTTGAGATGCACCCAACCAGATCTGGCTATAAAAAAAAAAATTATAACATATTGAAAATGAAAGTTTCTACCCAGAAATATACATACAGGTTATACACACTTTTTTGACCTCACTCGCACTCGCACTCACCCTCACCCTCACCCTCACCCTCACCCTCACCCTTACCCCTTCTCATCCACCGAACCCAACCTCACCGGCGACCCACTCCCGACGGCGACCCACTCCTTCCATGGAGAGGACTCTTCTCCTCTTTGTAACATCATCTCCTAAGCACCCTATCACCGTCTTTCACCATCCATGGTACGTCACTGCCATGTTGATCACCCTTATTAGGCAAACGGTTTAGGGAAGTTTTTTGTTTATGCCTTGCAAAAGATGATTGAAGTTCAAAACATCCACACCCATTACTCCCAAGAACAAACATTTCCACCACCATGTGAAGTTATATTTCAGTGGATGTAGCTTACACTATTTCATTTTCCCCTTCTTTTTTTGTTGGCACAAAATAAACATAGTTGTTTGATTTCAAATCTGGGTTAGACAATGCACTGCAAATGTTTGAAGAATTGTCTGACTGGATAATTGTTTCATTTTGGTTAACAAGTTCCTCATACTCTGTTAATTTTTTCTGATATAAAGTGCAAATTATTTTTATTTTATTTATTTGTTTGAATAAATGAGTACACATTTTAGCATGGATGTGTGGCGGCTTGTCAAATTACTAAAACATTTTGGCACATTTTGAATTGATTTCTTTAACTTATTATATGTTGGTAATCTCTTGTTGATGTAACAATGATAGAGTTGGATGTTTGTAATGATTTGAGCTTCATAGATGGCCTAACAAATTAATGTGCAACTTTCATTGTTCAATGCAGCAATAATCAAGTAGCACATTGAGCTTTGTGTTTTGATGGGCTAAAAGGGTCTGGATGGAAGACGCCCCTACTTCAGTTATTCCATTTGGTCTTGTTGGTCTTAAGTTTACCTTTTAATCCTTTGGTAGTTGCATGCCCAAGCTCGACAACAACAAAAAACAAAATCTGCAACCTATGTGTTCTATTTTTTGAATTAGACGAATATGAATTTGTTGATAAGAGGTAAGATAATCAATAATATTTTTAAGATTACAATTCAGCATGACTAGCTAGGTGAATTGGCTAAGCAATGACTAAAAAATTAAGCAATGTGATTTATCATGTCATTTCGTCAACTTGATTTTGCAAGTCCATTTGTATTAAAACTAAATATCAAAACACCATCTAGTATGACAATGATAAAGAACATTTTGTTGAACCTAAAACGATTTTTTTTTTTTGGTTGAATTTTTTGCCTTGGTGCATACTGATAGATATTAATGGGAGAGAAAATCTAAAGATCAAAACTATTAGCCAAAGTGGGCACATGTATAAAGATCTATACATTGACACCATAATGAAAAAGAAAAAAAAAAATCACAATTCATTTATCAATCTTGAATATATGCGTATATATACAAGGGATATATATATGAAATAAAAAGGAAGAATATTACACCATAAAGGGGCATCCAAGTAATTAATCAAATCCAATGTTCAATTGGTTTACAAAGACAAAACATTGTTAAAGTTGACCATGGGTCTAATTTTAGCATCCATTTCTCTCGCTAACAAAACCTTATATAATTTGCTACACTACTTCCTCTTCTGATCTTTCTCGCATTTTGCATGCTCCAATAAATAAATAAATAAATAAAACACAAACAACTAAGAACATCAACAACTCATTCCACCTTTAGAATCAGTTAGACTTGTGCCACTTGCATTATCAACACCACCACTTGCACCAAAGTAACAACCTATGTAGTACATAAAATATTTACATTTGTATATGAAGGAATCAATCTAAAGGATGAGAAACATATTAACCAAAATGAAACACCATATTCGTTCAGATATTTTTACAAACACTTGCAGTGCATTATGCAACCCAGATTTTAAATCAAATACTTGTATATTTGTTGCCAAAATCAAGGTAAAATAAGAAGATAAAATGCAATGTGCATTATAGTGCTTATTATGGACAGTGTTAGCTGTCGGTTCATGGTGGCAGATGATGGTGAGAACCATTATGAGATCTCACGACACACAAGGAGAGTTTCTCTTCAACTAAGCCCACATCTTCTCCATGGTTGCTTGCATAGTAGGGTGAAAGTGGCGTACCATGGATGGTGCCAGACGGTGATGGGGTGCTTAGGAGATGATGTTACAGAGAGAAGAAGAGTCCTCTCCATGGCAGGAGTGGGTCGCCGGTGAGTAGTGGGCGGAGCCGCATAGGGCTCAGGGGGGTCATGTGCCCCCCCCCCCAAGAGTTTTGGGATTTTTTTTTTTTAGACATAAAGAAAATATTTTAAATAAAAAAATTTATAAAAGTATTATTTAAAGTGAAATGCCAATGACATTTTTAAAATTATGAAAACAATAATGGTTATTTTGATTGAAAATAAAGAGATTATGATAAGTCATATTATTATCTATGAAAATTTCAATATAATGGTGATATCTATCATTATTGACATGCGAACATAATTAATTTCAATAAAGATATGGAATTTATTGGATTGTAAGTTACATTTGACATGTGAAATTTATCCTTCATGTGTTTCTTTTCATTCATAACTAAAATGACTACTATATAAATTATAATCAAGTTACACATCTTCAATTATAAAAAAATAAAATTCAAAAAAAAAATTACAATAGGTCATAACTAATATCAAAATAAATCATAACTAACTATTACTTAATATATAGTCATAACCAAAATAACAACCACAAGAAGTTATAACTAAATTATATCTAACACTATAATGTATTATAACTAAAGACCACGAAGATCATAATTGCGACATATAATAGACACTTTTTTTTCGATATGTTTTATAGAATTTCTCTACTAAAATATATCATTTCTGTTTCAACGTATCTTCTTTCTTAATTTTCCAATCCACCTATAAAATAGTTATTCCACAATATTTGTATAAATTTAATCTCAAATCTTTTAATTTAAAATTCATATTTATCCAAATGAACTCTTTACAATTTAGTTTAGTAATATCTCATTGTTATTTATTATGAAAAAAAAATTTAATATTGTCATTAATTTGTGCCCCTTTGCACTGAATTCATGGCTACGCCACTGCCAGTGAGGTTGAGTTCGGTGGAAGAAAAGTGGTGAGGGTGAGGGTGAGGTTGAGTGAGAGTGAGGTTAAAAAAGTGTGTATAACCCGTATGTGTAGCTTTGGGTGGAAAACTTTGGTTGTGTTTGGTAGAGTTTTGTAAATATGATTTGAGAGTATGAGTTGTATTTTGAGTTTGTGAGTTGTGGAATTATGATTTGAGTGTAAAAAATTTGTTTGGTTATGATTTTTGAATAGGGTGTTGAATTGAGTTTTGAATTGAGTTTTAAAAGTTTGATTTGACATGTGAAGTAAGAAAATTTGTTTGGTTATGAGTTTTGGAAAAAGTTTTCAAAACTTAATTCAAATTGTTATAACTCATAACAAAGCACATAACTGTCACACTATTGAAAATTCTGATTAACACTCATAACCAAACTCTTTTTAAAATTCAATTAAAAAAATTTATTATTAACAGAAAATAACATTAATTAATTTTTTAATTGAAAATAGTACAAAGGAAATAATTTTTTTTCAAAATAAATATTCAAAAAATTTAAATCATAAATATTAAATAATTTAAATAATCTAAAAAATTTAATAAGTAAAAAATTAAAATAAATATTCAAAAATTTTAAATAATTTAAAATGTTAATATTTTAAATTTAAAAACAACTCTACACTAAAATCGTAATCAAATACATTAAAAATATATATATATTTAAAAATATTTTTATAAAATAGAATTTGAATTTATTTTATAAAATATTTTAAAATTTAAAAAATTAAAATCGTAATATTTTGAAATTAAAATATTTAAAAATATTCAAAAAATTAAAAAAATCGTAACATATTAAATATTAAAATATTAAAAATCTTAACAAAATTAAAATATTTTAAAATATTTAAAAAATTAAAATATTGATTTGAATTGAGTTTTGAAAAGAATTTTGAATTATGTGTTTGGTTATGGGTTTTGAAAAGTAATGATTATATTTTGAATTGAGTTTTGAGAAATGTATGTAGAATTATGATTTAAAAGCTCAAAACAAACAATACACTCAAATCAATGGGTAAAACTTAACCCAAGGGGTTATGGCATTGTGGTAAGGCCTTGGGGTTTAAGACCCAAGGTCACAAGTTCAATTCTCCCTTTGGCCAATTTCCTAGGCGAAGCACTACCTAACTTTAGCGGAGCTTGTCTTGGGAGGTCGGGGTAAGTTCCCAGGTTATAGTCTCCTCGCTCGGAACGGCTAACAGGACACCTTGGTGATCTCTGCAAGAGGCGCTGCCTTGGACCTGCGGGAGGGTAGAAAGATTTTTCTGTAACAAAAAAAAAAAAAAAATGTAAAACTATAATTTCAACTGCTTATCAAACGGAGCCTTTCATTTTCAATATGTTTTAATTTTTTTTTTATAGTCAGATCTGAGTTGTTGGATCTGATTGGGTACATCTTAACCGTTGCCGGTAATAACTCAAGGAGCGTAAGGAGAGGATCCGGACGCCCCAAACGATCCACTCGTGACTTGTCTTGCCCTGATATTTGAGGACGGCTCTGAGTCATCAACTGGTTGATGTACTTGTTGTAGTCCTATTGGCTCACTTCCTCCCCTTATCCAAAGATTATATTCATATATAAATTTGTTTTGCGAGAATTTTTAAGAAAAAATGAAAAGAAATTTCCCATTCTAGAAGGTGTCCTCAAGAAGAAAAAGCTGAGCCCATGTTCAAGCAGGTCGAGCCCAGTTCCTGATCAACATGATCTAATTTGGGAGTTTTAAAAAGTGATAAAGGCCAAATGTTAACCCAGCCAATACTTCTCATTAATCACTCTAATATTTTTTTATTAGTTGGTGTAATATCATTGTTATATTAGTAGTTGTTTAGAATATGGTATATAAGTGTATTTTTTGATTTTTTTTAGTTAAAAAATAGAGAAAAAAAATGTATATTTAGAATAATTTTTTAACTTTTTACGAAAAAAATGTATAATAAAAATTGTATTAAAATTAAAATAATTATTTTACTCGTTTGACTTTTTGGCTTTTAACTTTTTGATTTTTTGAGTAGTTGAATTTAAAGAGTAAAATAATAATTTTACTCTAGTGGCTTCCCCCACAAGCTACTCTTAAATAGTATATATTTTTTTAACTTTTTGACTTTTAATTTTTTAGTTTATCCCAAACAACGCCTTGGCCTTATTTAGAAAGTTTTAGTAAGTTATTTTAATTTTTGGTTATTTTAGTAGGCTAAAGTTTTTGTACTTAGGAAGATAATTGGATTTTTTTATAGTTACATATGATATTTGTGAGAGAAAAAATGAAATGATTATAGGTTTGATATGATATTTTATTGTATTGGCTATTGTAACATATTTTGTCTTTTTGTGAATTTTATCAAAAAGTCAAAAAATAGCATTTGCCAAACAAGGCCATTATATACATTAAACATAGGCTAAAAATCAAAAATTAACTTTTAATTTGGATCACATTAGTGTTTGGTTTGAGTTTTTTGGATTAAATTTTTTAAAACTAAATTTTTTGGATTTCATATTTTTTTTATTGAATATTTTTAAAATTTTAAACATTTTTTTTTACTTTTTTAGATGCATCTTACTTAGATGTATTTAAAAAGTAAAAAATTTGTGAAAAATATTTTAAAATTAATAAGTACATAAAAATATAAAAAAAATGTACTGAATTCTCGTTTTTTTTTTTTTGTATTTTTGGTATTTAGTGAATTTTTAAAAAGTTTTTTACACAATTTTTTTACTTTTTAGGTATATTTATATTAGATATGTCTAAAAATTAAAAAAATTGCTTAAAATATTAAAAAAATTCAGTAAAAACAAAAAAACACAGAAAATAAGAAAGTAGAATTTTCTAAAAGGTATTTTGAAAAACTCTAACCAAACAAAGTGACCTCTCACATAAAACAATAAGAAAAATTAAAAAATCAAAATGTATGTTTTTAACCATCTTCTCAAAACACTCCTAAGAGCATGTTTGTTTTGAAGGATAACATTAGTCCGGATGGACTAATAGTCCGTTGTTTGGTATGAATTTTTTGGTCCGGACTAATAATCCCCCAGACTATTAGTCTCATATTTGTGGGACTATGCTATCCCATGGGAGGGGTGGGATAGAAACTATAGAATAACTCATCTCATGGGATTAGCCACTAAAATTACATTTTTGCACTCTGCCATTTAATTATGTACTATATTTAGTAAAATTCAATTAAATTTAAATGTTTCAATTTAAAAATAAAATAATTTTATTAATTTTTATTTTTGTTTATTTATTTAATTTTTTAAAATAATTTTTTATAGATATTTTATTGATGTTTTATTTAAATTTTGTTCATATTTTATTTAATTTCATTATTTAAATTTTAATAGATATTTTATTTATTTCATTATTTAATTATTATTATTATTGAAATAAATTTATTTAAAATTTTAATTAAAAAATAACATATATTTTTATTGATATTTATTTATTTAATTTTTAAAATAAATTTATTTAATTGTGGTAAAAAAAAAATAAATAAATTGTATTTAATCTAGCTAAAAATAATTAAAATATTAAAGTTATGTTAATATTGCTATTATTTAGTAAATAATTGAAAGGATAAAATAGTCATTTGAGCATTTATCCTTCTCCAAATATCTCAAACAAAACATTGAATAACTAAAAATAATTCAATCCAGACATCTAATCCCATGACTAAACAAACATAGGATATAAATCCAGTCTAACCAAATCCAGGGACAATGTATTCCAGGACTAATAGTCCGATGGATTACAATCCCCCCTTATCCAGTCCGTCCAAATAAACACACTCTAAAATGAGAAATTTATTTTCATATTTTCTTAAAAATTCTTGCAAAACAAATTTATGTTTGAATATAATTTTTGGGTAGGGGAGGGAGTCAACAGGGTTACAACGAGTGCATCAATCAATTGATGACTCAGAGACATGCTCAAATATCAGGGCGAGACAAGTCATGGATCCACTTTTCTATTTATTTAAATAGATATTAAAGTGTCCTCAAGAAGGAGGTTAAGCAGGTCGGGCTCAGCTTGGTTTCGGCTCATGATCAAAACATATCAATTACTCCTGGTTAACATGATCTAATTTTGGAGTTTTAAAATGTGAAAAAGGCCAAATGTTAACGGCTCAACTCAATTGACCCAAATTAATAACAAAAGTTATTAGAGTTGTATTATTATCAGAAGGACACGTGGAGACCTGAAAAGGGAAGGAAATATGAGACTACATCTAAACACGTACTTATCACCTATATATACACTCATTTTGTCCAATCAACCTTACTCAAATTTTAGAATTATTTCTTTTTTCAAAAAAATTTAGGGATACTTACCAATTAGTCCTATTAATTAGACTTATTTACCTACAGGTCCTAACTAATAAATTTAACACTATAAAAATAAGAGAGTGATAAATTTATCACTAAAAATTTATTCATAAAAACAAAGAGACTGATAAATTTATCACTATAAATTTATTCATAAAAATAAAAGACTGATAAATTTATCTTTATCACTTAATAAATTTATCAATAGGTCTTAATGGGTAATAAGTCTCCAAAGTAGGACCTATTAGTAGTTTTTATCCCATACCAGGGGGAAGCTAACAAGGGACTGACGTGATGTGACTATTATATTAAATTTTTACGTATATTTTGTTTTAAAAATTATTTTATCATTATATAATTTATTATAAAATTTTATATTCATGATTTTTTTTAATATTATTCATGGTATACTAATTACAAATAATATTTCTTTTTTATCTTTCTTGAAGTCAATGGTAAAAATTTATGTGAAATATTATTGTAAAAATTTTCAATATTATAATTAATAAGTGCTCCATCTGATTTAATGTTTTGGCTCTGTCACTGTCCCATACACAATTAAGGCTGTGTTTGGTTATGTGTTTTAAACACATTTTCACTCACTGATTTGAGTATAGTGTTTGTTTTAAACTTTCAAATTATAATTCCACACTTACTTTTGAAAACTCCTTTTTAGACAGGAAAATTTGGCTAACCTGGTCATTCTCCCGAATGTCCACCCGGACGTTCGGCCGATTGACTAGAACAATGTTTTTTTTGCTTTTTTTTTGGCACTTGTTATTTTTATATTGTAAATAAAAAAATAATTTCAAAATTTTTTTAATTTTTATATGAGCTTTGAATAGAATTTTGGGTTGTGTGTTTGGGTATTTGAATCAAATAACTTTTCTTATTTCAAAAACTCAAAACTCTCTCAAAAACTCAATTCAAAACTCTTTTCAAAACTCTTATTAAACAAAATTTTCACACTCAAATCATAATTTCAAAACTCAAAATATAACTTTATTCTCAAATCATATTTAGAAAACTCTATCAAGCGCTACGTAAGTTTTTTCTCCCCTAATTCAAGCCTTGGTGATGATGATTTGCTTGTGTACTTTAGATTGTATTTGGTTAGAGAATTTGATAACAGAAATAAAAAGAGAAAAAGAAATGTAATTCAACTTTTTATTTAATTATAATGGGAAACACATCAGAAAATAAAGTGAGTAAGAAATACAATCCCAGTTTTTGTTTTTGGGTTCACTCAAGCACTTTTCTTTCTCAATTTCTCAACTCAACCAAACATAATTTGAAATTCGAACTCTATCAATTCTTTCTCATTTTCTTTCTATTTTATTTTCCCTTTTATTTATCTCATCAAATCTTCTAATCAAACACAGTCTTGAAAGTCTAAATTTGTTAGTAATGTTGAGGGTCAGCCTTGAGGGAAGGCGGGTAAAGCTTGAGGGAAGGCGGGTAAAGCCACTGCCTCGGGGTTCCCAAATTTTGTCTAAAAAATAGGGTTTCAAAATAATTTCGATCTTAAATTATGTTTGGTTAATTATTTCAGTCTTAAATTATGTTTGATTTATTAAAATAAAGTTGAATAGAGTAATCATTCTATCATAATATCCATTTTCATGTTTGATTTACTAAAAAAGATTACAAATAAAATTATCATTCACTATTGTGAGGGAATAGTAATTTATAATAATTTTATAAAGAAACTAAGAAATGACTATTCCTTCAATTCAATTTCATTTTAATGAACCAAACACTACATTATAGTATTAGTAGTTTAAAAATAAAGATTTAAACAAACAATTGAATTGGTGAATTATTTAAAATTAATGAATGGTTACTTGCCAAATATATGAATTATTTATAGATTATTGTTTGACTATACTAGTTACAATTGCTTCTATATAAATAATTTTTTTATGTTGAAGCTAATCAAATTTTACAATTTAATTTATTACGTCAAGGAAAAATGTAAATAAATTAATAATGTTAACAATTGAAAATATTAAAAATTTGTCTCAATAATTATGATTTACATCAATAATTATGTGTACCATAAATGTAACAAATTTATAGAAGATACATGCAAAATAAAATAAAATAAAATAAAAATTATTATTATTATCAATATATATATTTTAAAAATATATATGAGAATCAAAACTCCATCTTTTGAATTCGTTTTAAGCCCCAAAAACTCAAGACTAGCTCACATAACGTTTACATAACATCATATTTGCTGCGACTATTATATTGCAATCCCAAGTGTAAGATGTCGCGAAATAATATAACTCGGTGAGTTCAAGGTCGAATCCACAAGAATCAGTTTGTTCAAAATAATTACCGAACACTCAAATAAAGTAAAGAAAAATATGATTTTGAATTTTTGAAATGGTTGAATAATTTGAGAAAAATAATTAATTAAAAGATAAAATAAGGTGATTATAAAGAGGATGCTAAGGCATCAAGGATCCTCTATCAATCATTTCTTTAAAATATTTTAGAATCAATTTATATAACTCAATTGAAACATACACAAAAAGTATTTTAAATCGGAAGATAAAAACGATTATTCCATATAAAAATTAATTACTTTCATTGATTGATTACACCATAAAAATCTAATTATTTGATTTGCAGGGAATATCAAGCTTCTATCGTGTCCGGAGTCTACAATAGAACAAGATAATATACAGAATAGAAAACTTTTTCCAAAAAAATAAATCAATCAACTAAAATAATATGACATTGAAAACCATGATTGAATCATAAAATGTTTATAAAGAAAACATTGGGGTTTTATCCCTAACATTAACAAAGAAAATTTAGAACATCATAAAAACAAAAGGGAAATAATATGTATTAAAAGGTGCTTTTTTTTCTTCCCGAAATTCCCCTCCTCTCCTCCATAGATTAACATGTATTTATAGTGATTGCTGGGAATTGAGTTTGACTTCAATTTGCTCTCTTCTTTTCCTTATCTTGCCCAATTCTTATCCTTATTGTGAATTATCCTACAAAAAGTAAAATTATTTCATGAAATTCACAATTAAAAATAAAGTGGGAGAATTAATGTAATAAAGGTGTCTTAATAATTAAAAACAATAAAATAATTATACATTTTTAACCATTCATTAATATTAACCGGAGACATAACATTGGTCTCATGACATCCTACACCCTACAGTAAACATGATTCATATTTATTCGATTTATAAAGAAATTAATGACCGAATTAGCCCGGAATTAGCCCGGGTAACGTTCACATAACATCATATTAACTGGAGACATAACATTGGTCTCATGCCATCCTACACCCGTATAGTAAACATGATTCATATTGATTCGATTTATAAAGAAATTAATGACCAAATCATCATTTACAGTTTCATGAAATTTGAAATCGATCAATTTAAATCATAAAATTCTTAAACTAAACCAATAAAAGGGTTGGATTGCAAATCACAATCTTGGAAATCTTATCATCATTCACAATAGAACAAATTTCATTTTACACCCAAACTATCATTCACAAATCAATTCAACTCTTATTCTTCTAATAATCTCAATTTTATACCTAAATTCCTCGATTTCGCATAAATTTTATCCCACCATCAATTGTTGTCTCTAATCAAACAGAAGTTATTGATGTAGTACCAAAATTTTATTTGAAATCTTATTTTAATCCCCCAAACTATTCAAAAAATATCGAATAGACCCTTGAATAAAATGAAATTTAAGGGTCTAATTAATATTTAGAAATCGTTTAGGAGATAAAGTAAAATTTCAAACAAAATTTTGATGTCAAGCCATTGATTGTTGAATGATAGCTTGGAGGTAAAATAAAATTTCCTTTTCACAGTAAAATCACAAGTATAGCGTTTCAACTTTTGATATACACTTGATACAATAAGATATTTAAGTGTTTAATAACAAATTATGCATATCTAATGGTCTCAAACCAAATTATTGAGAAGTTAAAAATTGACTTTTTTATTATTTTTTAAAGTGTAAAAAAATAGAGATAATATAACCTAAAAAAAACTGCTTTTTTCATTGTTGTTACACATTTTTCCACCAAATCAATATTTTTACACGAACCAAATCAAAATTAAAAAAAAAAATCAAATATAATTACACTCAATAACACTAGAAAAATATTTGATTTGGTTTGTTCTAGGCTAAAAAATATTTTTCCAACTAAATCTTGTCAATACAGTCAAATTACCACCACTAACACATTAGTTTTAAAATCCCGATCAAACATTAACAAATATTTTTTTACGGAAACAAATTAATGCCTTATTTGGCATGATTTAAAAAAGTCAAAAAATTACTATTATATTTAAATCACATCATCTTATTTAAATTACATCACCTCTCTAACACATCACTTCATACCCAACTCATACCCAACCCATATTTAATAAAAAAATTAAAAAATACATTTATTTAGATCATTCCAAACCACCTCTAAATTGCGCGATAATAAGAAATCAAGGAACAAAGAATGGTAAGAGAGAATTATCATTGGAGCTTGAAGACGGGATTTGGTCACATATTGTTCACGTACGGAGAAATCTGTGTCCATACACCGACATAGCAAAAGAAACTATAGTGGTCATTACTTGTCAAAAGCTGAAAGTTCAAAACAAAGAAAGCAAACAAGGGAGAGAAAAAAAAAAAAAAAAAGGAAAAAGAAAAAGACAAAGAACAAGAACAAGAATAAAGGACAATGCCGGAATTCAAATAAAAATGCTTTTAAGACATACAGACAAATCCACTCAATCTGACTACCATTGTGTATAATTCAAATTAAAGTTGCACACTCTCACTTTGGTACAAAGTCCAATAACACACCAAACCAGATTTACGAGCTTACTAAAGCCCCTGTGGTGGTATTGCTCATAAACCCTTGGTACCAAACAAACCTCTTTCGTTTTGTCTTGGAATGGAAACCAACTCATCCAAATATTCCAAGTTGAACCAAAAAGTACATAAAATGGTTTTCACAAGCAAATAAAAAAACTGCAAATATGTAGATATGAATACACTACTGAATCTTAATCTACCATCCAATCATTACTAAGAATTTTGAGACCTGCTTGGAACACACACTATAATCTGCCATATTGTAAAAATACATGCAGCAGCAGAATGTCGAACAGGAGTGCAAGAAGGGTAACATCAGCTTAAAGATCTACAAAACAGAGGAAGGGGCGCTCATATGCAAATGTAGCACAAAGCTATAGTAGACATTTTCTTTTTTTGGGATCAGCTACAAAAGAAAGCTATAGTGAACATTTCATACTCACATAAAACAAAGCTATGTCAAAAATAAATAAATAAATAAATAAAAGGATAAGGTTTTTCTCTCATACTCATACAAGAAGATATCAAAGCCCCAAAGATCTTGAGAATGGTAAATTCATCACTGCAGTCTCCTATTCCTAAAGATAATGACCAGCAATATAGCTTAACACAGAAGAGCAATCAAAATTGTTACCGATTCAGAAGAGTCCTACCGTATATCATAAGCATAGAACTGCAATTTCAGAACAAAAGTATATCACCTGCTACAGAAGATTCTTGCAACTAAGCATGCCGTCAACTCCGAAGAAATTTACCAAGGCATATTGTCACGGTCTCAAAGTTGGAAAAATATAAACTCCAAGAACATTTTTCAATAGCGAAATCCCGCCAATAATGGCCAAAAGCCATTCACATCATAACGATGCAGAGATTCCAGAACACTGTCAACTAGAATCTTCATGTCTCCACCAGATGTTTAAACAATTTAACATGGACCACCTGATCTCAACTAATAGGATTAGGGATACATCCATGCGAAATTGAGCACCAGATTACTTCGAACACGAAGTTCAACTGCACATGAACAATCTAATGGAAACTTTACTACCACAAGTGTTGTTGGTTTACACGAACTTCTATAAATTTATGATGTTATTATGTTGGACACTCAACACCTGAAAATATATGCAATATGTCTAGTTGGACATGCACCAAACAAAAAATATCTAAGTAGTGGAGTTTACTGTATAACTATGCACACAAGATTCCCAGTTTATGTATCAAATGCTCTATCTATGTTAGTTTATAAACAAAATTTTACCTTCAATTTTTTTTTGGTATATATATTTAAATAATATGAAATCTAGTTATATCCGACACCCGTGTCCAAAACATGTACAAAGGAAATGATGTCATTGAACATTAGAATTAGATAAAACCCAACACCCACCTCCAAGTCTATGTAACGTAAAAGCATGGCATCAAAGTGCCAGTGCATATCGTGCTAGCATTCAATCCACTTTTAACTCTATCACAACGAACTTCATGAGCTCATGTGGAGTGGGTGTCATAATTTATCAAAGTACAACAAATTAAAAGGATTGAAACCGTGAACTCATTCAAGCAGCACATCCACTTGCTTCAGCACAAATGAATCGTCTATCTTGTACGAAGGGACTAAACTCCTGTGGTTCTTCTACATGCTTCAAGAACCCAAAGCATGAATATTTGACCCACCAATAATTGACATGTTACAGTATCTAGTCATTAACAAAAAAAAAAAAAAATTACAAATTCATCAACACACTACAAATCAAAAAATTGTACAAAGAAATCAAAATGAAAGGGGTCTAATCTAACAAAAATCAGAGCTTTTACGCAAGCTTGTCAAGATTAATCTGAAATGAATAGGGAAAATATAAACAGAAATACAAAGTTGATTACACTTTCACAGACAAATAGCTACCAACAACCTCTAAATCCCATCAAAACTGAAGAATTTTGAACTTTTGTCTTCCCCAAACTCCAATCAAGAAACTAAAAAACAAAGAACAGACAGACCTAGGGTCCTCTTTTTCACATTGTCTATCACAAACATTCATTTACAGTACAAAACTCTAATTAACCAGTTGTCAACTATGATTTCTTCCAACAAATGGCCATTGAATATAAATCCCCACCATGTACAGATATGGATATAAGTATAAAACCCACCAAAACAAAAAACATAAAACAAAACCCTAAATTCCTTACCTTCTCAACTGTGAAATCTGGATTCTACACCATAAAAGGAACAATCTCTCAACAATCTTTCCACCTAGGGCTCGGCACGGGTAGTCTTGGAGAGATTGGGAACTGTTGAAACCCTAATTGACCGGTCGTCGATGGCGAAAACAGCAGACTTGGGGAAAGTAAAGGGTACGGCGATCGAGGTGATGGTATGCACCCGAAAGGCAGTGGCGATGTCGGCATCAGGAACGGTGATGATTGAGTCGGCGCCGGAAAAACATTGTGCTGCGGCGGAAGAAGCGGTGGTTGGTGATTCTGCGGCGGTGGAGGCGGAGGCGGACCGAGATTGTTCCACCTGGGGGAAACCATGAATCGCTTGGGATCCGATTCGAAAGCCGAGATTGAGGTCTGGAGGTAGCGCATGTAGGCGGAGATCGGCGATTCCGCCGCCGCGTGCACCGTCGGGAACGGCGGAAGCGGCGACAACGGAGCCACCGCCCTCTGGTTGCTGTTTCCACCGTTTCCGGCGGGGTTCATGGGGTGGTGGTGGTTCGGCTGTGGAGGAGCAACGGCGTTGTGTAGCAGGGGAGGAGGGCGGTTGCTAATTTGCGCCAACGGCGGAGGTCGGATCCGCTGCAGCCGAGAGCTCGGAGGCTTGGGAGGCTGAATCGGCGGAGGCTTCGAGAAGCGCTCGTGAGCCGGAGAGCCAGTGAGCTTCTGAACCACATCTCTGAAATCGCTCTTGTTGATGTTGTAAACCGGCGGCTGGTGCTGCTGCGGCGGCTGCGGCTGAAGACTCTCCGGCTGCTGCGACTGCGGCGGCGGCGGAGGAGGCGGCGGGCGGTGAACCTGATGGTGATGATCAAAAGTGGGTGTGGGTCTCCTAATGGGTTTAGAGATTTTGTGAGAAATTTTGTTGAGGTGATTCAGATATTGATCTCTGTTGTTGTTGTTGTTGTTGGTGTTGGTGGTGGTGGTGGTGTTGGTGATGCTAGTGCTACTTGAAGTAGCCGTAGTGGTAGAAGAATCCCCAGAAGAGTGACAGCTTTTATCCATCTCTCTCTTCCTTCTTCTCGTCTTCTTTCTCTCTCTGTAATTGATTACTTGTTTTTCTCTTTCTAAATACCTCTATATGTATATGTATGCATGTGGGTATAAGTTTTGTCTGTGGTGGGGAGGTCTTTTTCTTTCTTCTTATCTCTCTCTCTCTCTCTTTGACAGAATAGACAAAAAAATGTCTCCTATATCATTCTATATAGGTGTAGACTATTAATTTTTGTAGGTTGAAGATATGTTTCAAAATTTATTATTCTTCCTGCTTAAAATATTAATTTTTTATTTTATTTTTTATTATTTTAAAATATTAATTTTTTTTCAAAAATTAAAAATAATATAAATTTTTAATTTTATCAATTTTTTTAAATTCATTAACATAAAAAATATAATTATAATGTTAATATTTTTAAAAAAATGTACTATAAAAAAATAATTTTAAAAAATTAACTTTTTTAAAACAGAAGTGATTGGTAGCTCGAATCTGCCTTCCCCGAATCCCCCCGAAATCAAAACGACGTCGTTTCGTCGTTTTGATTTTTTTTTTTTTTTTTTTTTTCAGAAGAAAGAAAGAAGAAGAAGAGAAGAGAAGAAGAAGAAGGAAGAGGAGGAAGAAGAAGGACTGGAGGGGGCCAACAAAATTAGGTTGGAGGCGGAGGCGGGGGCGGGGGCGGGGGCGGGGGCGGGGGCGGAGGCGGGGGCTGCGAGGCAGAGGCGGAGGCGACGGCGGGGCTGCGACGACGAACTGCGACGAGGCGACGGCGGCCGACGATCGGGCAGAGGCGACGGCGGGCGGAGCTCCTCCTCTTCCCCTCTCTTCTCTCTCTCTCTCTCTCTCTAAATTTCGGGCTATTCTGGGAGGGGGGAAATTTCGGGAGAAAAAATATTTTTTCTTTTTAAAATATAATAATTGTATTATTAAAAAAATTAATTTTTTTAAAAAGAATCATTATTTTATGACGACGGAAGTATTAATATTTAATAGGTAAAACACTGTTATTTCTAGAGAGAAAGAGATGGCAGAGAGAGATCGAGAGGTGTGAAAGAAATCAGGATTCTCTCCTTGAAATTCTTACTTGATTTCTTATTTGTTGGGCCATTGAGCCTACTTTTAGGCCCAAGTTCGATAATCCGAACCGTTCACATTTTAAGATTTGTTGAGTATATCATACCTGTAAAAAATCAAGTTAATCGAATATCAAAAAGAATGTGTTCGGAAAACTATTTATTAAATTTAAAAAAAAAAACTAGTTTTTAGTTAGTTTTTCGAACACATACTTTCTAATATCTGATCAATTTAATTTTTTATAAATATAATATACTTAACAAATCTTAAAATATAAACAGTTCAAATTATCAAAATTGGACCTAAAAATTGGCCCAATAGCCCAGTAAGTAAGAAGTTAAAGAGGATCCTATTCGTGTGAAAGAGCCAATCCGTGTGTCTGGATGCTAAAGTGCGCTATTTCTCTGCGTGTGTCTGCTTTTTTACTCATTGAGATATCTTCGGGCTTTTAAAAGAAGAAGAGACAACGGGGACAAGATGACCCGTAAGTAAAAAGCACGCAAGCTCTCTGTATGTACACACTCACTCCTTAATTATTACCTCTATTAATTTTAAGGTAAATTATAAGTACTCTTGTCATTTGTTCTTAATTATTACCTCTGTTAATTTTTAAGGTACATTATAAGGTAAATTATAAGTACTCTTGTCATTTGTTTAAAGAAAAAGTATCAATAAATTTTAAAATTTAATTTTATGAATCGTTTTTTCTTTTTCTTTTTTATGAATTTAAAATTTGTATTAAAATAAAAATTACATAAAAATATATCATTTATATGTTTGGATTTAATTTTTAAAAGATAAAAGTAATAAAATTACATATTTGAATAATCTACACTATAGAAGTTTTGAATTTCTTTCATTCTAAAACAAATCTTATATTATGAACAAAAATGTAACATTCTAATATAACATACTAAAAAATTTCTTAATATATTTTTTCTAAATATAACAATGTAACAATCTAAAAAAATTATACTTTTTCCAAATATAACAATGTAATAATATAAATTAAAAAAACTTTTTATTATACTTTTTTCAAATGTAACAGTCTAATATAACACACACAAAAAATTCTTAGTATACTTTTTTCAAATGTAAAACTCCAATTAATATAATCTCAAACATAATACTCCAATGTAACATATACAAAAATATTACTAAAAACTCCTTATTTACTTTTATTAAACATAACACTCACAGTTTGAAATAATATACTTACCCAAAACTTACTAAGGAATTTTGTAGTCCTTTTGGAATGATTCGAAGAATCCCACATCTTTTTTGGAGTTTTATGTTTGGAAAAAAAAATACACTTAGAAATTTTTTTGTATATTACATTGGAATATTACACAAAGAAATTTTTTTAGAATGTTATATTGGAGTGTTACGTTTAAAAAAAGTATACTAAGGAATTTTGTTAGAATGTTACAATGAAATATTACATTTGATTGTTACAGTTTGAAATTATACATTTACTCAAAACTTGCTAAGGAGTTTTTGTACTGCATTTGAAATGTTTAAACAATCCCACATCTTTTTAAAATGTTTGAAGAATATCATATTTCAAGTCATTTTTGTACTCGTTTTGAAATGTTTTCCAAATAAAAAAAAATCATATAAAAATTTATCCGAAATTTGATTCTCATAAATTGTGTATCTTATTTTTCTAGCACAAAAGAAAGAAAAAAAGAAAAAAGAAAAGAAGAAGAAGAAGAAGAAGAAGAAGAAGAAGAAAGAAACATAGTGAAAATAAGGGTATAACTGTAAATTCAATTTTTAAATAATATATTAAATCTATTTTTTCAAAATCAATGTGACTAATTAGTCTATAAGAAAATTATTGGGACTAAATGGATCACCATTCTTCAAGATGAGATTTATAAGTAAATTTTTCTTGAAATATAGATTATTTTTTTAATTATAAAAATTACATTTCGACTCTTAAATATTCTAATTTCATAATAAATAATGTATTTTATTAATAAATTATCAAATCAATTAACAGTTTTTAATGATATCAATAATATATTTTAATTAATAATTCATGTAATTTTATTATTTTATAGGAGAGCAATTAGAAATTTTATTTTTTCAGTTAATTTTGTTAAATAAAAAAAAACTGACAATGAAGTTTTTGTAAATTTTTAAATTATAGGGGATAATTCATATTTTAAGTAAATCTGAGGAAGTGTATTTTAAATTTATCCTAATTTTTATTGTTTGAATTTTTAAAATAAATAAAAGGTAGTTTATACCACTGGTCTCTTTAGTTTGAGTGAAATTTTATTTTAGTACTTATAATTTTAATTTTAATTACATTTTTAATTTTATTATAATGTGATCCACTCGTCAAGCATTGTTAACATTTTGAACAAAAAAAAAAAAAAAAACGAAAAAATTTGAAGGCTGGTCCTTCTAGTTTTGCACATGATCTTTTTTATTTCCAAATTCTAACAGTAAATGACAAATGAATCAAATTACAACAAAATTGAAAGTATAGGAATTAAATTATTCAAATTAAAACTACAAAAACTATTAAGTCTTGATTAAATCTAAACTTTAAGAGTGATTGTTGTAATTTAGGTCAAGTTTGGCTACCCAAAATAAGTACGCACTTTTTATCTTTTTTCCATCACATCACCTCTCTACTTTTCTGCACATCTTTTCATAAAAAGACAAAAAGTACACTTATTTAGGTCATCCCAAACAAGCCCTTACTCTTTTAAAGTTTGTATATTGGTACTCCTCATTTACAAAAGTTCGTAACTTTCTTCCTTTGTGAAAATATGTTTTAAATTATGTGTTTTACATAAATGAATGAATAAGGTAAATTAATCAGTTGGTCATTTTAGTTTGAACAAAATTTTACTTTAGATCTCATAATTTTAATTTGAATAATTTAAATCATTCATTTTTAATTTTATTATAATGTGATACATCAATCACTTATGATTAGAATTTTAAAAATAAGATATTACATATAAAATTAGAGGAATCAAATTAAAATTCAAAATAAATTACATGAACATTACACTGCTAATCATCAATATAGTTTATTATTATTATTATTATTTTTAATTCTATTTTTGTCCATCTAATTTTGCATATAGTCTTTCAACGTTTAAAATATTAATAGTGCATAACCAAATGACTATATTATAATAAAATTCAAACTGGGTTGTTTGGAGTGTTCGAAATAAGTGTACTTTTTGTCTTTTTAGACTAAAAAATTGAGGAAAAAAATATGAATGTTTTGGTTAACTTTTTGACTTTTTATGGAAAAATGTGTAACAAAAAATTGTAAAAATTGATTTGTAGGTAAAAATTAAGATTGAGAGTTGTGCAGCCGTAATTGTTGACTTTTGGTGAATAGTGTTAATTTTTTAACTTTTTGAATAATTTTTTAACTTTTTTATAATATGCCAAACTTGACCTTATTTAAGTTGAAACCATAGGAAGTAATGTAATATTTAGCTTAAACTATAAAGATTAATGATATAATTTAATAAAAGGCAAATGCTAACAATTGTTTCTTAGGCATTATTTAATATTAAAAAGTGTAAAAAATATTTTTTAAATATATGAAAATAAAATGTGTACTAATTTTAATAAAAATATATTAAATTTATTAAAAAAACTATCGGATATACTTTAATTTATCTGTTTTTTATTTATGTTTTAATATTATATTTAGTTGGATAATTTGAGAAAAAATTTAAAAATAAATAAAATATACTTATATTTTACTTAATTTACATAATTTTTTAAAAAAAATTTAAATTTTTTTCAAATCTGTCAATCAAACGTAAAAATGCTTATTAAGTAGTTGTTTGGGATGATCTAAATAAGTCACTTTTTGATTTTTTATAAAATATGGATTGAGTTTGAAATGATGTGATAGAAAAGTGATATAATTTAAATAAGATGATGTGATTTAAATAACTTTTTAATTTTTTTTTGTGTTATGACAAAGTTTAGCCTAACAAAAATGAAATGCGTACATGTGTCGTGATGATGATGATGATGATGCGTTTCAAACCGTCCGTCAGGTAGGAAAATTATTACGTCAACAAAATTTGTCTTGATCCCAAATGACTGGTAGATCCTCAACTCATAACTTTGACCAGTTCAAATAGGTTAAAGTGTCTTTGGCTGTGTACCTAAAGTCACCCCACAACTCCAATTAAAATGGGCCCCACATTTTTATAACTTTTTTATTTTTCATTTTTTAATTTTGTTTTTATAAATTTATTGAAACTCTTTGTAACTGTTTTTTCTTTAAAAAAAATGGTATTACTTTTTAAATAATCTAAAAAGTGAAAACAACCCCCCCAAAAAAAATGCAGTCCACACAATACTTAAATTAAAAAATATATATTTTTAACAGAACATTAATTTATTATAGTGGTGATAGTGGTTTTTTATTCCTTCTTTTGTAATTTAAAAAGAATTACGAAGATTTACCATTGGTCAAGGATTGTCTAATAAGGTTGTAATCTGGTCAAAGTGGCAATCACGGTAGAATGTGAAAGGCCAACAAAGACAATAATTAGGTTCCTCTTTACTTACTTACTAAAAATAATTAAAAAGTTAATTCATTTAAGACAATAATTAAGTTCCTCTTTACATACTTACAAAATTAATTAAAAAATAAATTCATTTAAGAGGTTGTCTCTTTTTAGGGGTGTAAAACTAGTCCAACCCGACCCGTTGTCGGCCTTAACAGGCTCTCACAAAAAATCGGGTCGAGTCAGTCCACTTGTGCAAAATTTCGACCTAGGCTCATACTTAGGCCCCAAAGATACTCGAGCCTCAGATGATCTAGCAGGCTAGGCCTGGGCCTAGGCTTAAACTTGAGTCGAACTTAAGGTCAAACCTAACCATGTTTTTGATTTTTTTTCCATAATTTATTTTCCTACAAAATAGTTTGAGAATGACATTGGATCTCGTACGGGGCGAGCCTTAGAGCGGCCTTGAGTGGGCCGAGCCAATCAAACGGGGCTTCAGGCTAGGTCAAGCCCCAAAACACACGGCCCAAGGTCATAGGTTGGGCTCAAGCTCGGACCTAGGCAAGTTGAGCTGCTCCAGGTCATGGGCAGGTTTTGGGTAGGTTACAGGCCAGTGGGCCGATTTTACACCCCTACCTCTTCTCATATGACTGACTATTTGTGGCAAAAACATATAAACGAAAAGTTGCAAGTGTCTAGTGCAATTTATATTGGTTAACTTTCTCTCAGGCTTAGAGGGTATGTGGAGTTCATCATAAGTTTTATTTTGATTATTTTAATCATTCATTTTATAAGACTATTTGTATATATCATTCATGAAAAAAAATTAAATTAATTAAATGATTATAAATTTTTTATTTTATTATATTTGTCTCTAAAAATATAAATGGTTTATTTTTAAAAATATATTTATCGTCTATTTTTTTTAAAATAAATACAATAAAATAACTTTTTTAATATACAAAATAAATTGTTCAAATTATCAAAACGAAACCCGTGATCCGTGATTGCCTCATGAACCACTCAAGTTTTTTTTATTTATTTGTATTAAACTTAAAAAAAATTCAATCAAATTTATATAAGTTGATTATAAAAATAAAATAAAATTTGAACTCCGTCTCAAACCATTTAGTATAATTTTTTACTTAAAATTTAGTCGAAACACTTTAAATAAATTAAAAAAAATTAATTATTTAAAAATGAGTGTTTCTAACTTTTAATTTTTAATTTAAAATAAATTGCATCAAAAATATCCAAATCAATAAAAAAAAATCACATCATTATGAAAACTCAGTTAAAAAAATCAAAACGAAACTGTCTACAAAGCTGAAGGAGTTCGAGAGAGGTTGGTTGAATTTTTAAAACAGTTTTGGTTGAAAGCTCTAATAATAGAGCTTTAATAAGAGCACTAGTGACGTGGCAATTTAAAAAAAAAATAAAACAAAACAAAACAAAAGTCAAAATATCAAATCATACATTAGGGCCCACAGATTAGAGCTCTTTTAAAACTCACAATTTAAAGGCCTAAAGCATTTTTGTTTTTAAAATTTGTATTTTTTAAAGATAAAAAAAAACTAAACTAAACTAGTTTGGTACGAAAAAAGTGAGAATCAAAGTCAAAAAAACAAACCTGCAAAAGAAAAGAGAATCAGACAAAAGGAAAGCGACAAGTCATCATCAACAAAAATGCTTTGATCTCAAATATAATTATCTAAATTTTTTTAATTAATGTTTTGTATAGTAAAAATTAAATTAATATAATGTGAAATTTATATATAACATAAATTTGAGTCATAAATATAATATCCTGAATAACAGGATTACTTTTAAATTTTTATATATAGTATTACTGCATCATGAAACACCAATTCACACAAAGTATCTGTCCTTTAAAAAAAAAAAAAAAGGTATGAAGTTATTGCCCGTTTGGGGTAGGGGCTAGAATGTCATGTTCTTCATTTTCAGGCGGTTAGGTGTTCAAATTACTCAATAAATTGAAGAATTATTGAACCAAATAAATCTCTTTGGCAGGGCTAATTCTACTTTTTTTTCGGGGTCCAAAATAAGTTTCTAATATTAAACCTTTTATATACACATATATATATATATATATATGACTTAAAATAAAATTCTAATATGAACCGACATTTAAATCATTTTTTGGCATAATCGAAGTAGCTGGTAATTTAATTTTTTTGAACTTTCACATTTTTAACTGTAAAATTACCAATCAAATTTGTTTTAACCAACTTATCAACCAAACTCATTCAACCTTTCTTGTGACATACTTCACTAAATGTATGATTTAATCAATTTCAAATTTGAAATATTTTTTTTCCTCATAAATAATTGTCTGCAATAACTATAATCAATAACATTCTATATACAATTTATATTTTTGAGAAATAACCATCAATTAGTTTTAAATAATTCACCATATTAATAAAAAAAAAATTGTTTTTTTAGGGCCCCATTTTAGCAAGTACAACAACAAAAAAATAAAACTTATTTGATATTTTTTCAATTTTTTAACGCTTTTTTTTCACCAATTTTCGGGTGCCCAAAGCAACTGCTTGTGCCCAAAGCCAGCACTATTCTTTGGGTTGGTGTTAATCATGTTGTTTGATTCTAATGACGTCTGACATACATTAGATTTGTCATATTTTTAGTATACATATTTTATGTTATTTGACACAAAATATTATCTATTTAAAATATATGTTGTAAAATGTATTTGTGTTAAATATTATTTAACTGGAAGTTACTGTGTTATATCTGATTTTATGTAAATATTTTAAAATTTTCACTATTAACGTTTTGAAAAATCTGGCCCATCACTATATGTTTTTTGACAAATTTGATATTGATTGATTGTCATCTTTTGACAAATTTGGTATTAGTGAGTTATCTTCTTTTGACAAATTTGATATACACACGTGGGGTAGTGATTTATGTTTTATTATAGTGTATTTAAAATCTCTACAACAACTACAAAAATTTTAAATATATATATATATTCATTTCTATTATAAATGTTATTTTAAAGAGATTTTACTATACATATAAATATTTTAATAGAGATTTTACTGTATATTCAAATGTTTTAATACAAAAGTTACTATGTAGTTATTGTGCACTCTTTATTTTTTACGAGAAATGTTTGAAAAAATTGTATTACTATTTATCGAAAGCGGCGTTTGGCCAATTGGTTCAAACTTGGCGTGTTCTCCAGGTGAATCCGAGTTGCAATCTGAAGCGTCACCAAGCCAAAAGAGGAGTGTGCTTACGTGATCTGTGATGTCAGAAGAGGACTGTCTCTCCTCCTAATAGATAGATTTTGTGCTATAAAAGGGGTATTTTGCTTGGAGAAAAATACAATAAGTGTTGAAGAGAAAATTCTATGATATTGAAGTGTTCCCAAATATTGTGTTATGTACTTTTAGTGATTAATTATTTCTATTGAGAGAGAATTTGTTGAGATTTTGAGCTTTTATTATAAAAGGGTCTTATATCACTTATTCTTATTCTTGTAAAAAGAGTAATAATTTTTTGTGAGTGATTTTTGAGAAAAAGTCACTTGGTTGGAGTGATTGGAGTTGATCACTTGTTGTAAAGGTTCACTAGCACCCATGAAATTAATGGTGTTGTTACTATTTGAAGAATAGTAGAGAACTCCCAGGGAAGAACTTAAGGAGTGGACGTAAGCCCGGTTGTGCCGAACCATTATAAATCGTCGAGTTTGCTTTCTCTTCCATCTACTCATTTTATTTTTTATTACTCTTATATATATTGTTCCGTATATTTATTTATTTGGGCTAAATTTTTAATTTGATAATTTATTTAAAAATCTAATTCACCCCCCTTTTGGGTTGCTTTCTGGGTTACAATTGGTATTAGAGTAAGGATTCTAGTATTTTTTGACTTAACAGTTTTAGAGTTAATCAATGGCAACCATTATAGGAAAACAAATTTTTGATGGTCACTCACCTTCCAATCCTCCATATTTTACTAGTAGTAATTATAATTATTGGAAAAATAGAATGATAATATATATTCAAGGGATAGACTAAAATGTATGGAATATTATTAAAAATTGTCCAATTATTGCCTTCAAAATTGTTGACTCAAAGAAAGTCCCTAAAATAGAAGATGAATGGGATGAAAATGATTTTAAGAATATTCAAGCAAATGCTAAAGCCAAACATGTTTTATATTGTGCACATGATCCAAATGAATTTAATAGAAATTCTGCATGTGACACTGCTAAAGAAATTTGAGATAAATTAGAAGTCACGCATGAAGACACAAATCAAGTTAAGGAGTCACATATCAGTATACTTGTTCATAATTATGAATTGTTCAAAATGAAATCTGATGAATCTATTTCTGAAATGTTTATCAGATTTATTGATATTACAAATTCCTTGAAAAATCTTAGTAAAGTTTATACTAACAGTGAAATGGTAAGGAAAATTCTCAAGTGTCTAACAAAGAATTGGGAACCGAAAGTGACAGCAATCTAGGAAGCCAAGGATCTCAACACACTCGGTTTAGATGAACTTCTTGGGTCATTAATGACTCATGAAATTTTGATGAAAACCCACGATGATGACAATGACAAGAAGAAGAAAGGTATTGTATTCAAAACAACAACTCAAGAAAAAGATAAAGATGACAACAACTCAAGTAATGAGGACGATGACATTGCAATGATCACACAAAATAAAATAAAATTAAAAAAAATAAAAAAATTCAAGAATTTATTAAAAAGAGATAAACAATTTAAAAGAAAATTTTACGAAAAATCATTTAATAAAAATGAAGAAAAAAAATATCAAATAATCTGTTATGAATGTAACAAACCAAGTCACATTAAATGTGATTGTCCTAACCTAAAAAAGATGAAGGAAAAGAAGAAGAGCAGAAGAAGAGCAAAAGAAAAGCTATGGCAGCATGAGGAGAAAGTGACTACAGTAGCTCGGATAGTGAATCAAGCAACTCGGAAGTGGCAAATCTTTGCTTCATGGGGTTGAAGATAATGAGGTAATCGAAAACTCTCTTTCCTATGAAGAATTGCTAGATATTGTTAAGGAACTTCATGAAGATTTTCAAAAAATAATTTCAAAAAAATTTGCTCTTAAAAAATCAAATATTTTGCTTATCAATGAAAATGAAAGCTTGAAAAGGGAAAATGATTCTCTCTAAAATTCTTCAAATGATTTGAAAATTAAAAATAATTCTTTAAAAGAAAAAAACGAAGATTTAAATAAAAATAATTTTCAAATTTACCCAAGGAAAAGAAAATTTAAACAAATTACTTGGAAATCAAAGATGTGTTTTCGACAAAGCAGGTATTGGATACAAACCTCACAAGCAACAAACTTTTTATAAAAAAAAATTTGTTAAAGCTTGCTTATCTAGTAGCCCACATATTACTTGCCATTATTGTTTTAGAAAAGGGCACTCAATTTCTTCATGTCCTTACAAGAAAAATTTATTAGGAACAAATATGAGATGGATTCCAAAATCTAGTAATTCACAAACTAACAATCATGGACCTAAAAAGATATGGGTACCAAAATCAAATATTTGATTTCTTTTATAGGTTTGCTACAAGGCAAAATCCGAAAAAGGAAAATGGCACTTGGATAGTGGATGTTCAAGATACATGACCGGAGACAAATCAATGTTCATTACTTTATCTCCAAAAGATGTTGGATATGTAACATTTGGAGATAACAGCAAAGGAAAAATCATCGGTGTAGGTAGTATTGGTAAAAGTCCCTCTCCTTTTATTAAAAATGTTTTACTTGTTGATGGATGGAAACACAATTTACTTAGTATTAGTCAATTGTGTGACAAGGGAAATTTAGTTATCTTTGAAAAATCTTTTTGCAAAATAGAAAATCTCAAAGATAACAAGATTATATTTGTTGGCCACCGACATGAAAATGTTTATGTACTTAATTTTTTTTCTTTTTTATTATGTTTTAACATTACATGCCTTTCTGCACTTAGTGATAATAGTTGGTTGTGGCATAGAAGACTTGGTCATGTTCACATGGATTTAATTTCAAAACTTTTTAAAAAGGAGTTAGTCATTGGACTTCCTAAAATTTCTTTTGAAAAAGACAAATTATGTGATGCATGTCAACAAGGTAAACAAACTAAAATTTCTTTTAAATCAAAAAAATATTTTTTTTAATTTCTAGACCACTGTAATTATTACACATGGATTTGATTGGTCCTTCAAGGATACTTAGTCTTGGTGGTAAACAGTACAATCTTGTTGTAGTTGATGATTTCTCTAGATTTACATGGGTTAAGTTCCTAGCTCATAAAGATGAAGCTTTTCAAAACTTTTCAACATTATGTAGGAAACTTCAAAATGAAAAAAGGTTTTATCATTTCAAGTATACGGACGGACCATGGTAGAGAACTTGAAAATGATTCTTTTGAAAATTTTTGTAATAAAAACAGTATGGACCATAATCTTTTGGCTCTTAGAACTTCTCAACAAAATGGTATAGTTAAGAGGAAGAATAGGACTCCAGAAGAGATGGGTAGAACCATGCTTTATGAAAACTCTCTACCAAAATATTTTTGGGCCGAAGCCATTGATACTGCTTGCTACATTATAAATCGGGTTATGATTAGACCCATTTTAAAGAGAACCCCATATGAACTATGGAAAGGAGGAAAACCAAATGTAACTCATTTTCATGCCTTTGGGTGTAAAGGTTTTGTTTTGAACAAAGGCAAAGATAATTTGGAAAATTTTGTTTTTAAATCCGATGAAGTTATTTTTCTTGGTTATTCTCCAACAAGTAAAGCATATCGTGTATTTAACAAACAAATTTCAGTCGTAGAAGAATCAATACATGTTGTATTTAATGAATCTAACTTTTCTATTTCCAAGAATATTGTAAGCAATGATGATGCAGATATTGAGCAAAAAACAGAAAACTTAGATATCTCAAAGAAAATTGATGAATCTCAAAAAGATTAATCGAAAGAACTTCATCAAGATCAATGTGGAGATAATCAAGATTTGCCGAGAGAATGGCAATCCATACAGAATCATCCCATGGATCAAATTATAGATGATCCTTCTAAAGATATAATAACTCGAAACTCTATTAGAATATTTAAAATAATTTAGCTTCCATTTCTCAAATTGAACCTAAAAATTTTTGTGAAGCCGAAAATGATGAAAATTGGATTTTAGCAATGCAAGAAGAATTAAACCAATTTGAAAGAAACCAAGTTTGAACTTTAGTCCCTCGACCTCAAAACAACTCTATCATTGGACAAAATGGGTTTTTCAAAACAAACTTGATGAATCCAGTATTATTATTATTAGAAATAAAGCTAGGTTTGTTGCACAAGGATAAAATCAAGAAGAAGGTATTGATTTTGATGAAACGTCTGCACCCGTAGCAAGATTAGAAGCCATTTGTATGCTTTTAGCATTTGCATATTTTAAAGATTTCAAACTATATCAAATTGATGTAAAAAGTGTTTTTATTAATGGTTATATTTCGGAAGAAGTTTATGTAAAACAACCTCCTGGCTTTGAAAATCATGAATTTCCAAATCATATTTTTAAACTCTTAAAAGCTCTACATGGTTTGAAACAAGCACCTCATGCATGATATGAACGCTTAAGCAAATTTTTAATTGAAAATAGTTTTACTAGAGGAAAGATTGACACAACACTTTTTGTTAAAACCAGAAATGATGATTTTCTGATTGTATAAATATATGTAGATGATATTATATTTGGAGCTATTAATGAAAATTTGTATGAGGAATTTGCTAAGTGCATGCAAGGTGAGTTTGAAATGAGCATGATGGGTGAACTAAAATATTTTCTTGGACTTCAAATCAAGCAAACAAAGGATGAGATTTTCATTAATCAATCCAAGTATACAATCAAATTACTTAGAAATATGGATTTGAAAATTCAAAGCCAATGGGAACTCCAATGAGTCCGTCAACAAAGCTCGACAAAGATGAAAACAGTAAGCTGGTAGATGAGAAAAAATACCGAGGTATGATTGGATCCTTACTCTATCTTACAACAAGTAAACCAAATATAATGTTTAGTGTATGCATGTGTGCTAGATTTCAATCCAATCCAAAAGAATCACATTTATCTGCTATTAAACGAATTTTTATATATCTTGCCGGTACTCAAAACTTGAGATTATTTTATCCTAAAGGCGTCTCGTTTGATTTAATCAGGTTTTTGGATGATGACTATGCTGGTAGTTTAATAGACCGAAAGAGTACTAGTGGTACTTGTCAATTTCTAAGACTTGCTTTAGTGTCTTGGTTTAGTTAGAAACAAAATTCAGTTGATTTATCCACCGCTGAGGTTGAATATATAGCAGTTGGAAGTTGTGCTCAATTATTATGGATAAAACAACAATTGGAGGATTTTAATTTACATTATGATCATATTCCTATTAAATGTGATAATACAAGTGTAATAAATTTGACTAAGAATCCAGTTCAACATTCTCGAACTAAAGATATTGAGATTAGACATCATTTTATATGAGATCATATTCTAAAAGGGGATTTGAGCTTGAATTTATAAACACTAACAAGCAATTGGTGAATATTTTCACAAAACCCCTAAACAAAAATCAATTTTGTTTTATAAGAAAAGAATTTGGAATGTCTAATCCATTTTAATAAAAATCTATATATATATCGGATTATGTCCTATTTATAAATCTTGGATTATTGAATTTAATATAGAGTAGTGATGATTTTAATGTAGAAATAAACTTCAACATTTTTTTATATAAATTATATATCTCTTTCTCTCTCACTTGCTCCAATTCTTTCTTTCTTTCTCTTTCTCACCCTCTCCGGATCTCGCTTTCGCTTCCACTCTCTCTTTCTCTATAACGATTCTGGTTTGAACCCGACCCATTTGATGTTTTGGATTCGAGTTTCGTTTTCATATATAGTTATTCTTGTCTTGTTTCCCCTTATATCTCTTTGAGTTTGGCTTTTGGAATGTGTTAATTGCGTTTGGAACAGGTTGGTAGCTTGTTTTTCAAACTTTTGTTGTCTAGAATTTTGTTCCTTCGCTCGAGTGTCACTTCTTGTGCTTGAGCGGTCTTTGTGAACTCTCAGTACTTTTGCAGGCCTGCAAAACTACTGGGAAGTGATATTCTACGCTCGAGCGATGCTTCTTGCACTCGAGCAATGTCGGCTCGAGTGGCCATTGTTGAGCTCGAGAGATAATCTTTTGTCTGTAAAACTTTTGGAAGTTCGTATTCTGCTCTCGAGCGAAGCTTCTTACGAGCTATCACATCTTTTGTGTCTAGATGCTCGAGCGGTCTGCACGTATATCAGTCCGTAAAAGTCACTTTTTACATCACTTTTTCACCTCTCTCTCTCTCTCTCTAAACATTTCAAAACCCTAATATCTTTCACTCTCTCTATAAAACTCATCTATTTCCCTTGAACACATAGATCCGTTGATCTTTTCACCCCTATGCCTTTGTTAAAAAGATAGAGCTCGATGAGGGCTTCGTTCTAATCGGGGTAAAGTTAGTTGTTGGCATCTTTAAGTTTCCTCTCTCTCTCTCTCTCTCTCTCGTCTTGTAAAACTTGAGGTAGAGATTCTTTGCACCTTCTATGAGTTTTAACTTAGTTATTTGTGATTTCCAAACAACTTTGTGATTTGGGAATTTTTGGAACAAATCTAGGGCTTTGGGTAAAAAGAGCAAAAGAGGGGTTTTTAACATGGATTCTTGGAAATGATTTTCAGGTTGGAGATAATGTTGAGTTGGGAAGAAATAGTTGATTTTGATACATGGGGTTGATTTTGGAAAGAAAATGAATTTTACCCTAAAAACTCAAATATTGATTTTGTATAAATAATGCAATTGATGTTGAAATTGTGAAATTGGATTGATATTGATAGGGATAGTTAAGTTGGATATGTATTATCACTCACCTCTAAAAATTTGGAAAGTTTATCTTTATGGAATATTATTTATCTATTTAGAAATATTTGTTTTGGACTATCGATGGCGGATAGCTATGATTGTTGTAGAAATTGCATGAGAGTTAGGGAAATTGAAACTATTTTTCTCGTTCATTTTCATCGGTTATTAATTTATATTTATACATTGCAAATGTACATTGTTTTGAGAAAAGGGTGAATCTGGAAAAGAATTATTGTTATATTAATTAAGTTGGCCTGTGTGTCCAGTGTGAAAGTCTCGAAAATTGCGTGTATACAAGGGTGCCGATCCCACGGATGAAATATCCGTAAAATGGCAATAGTAGTGCTTGTATAACCTATGTTTACATGAGTGCCGATGTACAGTTTCCCATGGACAAAATTTCCGTGAAATGTGATAATGTTTAAAAGATTTCCAGAAATATGATTCATTGCCCGGTTTTCCTTTGAAAAGAGAATGTTTTATGAACTATGGTATTCATTTGGCATTGCATGGTTTTTGGAAAGAGATACAATGTTTTGGCACAAGCATTGCATATGCATACACTTTATAGCTTTGTTAAGATTCATATATTGTACTGGATTATTTTTACTAGGTTTTAGCTCACCCTATGTGGGAAAAACATTTCAAGTGCTAATGATATGCCTCCGCCAAGATAATAACTTGGGAGGACCTGGAGCGAGAGTTTCTTTTGTGTGTTTACTGTATTTGTTTTTGTACAAGCCAAGGGCTTTAACTATATTCGACTTTAAGTCCACTTTTGTTGTAACCAAGAATTATCTTGAAAAGTTGTAAGCCTTTAGAACATTTATTATCTGTTTTATTTTCATATCTTATCTCATGCTGTGACATATGCTATAGATTCAGAGATAGGCTTATGAATGTATAACTGCATGTGTCACTCTTTTGTAAACTCATTTGGAATCAATGAAAGATAATTACTTATGTTGGCATAGTTATTTAATGCATATAATGGATGGTCTTTTTCCTTTTATTTCGGGGCGTTACACACATACATTCTCTCTCTCTCTCTCTCTCTCTCTCTCTTGTCCACTCTTGCTCTCTGACTCCATCACCACCATCATCCACCACTTTCATCACTACCATCATCCACCCACATCCATCACTAATCTACCAAAATCCAATACCGCTCTACCAAGATCCATTACCGTTCTACACAAAACCTTCATCACTGATCTTTGCCATCATTTTCGATCCACCAAGATCCATTACCAATCTACCAAGATCTATATCTGATCTACAAAAATCCATTCCTGATCTACAAAAAAAAAAAAAAAAAAACCATCATTTCGATCATCACCATCACCGCCGATCTTCATCATCATCAATCTTCATCATCGGTCCTCATATCCACCAGCATCGTTTCCCTATCGAAATGATAAAATTATTTTTGCATTGTGTAATATTTCTTTTATGGTTATATGTGCTACAAACTCTTTTGTATTTAATAACAATTGCTTCTACCTAGTATGAAGAAATTGGTCTCATTTGTATTTTTTTTCCTTTTATGCTAGTGCACTCGGTGTAGTTGTATATGGCTAGATCTTAATGGCCCTTGGTATTATCAATTGGTAATCTATTATGTTATTTTTGTGCATTAATTCAGGGGGAGTTTTTATATTCTGTTAAATGCTTGTGTCTCTATTGTTAAATATTTCTTGTGACGTTTTTTTTTCAAAATTGATTCTTTATACCCATATTAACCTTTTATTTTGATGATGTCAAGCGGGTAGAAGAAATATATAAATCATTTTTTTGACAAAGAATTTGTTAACAAAGGCGGAGAAAATATAATGAAAATAATGAAAATAAATGCATGTATTATGATGTTGAATAT